>CM071611.1:26849881-27063210 GCA_036365135.1 Miichthys miiuy | reverse complement strand
TTACACTCCGTTTGTCTTAATTGGTTCCATGTCTCTACTAATTATCCTGTCATTTCAGATCCCACCTTTCAATCAGCTCATTTCCCTCATCTGGTTTTCCCCACCCATCTCCTCACCTGCAGTCCATTTGCTCATTAGCCCCTCAGCATATATATACACTGGTCCATTTCCACTTCATCCCTGCCAGATTATTTTGTTTTTGCTAAGCTCTCCAGCGATTCCAGTTTTGTCTTCTTGTTCTGACCGTTTTTGGACTTCGGATACCTGCCTGCCCCTTGTCAGATGTGTTTGCCTTTTGATCTCCTGGTTTTCACCCTGCCTGTACCTTGGACTGACTAAATTGATTTTCCCTTAAACTTGTCTGCCTTTGAGTCATGCTTTTGGGTTCTCCTTGCCAGTACCAGCACTGAGACATTCCTCCTTGGGAGTGATTGATAATTTTGCTTAACTTGTATAGAGAGATTTTCCTGCGTAGGAGTGTTTTGTTTACTTCAGTTTGGCCTAGTTCTCCCTTCTGGGAAACTCATTTAGGTTGGTTTTCACAGCGTTTTGGATCACTCTCGTGAGGCTATTGACTCCAATAAAATCTGCTCACTGACACCTCAGCTTCTCAGGCGTGATTTGATTTCCGGTCTGACAGTAGCTCCAGTGGTAAAATGATAGTAGTCAAAGTGTTATGATTAGCAGCTAACAGTAGACTGCTTGTGTTGCATTGGTTCACTCGTTTGTTGTTGCTGTTTAGTGTCATGTTTTTGCTATAAAAGGACAACGCCTTGAATAGATAATTTAAATCCCCCGTTATGACTGGTATGCCACAAAGCAGGACTCAAACAGTTCAGGGTTCAAACGAAACTCAGTTTACTTGCCAAAAGGAAGGTTTGGTACACGTAATCAGTCAGACAAGGCAAACAAATCCAAAGGGGGCAAGGCAGAGGTCAGCAAACAGGCAAAATCTGAAAAAAAAAGAAAAGTCGATCATTAGAAATAACAAGGCTGGGACGTAAGGCACTGAGGTGAGAAACAGACTAAATACACAAGGGGAGTGGTAACAAGACACAGGTGAATCTAATGAGGGCGGGGCAGACAATCAAAACTGGAGGGAAAAACACAGGGGCAGGAAGTGAAGCGGTCTGAAACGAGAGGAGGGGGTAAGTTTCACAATAAAACAGGAAACATGAATCAAAGTGAAGAAACACAAAACACATGACCTTAAGAGAATTGACGAGACATGTCATCCCCGAAGACAAATTGGGTCCTCACAGCAGCCAGGTACATTAAAATACAATAGAATTGTCACGACCGAACTATGGACCTGAAACCAAGAGCACAATTCCACAGACCAAAGTTTCAAAAAAAGGTTTAACAAAACAAAAATCACTCTTTACAGAGGAAAAGCTCTACACTAATCTCAGAAATCAAGACGTCACAAAACTAAGGCTAGACTAAGAAAACAAAAATAAACAAACAGAAAATCACTCTTGAACAAATTATCAAACAAACAAGACCTGACAATGGACAAAGCACTGGTTCTCTGACATAAGACAAGACGAACTAGCACAGGACAAAGGGAGACACGGACTATATATACACACAAGGTAAGGACACAGGTGGAAACAATCAGGGCGGAGACAGGTCATTCTAAAGGCAGGAAAACAGACAAAGGGGGAAAGTAAAACTAACAACAATGGACACAGACAGGAAGTGGAACCAAAATAAAACAGGAAATCACAAGACAATATAGACACGAGACAACAATAGAATAAATTAACTTAACACTTTTTCTTGAACATGACAAGAATAAAATACAACAATAGAATAAAATACTTGTACTACTACTACTAATGGTAATAGTACTGATGACATAATGGTAGTATTATTGTTAATAACAGTATATAATGATAATATTAATAATATTTATAATAATATAATAATAATATATTGTATAAATATGATACATAATATCAGCATGGTTTACTAATGTAGCGGCTTTGTACTCTCTCGTTGCGTTGTGTATTTCACAGAAGGCCGTCACTTTTGGCAAACTTGCCGTTTATTTCGGACATCTGGCAGAAGGATCAACACATACAGTCAGTCCCGTTTCCCTCACACACACAAATGTGTGATTCAAGTGGAATCATCTTCACCTTAACTCCGTTACACTAACCTTTAAGGGAATGGGATGTGTGGAGTGGGAAGGTGCTTAAACTTTTTCTGGTAGCTCTGGGGGCACACCACTGGCCCGTGCACCAGTCTGGCTGAAGCAGCATGGATGCCTTGCAAGTCAGCAACCAGACTTTCCTTTTCCCACGTCTCTCAAAAGTACTGTTGATTATCTTTCCAAACTCTCAAAAAGGATTATTTCAGGATGTGGAGTTGGAGGAGGTTTCGTTGCAGGACCGACAGACAAAACCCGGACTGGAATTGTCACACCGCGGTGAGGTCAAGCTGCGTTTTTGTCTTGTCTTGTCATTTCCTGTTTTATTTTGAGAAGTAACTCTCCTCTCGGTTCAGGTCACTTGCCCTTCCTCATGTGTCACAAGTCGCCTTGTCTTCCCTGATTCCTGATTGTGTCCACCTGTTTCCCATTGCCCTCATGTGTCTATAGTCTGCGTCTCCCTTTGTCTTGTGCCAGTGTTTCGTCTCTGTTCGTACACCCAAGCCCGCTCCAAGCTTTGTTCATAGCCATAGTCTGTTTGATCGTGTGTTTTTATTTCTGCCTCGTGAAAGTGATTTTTGGTTGTAACTATTTCTTAGTCTTGCTTTTGGTTTCTAGTACTTAGTTTAGTGTGTAGTATCATCTTGCCTCCACCTTTTAGGAGAGTTTTTTGTTTTGTTACTGTTCTTCTTAGTATTGTCTAGCCTCCACCTTTTAGGAGGGTTTTTTTTGTTTGCTACTGTTATTCTAGTAGTTGCTTTAGTTAATGTTTTGTAGCCTTTTGATTTTCTTCCTTGAGAGTGATATTTTTTTTATTTTTTTATATTTTTTTATTATTTTTTTATATTTTGCATAACCGATAGTTTGTTTGTTTTTTCCTCCTTAGGAGTGTTTTTTGTTATATTTAGTGTAGAGGTTTGAAATGCTTCAGAACTTGCGATGGCTTACTCTGTCGTCCTTTTCTGGCAGAAGTTAGATTCCACAGGCAGCTGTAGCTTGCCCAGTTACAGAGTTTAGGAGAAAATCCACTTCAGAAACGTTTTTTGTAATAAAGAAAAATATAAATTTCTCTGTTTTATTACTCCATTTCAAGGTTAAGGCTTCACCAAGATACAAATCAATGTGGCTGGCTAACACACTTGTTGTAACTAAAAGAAGAAAAAGGAGCAGGTAAGAAAACCGTTAGCTTCCACCGCTCTCAAGCGCTGACTGCCCGGTCACAAAAACAAAAACACAGTCTCAGATGCACACATGCGGTCTTAAAGGGGAAGTACGCCTTTTTATCAACCTGTACCAAGTCACTTAAAAACATGAATCCTAGTACTCTTTAACATTTTTTTTAACCATTACATGGACTTCTAAATGAAATTATGCATCATTAAACTCTATTTATATATATTTATATATTGTCAAATTATGTATCCTTTCCACACATTTCAATCATGTTAACTGTATTTATCACCATGAAGTGATCTTTGGCCTCTACATTTAGTTTGGCCTCGTTCTCTCTTCTGAGAGACTCTTTAAGCTTAGGTTTTCATAGCCTTTTGTTTCGCCTCACTGTCGAGAGGTTTGTCTCCTGCAATAAAACTGCTCACGGACACTTCTGCTTCTGAGTCCTGTTTAAGTTCCGGCCTGACAGGAATCTAGTAATTGGTTAAAGAATAGTGTTAAAAACAGGGTTTACTTGGCCAAGTAGTGGTGTAGGAGTCCGTGTTGGTGATCTGATCGATCACCCAACAGTGTCTATAAAAAGAGATCAGAATTCGTGAAGATTAAAATCTTTAGCCCCGTAAGAAGTGTGAGTAAAAAAGAGAGAATAAGAATAATTTAAACTAGGACTAAAAGCTTAGTTAAAAACTGGATAAAATATCAGAGCTGGGACAGAGCTCCTGTAAAACCTGGATAAGGCTGCCAGAACTAGAATGAGCCTGTTCAATACTGTCATAGTTTTGAGTTTGTTTGTGTTTCCTTTTTTTTATTTTGTAGTTAGTTTTGAGTTTGTTTCTGTGTTTCCTGTTTTATTTTGTAGTTCCACTCTCTGTCTTGTCTTCTACTTCCTGTCTTGTTTCCCACCCTTTGTCACACCGCGGTGAAGTCAAGCTGGGTTTTTGTTCTGTCTCCATGTCTTGTTATTTCCTGTTTTATTTTGAAAGGTAACTCTCCTCTCGTTTCAGGTCACTTGCCCTTCCTCATGTGTCACCGGTCTGATTGTCTTCCCTGATTCCAGATTGTGTCTACCTGTTCTCCATTACCTCCATGTGTTCATATAGTCTGCGTCTCCCTTTGTCTTGTTGCCAGTGTGTTTCGTTTCGTGCATCCACTACAGCCCTTGACCCAAGACCACAGCCAAAGTAATTATCTGCAAGCCTGTTTTTCGCCTTAGCGCTGTTCCTCTAACGAGTGATTTTGCTTTGTATTTTCATAGTTCAGTTTAGAGTTTTTCTAGTTCTAGATTTTCAGTTCAGCCTTTTGTTTTTCCTCCTTAGGACTGATTTTTGTTTCTCCTCCTCAGATTAGTGTGCCTCCAGTTTCAGGAGTGATTTTTAGTTTAGCATTGTCTTTATTAGATTAGGTTATCCTCCGGTTGGAGCGTCTTTTGTTTGAGTCAGTCATAGAGTTTTTCATAGTCATAGATAGTTTAAGTTGTACTTCCTCCGCCTGGAGTGATTATTATTTTGATACCTTTCATAGCCGGTTTATTTGCTCTCCTTAGAGCCATAGTTTTCATAGCCTTGGTCATAGTTTTAGGAGTTTTCATAGCCCTGTTTGTTTATCACTTTGTGAGAGGTGAACCTTCCTGCCATTTAATAAAGCCTGCTGTTTTTCACACCATCTCTGTGCCTGAGTCCTGTGTCCTAGTCTGGTTCCTGACACCCTTTTTGATTTTGCCCCTGTCCTGGATTTGTTTCACCTGCGGCTGATTAGTTCTGTCTATTTAGTTCCTGTGTTTCCTTTGTTTCCTTCTCTGTCTATTCATGGTTTCTTGGTTTCTTTGGTTCATGGTCTGTCCGTTCATGGTTTCATGTTGTTTCTTGGTTTATTGTGTTCATGTGTTTGTGGTATCTGAGTGGCCCTGTTTCAGTTTCTTATGCTTCTGCTGGATTATTTGCCTGTTTCTTTGAGTCTTTTGTTTGTGTTTTGCCTGGTTTTTCCCAGACATTTTTTGGTTATTTAAAATTATTTTTTGTTTACCCACACCTGCTTGCATGTGGGTCCTTCTTCTGTTCCTCCTCACTCCCCATGTGATAAATACAGAGCCTGTAAGAGGTTCCACCTCTAACTGTCCTTCTGTTTTTTCTTCTTGTTAATGTAATTACATTAAATATGCTTTCATACTTGTGTTTCTATACTTTAATCATTAAATGAATGAACTACGTATCTATTGTATATGTATTTATAAATTATTTTAATATTTATTTATCCAGATTATGTTTTGTTATGAAAAGAAGGAAGGGTTAGGTTAGATTTACTGAAGACTACATTAAACATTCACATTTTAAAAATAACAAAACTGAACTCTGCTTCAGAGAAAAAACTTTATTCCTGGAAATTTACAATGAAAGGTCTTCACAGAGATATTAAAATATAAAACACTATTATAAAAGAAATGTGTTGATTTGTTACTACATATGGCTGCAGTTGTAATTGTGTGTTTATATGTGCACTACAGCTACATTCAAACAAAAGTCAAAGATGCACATTATGTCATCAATTACGTAGAAGTTTTATGATGTCATCGGTTAAGGACGAATGGGATGATGTCTTTATATGCAAGCCCCCTCCATCACAATCAAAATGTCAGCATTTTTCTCCCTAAAAAAAAAAATCACTGATTATCAGGTTTTCATGAAATTCCACAAATAGCAGCTTCACAGGTTTTAAACAGACATTGTTAAAATGGTGATTGAAAAACACAGAATTTGAGTCTGTAAATGATCAACCTTAAAAACTGTCTGACAGACACAGAGACAGGTATGAGTAACAAAGTGTGTGATACAGAACGTGTGAAACTGACAGTGTGTAACAGACACAATAGCCCAATTAATGTATCACTAATAAAGCTATATATTTGAGCGAGCTTTACTTCCAACAACTACAACAACACATATGTAATACATCATATAAGTTGCATAAATCTGACCCTCAGCAGGTTCACGTCACTCTGATCTTGTGTCTGCTGAAAGTTCTATTACCATTGTTATTAGTTCAATAATCAGTTGAATTCATTAAAATTCAAATAAACAGAAATAATCAGTCAAACAAAAGTTTTCTTGGATTTGAAGAAATAACACAGTGAAGAATAAAGTGTCACAAATCAAACACTTACAGTCTCTGAACACACAGAGAGCATTCATTCGGGTAGGTGACACCATCACTCCCGCACACTGGATCATAGTTCAGAGGACACGCCAGAGTCACGCTTATCCCCACACAGGAAGGCTGCACCAAAAAAACAAACAAACAAACAATCAGATTTTATTTCATCTTTTCCAAACATTATGTCTGTTACCAAAGTCCAGACCAGATTATAAGCATTTCTAGGATCATCAAGCAGTGGATTGGGATTTGGTCACAATGGCAGATAGGCCTTAGGGTTTAGTCTGTTATGGTCACAAATGTACCATTACACTGTTACACTTTTTTAAAGATTTTCATTTTTCTTTTTTTCTTTTGCCTTTTTCAAACTTTTTAGTTTTGATAGAGACAGCTGAAGAGTGACAGAGAGATGGGGAATGACCCTAACCCTGTTACACTTAACTTTGTAATACAGTGAGTTTTCAGCTTACAACATGTTTCTCTCAGCTGTGACCCATTACAAGAGTTTGGGTAGTAACTTTACGTCTTATATAATGTTCTGTTATTCAGTTGGGTTCAGTTCATGGGTCCAAGATTAGGGTCTATTCCTTAGTATGGGAGAACTCTCTGATTAGTGTTATGGAATTTTCTATCTTTAGTTTACACAGGGTCACGTGTGGGCCTAGCCAGGTACCAGCAGATCAGTTCTGGGATAAATTCATCATAAAGGTATATCCCTGTGTTGCAGCCCTATCAGATGTGACAGGGAGAGTCAGAACATCAAACAGGGCAATGTGATCATGATCATTGATCACCATCTACCCAGATCCCTTTGGCCACTTGGTAAAGTGAAGGATGTAGTAGGACCATAGTGCACATCTTATACAACTGGTTAATGTTCAAGGACAAGGTGTATCTAATGTTAGTTACTTATATGATTAAACTACCAGCAATTCGAGGAGATGAAGGCCACAGCTCCCCATGGACACACAAAGTCCCCATAAGAAGTACATTCACACAGTCAATGTAGGTGTGGTTATTCAAGAGGCTGCGTGATGAGAGTGGATACCCTTTCATGCACCAGTTGTTTGGCTGTAATTAATTAGTGGAAAAAGGTAATGCTGAAGATAAAGAAGATCTCACTGTAGCAAAGGCAGAAGTAAGAACACTGAATTTACCAGTTCAGTCATGTGTCTTCTGAGTTTGATCAACACACTGCGACAACTACTCTACCTGAACCACTTTACCAGTCTCACCTTCAATTACTTCCAAACTCTTCATGGTTCCTCACTGTATTCGTGATCTTTTAGTTCCCAATAAGCCTATACGTAGCCTGATCTTAATTCATGAGATACATTTTTAACTTATTGCTGCCCAGTTGTTTTTTGAATGCCACATTTTTGGATTATGTTTTTTTTTTATGATGTAAGGTGACTTGAAAGAGTGCCATGAAAGAAGCCACTAAATAAAATGTTATCTTCGTCAATGTTCATTTTAGCCTATTTAATGCATGTTTGTTACCAAAAGGTTTAACCCCAATTTGCTGCTGTGTGTGAAGCATGTTGTGACTTTGATTTTGGAAATAAACAAATATTAAAGACAGAATAAAAATTATTTGTGTGAATAGAAACTGTGTTACTATATTTAAGTGTTGAAGTGAGTTTGTTAAAAACACACAACATAACAAACTGATGGTTTTCAGCTGATTGTACATGACACTGTCAAAACACTAAAGAACTAATAAAGAGAAATCCCAAAGAGACATTGTGTTGATACATGTTCATCTGTAGTAGTAGTTTGTAGGATGTTTGTTTCTTTATTTCTTACCCTCCTGTTGAGTCTGGATTCATCCTGAGCATCTGAAAAAGACAGTAAAGTTTATCAGGACTGTACACCTGACCCCGACTCTTACCTGGACTACACACCTGACCCTCACTCTCAGGTTGCACCTTCAGAACTGAAGAAGGACTTTATGTTCGCACACCTGACCCTCTTCATACACCTGACCCTGTGTACACACCTGACTTGGTCCAGTCTTACCTCACCTGGTATAATCTTACCTGCACAGATGAAAGCAGCCACACAGACGAGCAGAAGAGTCCTGGCAAACATGGTGGATGTAAACTCACAAAGTGAAATGAAACTTCTGAGAGGAGCTTGAACCTGTCGGTTTTTCTGCCGTCTGATTGGCCGCTGATGCGTCTGTGTGACGGTCCTCTGTGGTTGTGATGTTTGGTGTTGACGTGCTGTTGTCATATAGAGGACGGGATCTGTGTTGTCGTCTGAAACCATGTGAGCTGTGTCAAAACAGAATTTGACGGCTGCCGGTCTCTTTTGTTCAGGTTTAATCTCAGGATCAACATTCTGTCTGCTCTCAAATATCGCTGACAGAGTGAAAACTTCAACACAAACACCACAGCAACAAAAACAAAAACATATGTGGGAGTTAACTCAATAAATACAACATCAGAAAAACAAGCTCAAAATGCTCTAAGCCCTCTGCATCACACAGTGAGCATGACATATACTTTATTATTATTGTTGTTGTTGTTGTTACTGGTGGTAGTAGTAGTAGTAGTAGTAGTAGTAGTAAATCTGATAGAACCTTTAATACTGATAATACTGCCCAAAATGCTTTACATTACTACATTATGACATGAGTACCCAGTCATGGGTCAGGCCACACCTGATTACCTTCACTCGTACCTGACTCCATCTTGCACTATTGTGACAGAACCAGTCAAAAGTTTGGACACACCTTCATTATTTTATATTGTAGATGAACACTGATGGATTAGGGTCATAATTTATTTATTTATTTTTACCACATAGTTGTATTATTATAGTGTTATTTCATAGTTTTAATGTCTTCAAAAATAAAGAGGTGTAATCAAATTCTGACTGAAACTATGACAGATGTGTATAATGCATGAAAAGGAATGACTGAGGACAGTTTATTCTCCTGCAGAAGACAGTATGATACAATAACCTTCTTCTGGACTTTTCTCTGCACCTAAGCAAAGCCAAACATTAAACCTAAATTTAACCAGAGTTAGGAAGAACAAAACCATGAAAACTGATATAAGAGGGAGAACAGAGACACCTAGTGGGCAAAATAAAAGCCTCTGCTTCTATACATGCAATATAACTGAATTTATGAAGAAGATGGACGCTAAGATCTCAGATCTGCAGTGCTACAGGTACACACAGACAGAAAGACACAGCTTTACATTTTGACAAACTGCACATCTGGAAACCTCTTCTTTCTCTTGACCTCCTCCATTGTACCTCTAATTAGCATTCAGGGTCCATCTGAATTGGTCTTTACTCGTCACAGGGTTCCTGGAACAACACCAGTATATCTGTCCATACTTCAAACATCATATATCATCATCATATGTCATCTACCATATATCAAACTGATATCAAACTGATGAATGAACACAAACATACGTTCACACAGGACGGACTACTGTACTCCTGACGATCTCAACAATAACTAGGTGACTGATGGGAGACAGGTTACTGATGACAGACAGGTGAGTGATGGCAGACAGGTGACAGGTTAGTTTTGTTGTAGTCGTGGTCTTTGTAGTACCTTTAAAACTCCACCACGTGGCACTGTGCACCTCCAATGGCAGCCCGCAATAAAACTAAAGGCAGAAGAAGAAGAAGTAGAAGACCGGAAGTGACATATGTCTTCCGGGGCGCGGTTCGTCACGTCGTGTCTTTGTTGGACTTTAAGATTATTTTATATTAAATATATCTTATATACATTATATATAAACATATAAGATCAAACATACAACATGTACGACCAGGACGAAGGTGAGCTGCTGAAACTTTATCAACACACAGTTTAAACTTTATTAATAAACGTTAGCTGTTAGCTCCTGTTAGCACCAGTTAGCACTCTTATAAACACCATGCTAACATCAGTTAGCACACATTAACATGCTAACGTTGACTTCATATTAAACAAACCTCTCTGTCCGGCATGCTAACGGAAGCTAACACTATTGGCGCTGTGCTTTGTTCCAGCTAGCAAGCTAACATGCTAATGGGAGGCTGCAGTGATGAAAACAAATGAAAGAACAGAGAGACAGACAGGCAGACAGACACACAGACAGATGGACAGACCTGCAGACAGACAGACACGAAGACAGACAGACCTGCAGGCAGAGAGACAGACAGATGGACAGACAGACAGGGAGACAGACAGGCAGACAGACAGACAGACAGACCTGCAGGCAGAGAGACAGACAGGCAGACACACAGACAGACAGACATGGAGGGACTTCACATGATACTTCATCAGTCTAATGAATATTGATCAGTGATTATAAATACCTGTCCTGTTTGTGTGTTTGTCAGATAACCAGTATGATGAAGACGATGATGAAATCACACCAGATTTGTGGCAGGAAGCATGTTGGATTGTCATCAGGTAAACTCACCTGGACCTCAGCTCACCTGTCGATGTGCTGTAGAGAAACCAACAGATTATTCAGAAGACGAGGTGATGATCTGTTGCTGCTCTGCAGACGTGTAATGATCTGCGTGTCCACTTAGTTCCTGTCAGCCGAGGAGAGGTGGACAGGTTGAAGATGTTAGGAAGTACAAGCGATAGGGCCAATAGTCAATTTTTCTCAGGAACTTTCCTCACTGAGTGAAATGAACTGAAGTGTTAACATGTCCGTCATCATAAGAGCAGTTTGAATCCTTTAACTGTGAAGAAAAGGAGCTTCAATGCTTCCTCTATTATCTCCTTTAGCATAGGATACACCGGACCATCCTTTAGGAAAGGAAAGGAGGTGCAGCCTGCAGCAGAGAGAGCGTGTGAATATGAACATATGTGTTGACGTGATGTAAAAGCAGTAAAAACTTTTGTTCGTTTGTAACTGTGACATCCAGCGTCCTGCAGATCATCATGAAGTTACCGTTGATTATTAATCAGAACTTGTTAACATGTTTGTATGTGAGTGGACAGGAGGGTGAGCGACCATTCTCTCTGTGACAAACACTTTGTTTACATTCATCTTTATATATCCTGCAAACAACACGGTCAGAGCACCAACATCTAACATGGAGCTGTTTGTAGTCCGTTTAGGACAAATATTTAGTAAAGGACTTAGATTTTTTTTTTTTTTTTTTTTTTTACTTTTTGACGGTACCCTCTCCCTGTTGTGTTACAGCTCTTATTTTGATGAGAAGGGTCTGGTGCGTCAGCAGCTGGATTCATTCGATGAGTTCATCCAAATGTCGGTTCAGAGGATCGTGGAGGACGCTCCACCCATTGACCTGCAGGCTGAAGCTCAACACACCTCAGGAGAGGTGGAGGAACCGGTGAGGACTGAATACGTGTTCCATAGCACGTGTTCAAACAACATGTAACAGGTTCTGACATAACTCTGACCTGTGCTTTGTGTTTCAGCCTCGTTACCTGCTGAAGTTTGAGCAGATCTACCTGTCCAAGCCCACCCACTGGGAGAGGGACGGAGCTCCGTCCCCCATGATGCCCAATGAAGCCCGACTGCGAAACCTCACGTAGGTCTCTTCTGGTCTCTTTTGGTCTCTCCTGGTCTCTTTTGTTCTTTCTTGGTCTCTCCTGGTCTCTTTTGTTATCTCCTGGTCTCTCTTTGTCTCTTTTGTTCTCTGCTTGTCTCTCCTGGTCTCTTTTGATCTCTCCTGGTCTCTCTTGGTCTCTCCTGGTCTCTTTTGTCTTCTCCTGGTCTCTTGTTCTCTCCTGGTTTCTTTTGTTTTCTCCTGGTCTCTCCTGGTCTCTTCTGGTCTCTTTTGTTGTCTCTTGGTCTCACCTGGTACCTCTTGGTCTCTCATGGTTTCTGCTGGTCTCTTTTGTTCTCTCCTGGTCTCTTTTGTTGTCTCTTGGTCTCACCTGGTACCTCTTGGTCTGTCGTGGTCTCGCCTGGTCTCTTTTGTTCTCTCCTAGTCTCTCCTGGCCTCTCTTGGTCTCTCCTGGTCTCTTTTGTTGTCTCTTGGTCTCTCATGGCCTCACCTGGTCTCTCTTGGTCTCTTTTGTTCTCTCTTGGTCTCTCCTGGTCTCACTGTGTACCCCCCACAGGTACTCGGCCCCCCTTTATGTAGACATCACAAAAACCATCATAAAGGAGGGCGAGGAGCAGCTGCAGACTCAGCATCAGAAGACCTTCATTGGTAAAATTCCCATCATGCTTCGCTCCACCTACTGTCTGCTGAGCGGCCTGACGGACAGAGATCTCTGTGAGCTCAACGAGTGTCCGCTCGACCCTGGAGGTTATTTCATCATCAATGGCTCCGAGAAGGTACACTCTGACATCATGATGCACCATGTGACATCATGCTAAGCTAAGCTAATAGAGAGATAGATTGATCTGATTTCTGTGTTTACATGTTGATCTAAGATCAGGTGTTTTGGTGCTTTTCCTCTTCAAACTGCTCCCCCTGCTGGTTTTCAGGTGCTCATTGCTCAGGAAAAGATGGCCACCAACACGGTGTATGTGTTCGCCAAGAAAGACTCAAAGTACGCCTACACAGGCGAGTGCCGGTCCTGTTTGGAGAACTCGTCCCCGTCCCACCAGCACAATCTGGGTTAGCATGATGGCCAGAGGAGGACAGGTGAGTCCTGATGTTTACCTGGAAACAGGATTCATATATTGTATTAAATGTATGTCTGATCAACTTACTGATTATTGATCATCTCTTTCAGGGAGTGAAGAAGAGTGCGATTGGTCAGAGGATTGTGTCCACGCTGCCCTACATCAGACAGGAAGTTCCCATCATCATCGTGTTTCGAGCGCTGGGTTTCGTGTCAGACAGAGACATCTTGGAACACATCATCTACGACTTTGACGACCCTGAGATGATGGAGATGGTCAGCCTGATGATCAGTTAATGAGCAAATAAACACAAATGATGCCAGCTGAAGTCACTGTTATGACAGTTTAGAAAGTCCGCCGGACATTTTTATGGAACTTTAAAGGTTTATTATGTGTGTTTAACTATGATGTCAGCAGTGATGTCACTGTGTTTCCAGGTGAAGCCATCTCTGGATGAAGCGTTTGTGATCCAGGAGCAGAACGTGGCATTGAACTTCATCGGCTCCAGAGGAGCGAAACCTGGTGTGACGAAAGAACGAAGAATCAAATACGCCAAAGAAGTCCTGCAGAAAGAGATGCTGCCGCACGTCGGAGTCAGCGACTTCTGTGAGACAAAGAAGGCTTACTTCTTAGGGTGAGTCCTACCTCAGGATACCTGTACAGGTGATCTACAGGTGTCTGTGGAACCAAGAAGGCTTACTTCTTAGGGTGAGTCTGTCAGTGTTGTTGTATTTGACCTGGTGTGTTACTGTGTTATCAGGTACATGGTCCACAGGTTACTGCTGGCGGCTCTTGGCAGGCGAGAGCTGGACGACAGAGATCACTATGGCAACAAGAGGCTGGACCTCGCTGGACCGCTGTTAGCGTTCCTGTTCAGAGGGTGGGGCTTCATCCATTAATCATCATCACCTTTAACCACGACTCACTCACCTGTAATAATCAGTACACACAGACAGTGAACAGACATTCACTGAAGACATCAAACTGAAGTAACATCTGAATATTGTCAATAAAAATTACTTTAAAGTAAATTCACTGCAGATTCAGATACATCAGGTTGTACCTGCCTGAATTTAAAATATAAAATTATATAATTACAATAAACACTCTTTTTTACAGCATGTTTAAGAACCTGCTGAAGGAGATCCGGATTTACGCCCAGAAGTTCATCGACAGAGGAAAAGATTTCAATCTGGAGCTCGCCATTAAAACCAGAATTATCTCAGATGGTCTGAAGTACTCTCTGGCTACCGGAAACTGGGGCGACGTAAAGAAAGCTCACCAGGCCCGAGCGGGAGTGTCACAGGTGAGAACACCTGTCTCTATCTGAAAGTTGTAAAGAAGTGTGACGTTCATTGGACACACCAATGTGGTTTATAAGATTTGCTGAAGACAGGTCACAGCTCAGAAGTCTGACATCAGTCTACGATATGAACGCATTAAATCTTTTCTCATGTCAGAACAACCTTCAGTTTAAACTCAGGTGAATCTTCATCAGAGATGGTCTCAGTCTGTATCACAATGTCCTGAGCTCAGCATGTCATTGTGTTATTTTTCTGTTTGTAGGTGTTAAACCGTCTAACATTCGCATCCACTCTGTCTCACCTCCGTCGAGTCAACTCTCCGATCGGCAGAGATGGCAAACTGGCAAAACCGAGACAGCTGCACAACACACTGTGGGGGATGGTGTGTCCGGCCGAGACGCCTGAGGTAAAACACCACAAATTATCTTAAAACTCACAGGAGCCCCAAAAATGTCTGAACACACAAACCACCAGCACGAGTCTGATGAAAATCAAAGGACAGCTGTCAGTCAGGTGGATGTGTACCCAGTGTTTGTTTGTTTTTTACTTAATTTTTTTGTTTCATAACACAAACATGAAGTCATTCAGTCATGTTGAATAACATACATAGGAGTATTTTTATTTTTTTGAATTTTTAACAAATGTCTGTCCCTGTTATACAGATCCCTTGATATATTCCCCAAGTAGAATGAGAGACAAGTAAAGTCAATATCAAATCCCCAAATCCTCTTTGTGGCAACTTGCACTTGAGTCCAGAAGGGTTGTAAGATGGGGCAAGACCAAAAAATGTGAGTTATGGTCTGCCATTAATTGTCCATTAATTGTGTTTTATATAAACAGTTGAGTTGTTCTTCATCAATGGGATACTGGAATACAGATTCCCAATAATTTGTCCGATGGATTCTGAGTTGTAAGCTTTCAGCAGTAGCTAAGTAGCAGTTAGCTCTGATGAACATTTGTGTGAGCCTGGATTGTTCTTCCATTCTCTGTCCTTTCACCTCATTTTGATAATAGTGCTGAATTTGCATGTGTCTATAAAAATCTTGTCTTCCTAAATCATATTTCTCAGACATAGACTGGAAGTCCATGTGTACCCAGTGTTGTTGACTGTTGAAATACTAAACTCAGTCTTTACTTCATTCATTGAACAATCAGCCATGTTGACGAGGGGGGACAAGATGGCGTCGTAGAGTAAGCATTGTTGCGTGAGCTCCGGTGAAATTTGTCAGTTTATATTTCTACTTTACATATTTGAACAGTTAAAAGTGTGGAATTTTGAACGGGAAGTGTTTTAACATGAGCCTGGACAGTTACTTTTCAAAACACGAAAAATTCCGGGAAGCCATTAAAGAACAGACCTCGCAGTTACAGGCAGGCGGTCACCGCTCGAGTGGGTGAAGTGGAGAAACGGATTGCTGATGTGGAAGCCGTGGCAACATTGTCAGAGGCGAAGTTGGCACATCTCGAGAAGCAAGTGCATGACATGCGGGAACACATAGACGATCTCGACAACCGAGGACGCAGGTGCAACATACGTATAGTTGGCTTACCCAAAGGCTCATAGGACTCAGATTCAGTGAAATTCTTTCAAAAGTGGGTCCCTGAGTACCTCTAAATGGATACAAAGGCAGGACAGCTGAAGCTTGATCGGGCACACCGGTCCTTGACACCAAAACCTTCAGTTTTTGTTTATTCTATGTGTGGGTGCCAGGGAAGAACAGGGTGCAGCCTTATTCATTTATTATTGACAAATCTGTTTCTTTTTTTTTATGAGGCTTGTGCAGAGAGAGCGATGTGGAAGAGGTTTAAAATGCCCTGCAGGTTAGGTGGCAGGGACAGCCCCCATTGTATTTGTGCTTTTTTGTATTTGTATAATAGTTCCTGTTCAGATTTGTTTTTCTCCCAGCTCAGTGACTGTTTTTATTGTATTATGCAATTTCAGATTTGTGCTCTTAGTGAGTTATGTATCTATATTGAGGGTTGACTTAAACGGTATGGCAAGTAATAAGCTACGCTTGTGTACATGGAACGTAAGAGGGGTCCATAGTCCTATTAAAAGAAGAAAAATACACACCTTTCTGAAAAAAGAACACATTGATATTGCACTTTTACAAGAAACACATTTGGATGATGTAGAACACCTGAAATTACAGCAGGGTGGGGTTGAGCAGGTATTTTTCTCCTCATTTACCTCAAGAAGTAGAGGAGTGGCAATTCTTGTGAGAAAGAATCTTCCTTTTTCAGTGATAGAATGTGTTAAAGACAAAAATGGTAGGCATGTTATAATCAAGGGGATCTTACAAGGTACTGTCATTTCCATACTGAATATTTATTACCACTGTCACTTTTTTTTTTCTGAACCCCATAGGTGTCATAGTAGAACTGATCACTTTTTTTACCTGGGCTCTCCTCACATTCAGTTTTATCTTGTCCAATAGGCAGTATTGTCATTTCAGACCATGCCAATGTGGTGCTGGATCTCTCTCTTAAGGGTATAGGAAACAGAGTAAAATACTGGAGACTGAATACAACTATTTTAAAGGACTATACCTTCATATCCTATTTTAATACTGAGATTAGATATTTTCTTTTTATTAACTCTCAGTCAACAGATAACCCTACCCTCCTATGGGAAACTATTAAGGTCTATACTAGAGGGGGTTTTATTTCATTTTCAGCCAGCAAGCGGCGGCAGAAATTGAGGAAGCAAAATTTGTTAATGACTGAGCTTAAAACAAAAGAAAAAGCCTATGTTGATTCTCCCAACCCCTGCTTTAATGCGAGAAATATCTGCAGTCAGATCAACCTTAGATAACCTCCTTGTGCAAGATGAGGAGACCAAACTTAAATTTACTAGACAAAGATTTTATGAACATGGGAATAAACCTGGAAAATATTTGGCATACCTTACCAAAAAAAGATCAGAATCACAATCTATTGCAGCCATTTGTGATGCTCAGAATAATCACATATATGACAATAAGTCCATAAATGACACCTTCAAGGAATTTTATTGTAGACTGTATGCATCTGAACAACCATATGATGCACTTGACTTAATGTAATGATTGCTTTTCTCAGCTTAGTTTGCCTACTATATCAACAGTAAGGCTGGGCAATTTTATCAATCCTGCGATATATATATATATATATTTTTTTTTTGTTTCCCCAGAAAGTATCGATTTTTCAGCCGCGAGTATCGATACATTAAGTCCCAATCAAATCCCCTATGTCATGTCTGGCACTCTGCTCGCAGCAGAGTGACAGAGGGCCCAAAGTGACGGAAAAACTTCATAAATACTATTTCTATTGAATGACAGGTTCCCCTCAACTTTCTGGAGGGTTCTGCTGGGAAGTGGCATGCCTGAGAAAAATAAGGCAAAAATGTATGGGACTTTTTTTATTGAAAGGGCATTATTTTATTGTTCTTCACATACTTGGTTGAATACAATGTGCATATGTATGTCAGGCAAAGGGATTGAAAATAATATTTTCATTCAAAAACTCTTTACTAGTACTGTCTGAGGTCTGATATGACAAAAATCTGATTCATTTTGTCCAGCATTTGCAAGCTGTAAACTCTCTGTCCAGTCAGAGCCATATATTGTGTAATTGATGCTTTCAGTTTTCAGTTCAATTAATTCAATCCAAGTCAATGGAACACTCACAAGATGTCACCAAAATCACACTGTCCCTTTAAAATCTTTCAGAAAATGATGTAATCATATCAAATCGTAGCAAATCGTATCGTTGGCTGACTATTGTGTGTTGTATCATATCATGAGATTAGTGTATTGCTACAGCCTTAATCAACAGAGCATCAAACCAATCTTAATGCATTTCCAGAGAGGAAGTATGACTGCTATAAAAACCTTACAAAATGGAAAACCACCTGGACCTGATGGGTTTGGTAGTGAATTTTATAAAGAATTTTGTGATTTATTAGCAGACCCATTACTTGATTATGTTTTGCATAATAGATTACCTCAGACTCTAAGAGAAGCAAATATTTCTCTCATTCTGAAAAAGGGAAAGTGAAATGTGGACCGTAAGATACTTTCAAAAATCCTGGCTACTCGACTTGAAGACCTCCTGTCTAAAATTAAAAAAGATCAAACAGGTTTTATAAAAGGTAGTAACTCCTGTAACAATGTCAGGCGCCTTCTCAGTGTAATTCAGGCTTTCCAGCAAAGAGATATTGATGGTCTGGTCCTTTCTCTAGATGCTGAGAAAGCCTCTGACCGGGTAGAATGGGCTTATTTATTTTTTACTTTAAATAAATTTGGTCTCGGTGATTATTTCATTACGTGGGTCGAAATTCCGTATGATAGTCCTCAGGCGGCTATTTTGACTAATAGGCTTAAATCGGACAGTTTTCCATTGTACAGAGAAACGAGGCAAGGCTGCCCCTTGTCACCCCTCTTGTTTGCCGTTGCTATCGAACCATTGGCAGAGGCCATAAGGATGGCACCTGCTATACAGGGTTGATTATGAGCACGAGATTAGTCTGTATGCAGATGATGTTTTCATATTTATTTCCAATCCAGACGCCAATACCACCCCTACTTAACATTATTGATTTATTTAGCAAATTTTCAGGGTATAAAATTAATTTGACCAAGTCTGAAGCCATGCCACTTGGGAGCCTTAATGCGATAAGACGATACCAGCTGCTTTACCTTCTTTTCCCTTTAAGTGGTCTCCTGCAGGTTTTTTTAGGTATATCCATAACCCCAAATTTAAGAAAATGTATAAAGCAAACTTTGTTCCCCTGGTCGAGAAGGTGAGGCAGGATTTGGAGTGATGGAATTCTTTGACTGTCTCCTGGCTAGGACGTATATCCTTGGTTAAAATGAATATATTACCTCAATTGTTGTATCCTGTTCTAATGATTCCGATCATATTTTAAAATAGGGTGATGAAAGACCTGAATGGCTGGCTAAGTTCCTTCATATGGGGCAAGCGCAGACCAAAACTTAAGATGGCTACATTGCAGCTTCCAGGTTCTGTAGGGGGTCTAGACTTACCAAATGTCAGAACATATCAGTTCTGTACTTACATGAGGTATATTTATGACTGGGTCGTAAATAACTCAAACTCTATTTGGTTGGGAGTTGAAGCTTCCCTTTCAAAGTATCCACTAAGGGACTCACTGTTCTTTAAGAAATTTAAAAATATCAGACTGAGTTGTAAAACCTTGGTTACACTTAATACACGGCGATCAGTATGTCAACTTGAGGGAAGGTTAAAGTTCACATCTGTTTTCACCCCTATTATGAATAATCCTGATTTTCAGCCTGGTATGTTTGATATTGGTTTTAAACAGTGGGGGGATAATGGTGTTCATAGACTGAGGGATTTACTCTCTGATAATGTGGTTATGAGATTTGAACAAATGATAGAGAAATATTCTATCCCCAGACATGACTTCTTTTGTTATTTGCAGATAAGGCATTATATCTTGCACAGTACTACTTTAATTGAGAGCAATGAAAGGTCCCCTGTTGAGAAATTATTATTTCTAACAGATAGATATCTGTGAGTCTATTTTATACAGCTATGTGTTTCACACCCCCTGTTGGGTTACAGAGGCTTAAAGGCATATGGGAAAAGGAGCTAAACATCACAATTGATGATGAAGAGTGGAAGGATGTTTGGAACCATGCTAAATTAATTTCAGTCTGCAATCGTACCAAAGCAATACAGTTAAAGATTATACACAGAATGCACATATCCCCCAACCGCAGGCATCACTTCAATCCTACTTTCTCACCCATGTGCCTTAAATGCAAGATAGAAATTGGTACCCTAACTCATTGTTTTTGGTCATGTTTGAAACTGCAAATGTATTGGTCTAATTTGTTATCTGAAATAGAAAAGCTATTGGGTCTGGAACTGGAGCTGGACCCTGTGTCTCCCATACTGGGCCTCCCAAGCCGACGCTTAACATCAAAACATAATAAGAGGTTGTATTGTATTCTTAAAGATATTTTTTTTGGCCTTTTTCAAGCTTTATTTTTGATAGAGACAGCTGAAGAGTGACAGGAATGTGGGGAGAGAGAGATGGGGAATGACATGTGGAAAAGAGCCACAGGTCGGATTCAATCCCTGGGCTGCCACGCCAAGGACTGAGCCATGTGGGGCGGCTGGTCTACCAACTGAGCTAAACAACACCCCGGTTGTATTGTATTCTTACTTATGCAGCAAGGAAGAATATTTTATTGCAGTGGATTGGTGTAAAAGTACCAACTGTTAAAGGCTGGCAAACAGTGGTGTTTGATCCAGTGCCATTAGAGTACGTTACATGTATATTACATTCAAAAACAGACCAGTTCTATAAAGTGTGGGAACCCTATTTGAACTATGTAGAGTCTGGTGTCTCTAATATCATGCTGCAGGGATTTTCTTGACTGCTCATTATGCTCATTATTAATGTATTATTTATATGGATCTGAGCTGGTGGTCTGTTTTTATTATTATTGTTGTTGTTGTTGTTGTTATTTGTTTGTTTGTTTTGTTTTGTTTGTTTGTTTTGCTTTTTATTTCTGTGAACCATATTATGTAACCAACCTTTACTAGTAAAAGTGAAAAATTAATAAAAACGTTGACAACTGATTAACAAACTCTGTTTCAGGGTCACGCTGTGGGTCTGGTGAAGAACTTGGCCCTCATGGCCTACATCTCTGTGGGCTCTCAGCCGTCCCCCATCCTGGAGTTTCTGGAGGAGTGGAGTATGGAGAACCTGGAGGAAATCTCACCTGCTGCCATTGCCGAGTCAGTCACTTCAGCTTCATTTATTTTACATCTCATCGTGTCTTTAGTCTGACTCAGCTGTTCATTCGTTTGTAAAACAAACTCACCTGCAGAGGGCAGCATCACTTTTGGTCACAACAAAAAATAGACAGTTCAACCAAACATCACCATCTTGCTTTATCACTAACTGCATAGATTATCAATGATCAAACATTCAACATTTAAATGACTGTACATGTGACATTATATTTGTTTTATTTGTCTTTTAATTTTTTAGTGCCACTAAGATCTTTGTGAATGGCTGTTGGGTCGGAATCCACAAAGATCCTGAACAACTGATGAACACGCTGAGGAAACTCCGCAGACAGATGGACATCATCGTCTCCGAGGTAACCAAACACACAACAACAGTCACATTCATTGTCTGTTGGATTTGATGATGAGAAACAATCAGCTAAGACTTTCTGAACATTTCAGGTGTCGATGATCAGAGACATCAGAGAGCGTGAGATCAGAATCTACACCGACGCTGGACGAATTTGCCGACCACTGCTGATCGTCGAGAAACAAAAACTACTGCTGAAGAGACGACACATCGACCAGCTGAAGGAGAGAGAGTACAATAACTACAGGTGAGACGCAAGATTAATCCTAACCTTTCACCCCATCACACACTGATGGTTCAGCCTTCAGGTGCAGTTTGGGGTCCGGTATTTTGCTCAAGTACATTTCAAAATGAGTTGTATATCAAACCACCGCTCTACCTCCTGAGCCACAGCCGTGAAGTTGAATTAATATTTCTTTGTTTGTCTGGCGGTTAGCTGGCAGGACTTGGTGGCGAGTGGCGTGGTGGAGTACATTGACACTCTGGAGGAGGAGACTGTGATGCTCGCCATGACCCCTGATGACCTCCAGGAAAAGGGTGTGGCCTATTGCTCCACCTACACACATTGTGAGATCCACCCATCCATGATCCTGGGAGTGTGTGCCTCCATCATCCCCTTCCCTGACCACAACCAGGTACAAACACATAAAACAAACTAAGAGTTACGTAGACATGGCTCTTTGAATTATGGATGACCACCAGAGGAAGTGCTTTAGAGAGTGTAATATCAACAAACTTACATGTGACCTGGGATGCCCAAATATTCCAACCAAGAGTACATTGACTTCATTGTCTTTTTTAGCTTACCTGTGAGAAGATCCCGGGTAGATATTTCATGACATTTCTAATATACACTACATCATCCCAGGTCACATGTGACTGTGTTGATATTATGTACTAGACCTGCCTGTGACAGACAACATCCAGTGTCAAGCACTGCCTCTGGTCAGGAAGAATGAAAATAGGACTTTGTGATCATAGCCAGGTTGGGCCTCACTTCACAGTTTGAGCAGAAAACAGAAGCTGTATGAAGTTTTGAGAAATAAATGGAAAGTAAAAAAACATTAACGACATGCTAAAGAAGATGGTCATCAACGATGTTAACACTGTTCTCGTTATTCAGTCTCCCAGGAACACGTACCAGTCTGCTATGGGTAAACAGGCCATGGGCGTCTACATCACCAACTTCCATGTACGAATGGACACACTGGCTCATGTATTGTACTACCCCCAGAAACCCCTGGTTACGACCCGATCCATGGAGTACCTACGCTTCAGAGAGCTGCCTGCAGGTAATCCCATATGGTCTGACTGATGATTGGTGCAGGCAGTTGGACCGATGATCTGTACAGTGTTTTCAGGCGATCTGTTGAGCCTGGGCTACAGTCTTTTTTGTTTTTCAGGTATCAACTCCATCGTGGCGATTGCTTCGTACACGGGGTACAACCAGGAGGACTCTGTGATCATGAACAGGTCGGCCGTGGATCGAGGCTTCTTCAGGTGAGTTGATAACTTCTTCAGGTCGGTTACTCACGTAATGTTAGTTTGAGTCTGTTTGTGCCTTTAAATCTGTTGTCTCCCTGCAGGTCTGTTTTCTATCGATCCTACAAAGAGCAGGAGTCTAAGAAAGGTTTTGATCAGGAGGAGATCTTCGAGAAGCCAACTCGTGAAACCTGCCAGGGTAAGAAATACTAAATATACTCAAATATTCAAACACAAACTCTCTGCTGATGTCTGATGAGTTGTAGTCTGGTGCTTGAATAGTATGAAAACACCTGTCAGTCATCTCAGGTGTGATAGCAGCGTGCAGTCTGTGGTGGGCGGGGCTAATCTGACATCACAGATTGAGGAAAAAATTTAAATTGTTCTCAGGTATGAGACACGCCATCTACGACAAGCTGGACGATGACGGGCTCATTGCACCTGGCGTTCGAGTCTCCGGTGAGGACGTGATCATCGGAAAGACCGTGACACTGCCGGAGAACGATGATGAGCTGGACAGCACCAATCGGCGCTACACCAAAAGAGACTGCAGCACCTTTCTGAGAACCAGTGAGACCGGCATTGTGGACCAGGTGATGGTGACACTGAACCAGGAGGGCTACAAGTTCTGCAAGATCAGGGTAAGAGGACGCCAAACCGCACCTGATGGGAACACCTGAGATAGCTGACAGTCTTTATGAAGTTTATCTATTTTTCATGCAGGTTCGCTCAGTCCGGATTCCACAGATTGGAGACAAATTCGCCAGCCGACACGGACAGAAAGGAACCTGTGGGATCCAGTACAGACAGGAGGTAAACAGGAAGTCAACAGATGGGGGGTAAACAGGAAGTCAACAGACAGGGGTAAACAGGAAGTCAACAGACGGAGTTAAACAGGAAGTCAACAGGAAGTCAACAGACGGGGGTAAACAGGAAGTCAACAGACGGGGGTAAACAGGAAGTCAACAGAGGGGGTAAACAGGAAGTCAACAGATTGGGTAAACAGGAAGTCAACAGACGGAGGTAAACAGGAAGTCAACAGACGGAGGTAAACAGGAAGTCAACAGACAGGAGGTAAACGGGAAGTCAACAGACAGGAGGTAAACAGGAAGTCAACAGACGGAGGTAAACAGGAAGTCAACAGGCGGGGGTAAACAGGAAGTCAACACACAGGAGGTAAACAGGAAGTCAACAGACAGGGTAAATACGTGCATGTGTTTTGTTTTGAAGGACATGCCGTTCACCTGTGAAGGAATCACACCTGACATCATCATCAACCCTCATGCTATCCCGTCCAGAATGACAGTCGGCCATCTGATCGAGTGTCTGCAGGGAAAGGTAGTAATCAATAATACCTGTACTGTTATGTATCGGATGACTCATAATCAATAATCAATGTGACGAGGTAATAATAATAATTAGAACACGCTGATAATAAATATTAATTATGTGTGTGGGTGTTTGACCCCTTCCTATGACTTGCAGGTTCATTTACATATTAAATTTTTGTTTGTCTTGTTTCAGGTTTCTGCGAATAAAGGTGAGATCGGTGACGCCACGCCGTTCAATGACGCCGTCAACGTGCAGAAAGTGTCAAACCTACTGTCTGAATACGGATATCACCTGAGAGGAAATGAGGTCACTCAACTCAACTTTATTTATTTTCACACAAAGCACCACACATACTGATGAGTCTGTTTTCAGTGAATCATGAAAGAATGTTTTCTGCCACAGAGGTCTGTTTGATTAGAACACGTCTTTAAGTTTCATGTTGTTGGTCCTATCAGACACACTAACCCTGAACCACATGTAGCTCAGATCTACGTTCAGTCCAGAAACTTGCGAACTGTTCGACTCTGGTTCTGCTGGAGTTGATTATTGGTCATTAATCTGTAAACAGGTTCTGTATAACGGGTTCACGGGGAGGAAGCTGACGTCTCAGATCTTCATCGGCCCGACTTATTATCAGCGTCTGAAGCACATGGTGGACGATAAGATCCACTCGAGGGCTCGAGGTCCGGTCCAGATCCTCAACAGGCAGCCAATGGAGGGACGATCACGGTGAGTGAGATATTTCTTTAACTCTGTCCCGTGTGTCTCTGTCTCATGTGTGTCTCACCTGTGTCTCTATCTCACCTGTGTGTCTCTCAGTGATGGCGGTCTACGTTTCGGGGAGATGGAGCGTGATTGTCAGATCGCTCACGGAGCGGCTCAGTTTCTCAGAGAGCGTCTGTTCGAGGCGTCTGATCCGTATCAAGTTCACGTGTGTAACCTGTGTGGACTGATGGCCATCGCCAACACACGGACACACACGTATGAGTGTCGGGGCTGCCGCAACAAGACACAGGTAAACACAGTCAACAACCAATCACAACAAGACACAGGTGAACACAGTCAGCAACCAATCACAACAAGACACAGGTAAACACAGTCAACAACCAATCACAACAAGACACAGGTGAACACAGTCCGCAACCAATCACAACAAGACACAGGTAAACACAGTCAGCAACCAATCACAAGACACAGGTGAACACGGTCATCAACCAATCACAACAAGACACAGGTAAACACAGTCAACAACCAATCACAACAAGACACAGGTAAACACAGTCAGCAACTAATCACAAGACACAGGTAAACACAGTCAACAACCAATCACAAGACACAGGTGAACACAGTCATCAACCAATCACAACAAGACACAGGTAAACACAGTCAACAACCAATCACAACAAGACACAGGTGAACACAGTCCGCAACCAATCACAACAAGACACAGGTAAACACAGTCAACAACCAATCAACACTTTTCAGTAGTCAGTGTGGGAAAAGTCTGAATTATGTCTTTAACAGCTCACCATACACATCTGTCTGTCTCTTTGTCTGTCTCTCTCTGTCTGTCTGTCCATTCATCAGATCTCTCTGGTCCGGATGCCATACGCCTGTAAGCTTCTCTTCCAGGAGTTGATGTCGATGAGCATTGCTCCTCGCATGATGACATCATAGAGTGGCTTGGCCAATCACGCATCGTCTTGCAGACTCTAGTGATGACATCAGCAGCAGGAAGTTTAAAGTTTTTATAGTTTCATGTTATCTCAGTTTGTTTTTGTAAAAGTACAATAAATCTGATTTTCCTCTGAACGTTGGTCACATGAGTCATCTTCTGAGTTCTCATTGGTTGGTCAGTCACATAATCAGGTAAACAACTTGCAACTCTTCATCCCGTTAGCTCATTTTGCTTTGATCTGTTAGTGATACATTAACGGATGGTGATAAATCAATCAATTCATGGACATGCATCACTTCGACTAGAAAACCAGCAGTTAGCTTGGACTGTGAGAGTTAAATCAATCACTTCATTTATCAAATAAAAACCTATGATCGTGCTTAGTTTGTCCAAACGAGTCAAAGTAACAAAGTTTGTTTTTAACTGTTGAACAAAACAAGACTTGAGGATTGTTGTTTGTTTTGTGATGTTTTTGAACTAAAATCATCAAAAGCTGCGACAGAGTGAACTCAAACATTTCAGCATTCTTCATCAGGTTGCCACGGTGATATAAAAAAAAAGAAACAATGAAAGTCACTGAGTCAGTCTTGAGTCATGAACGCTGTGACTTCAAACAGGAGGGACAAAGGTCAGACAGGTCGTGGGAGAGTCTGAACCAATAAAATTAAACCTGGTGTTCCCACTGACTCACTCTTTATAAGATATGTTTATGATATAATAAAACTAATAAATATAAATATATAAAACTAATTTCACAGAAATGTTATTTGTCTATAGACAATTCAACAATAATCAATGAATGTTATCACAGATGTGTTTCTCTCAAGAATTCAAAGGTGGAAGGCACTGAAAAAGTTAGTCTTTATTTAGATGGTTACATCATAAATTCCTCATACAAGTTAAAAGAGCTCAGTAACAACATTTGATTTTATTCAGAGTAAGAATAGATAAAGAAGAAGAAAGAGGGCGAAGAGAGAAGAAAAACTGATGAAAGAGAACATTTGTTCTTTTCATTGATTTCAGTTAATCTCTGAGCTCAGACAGAAAACAATAAATGATAAATATCAAATGTTAAAAGTTTAAGATTTTTAATTCACAAAGTTAAAATGTAACCTTTTTTTAAATTCAGATCTACATAAAAAGGAAAATCAGAAAATTTCATTGACGTGAAGATCCTGATGATTGTATTCATGATCTCTGCAGCTGATCACAGTTCATCTTCCTTTGTCACTGTAAGGAAATTACATCATAAATCAGAAGAATGTATAATTTCTTTGCAGTTTTATAAAAATTATAGGTTATTATTATTATATAATTATTTGGTTCATGACATTAGGTCCAGACATTTTAGTCGAAATGTCGTCAACATCAAGACAAGGCGTTTGACCAAACTTGAAGTCCGCCGACGTTAAGTCAAGACGTTTGGCCATCAACAGTGAAATGTTGTTCTGTCAGTGGAGGAGATCTTAGAGGCCAGACAGGGGGCGGATTCTGACCTGTAAATCACCTACCTGACACTTGCACAAAGTTTTAGCTTCCTGCGTCTGAGAACCTGTTACAGCTCACCATGGAAACGCACTGTCACCACAGCAACCACCAGAGACTGACTACACATGTATCCATGTTTTAAATACGTTGAGACTGAAAGTGTGAACACGAAGGTATCTGCGTCATGTTTTCTGTTTAATATCTGCTTTATGTTTTCTGTTTAGTATCTGATTTATGTTTTCTATGTTTAATATCTGCTTTGTGTTTTCTATGTTTAATACCTGCTTTATGTTTTGTTCAGATTAAATTATTCTTAGAATGATAGTATTCAAATTAAATGTTTTTAAAGACTGCAGAGATAGAAGATGTGTCCTTCATTATTAAAGCTGTGTTTAGTTCAAAAACTAGTCGTTAACTTCATGGATAATATACACATCAGGTTACATTGAGTGGAACCAGGACTACCGGCTAAGTGTGTATGTTGTTTGTTTCTCTATGACATCACAGTGGTTGCTACCTTTCTTGATGATGATGTCATCAATGGACTTGACGAGGTGAATCGCTCCGACAGCTGAAGCTTCTCCTTTAGAGTTGGCGGCGTGACATTCGTACGATCCTTCTTCTTCTTTGGTCAGAGGGGAGATCTGAAACAAAAACACAATGTTGATTGGTCCAACGGGCAGCTGAAGTCATGACATCACTTCCTGTAGTCAGTGTGAACACTGAAAGATTTAAACTGTGCGTCACTGACCAGCACCCAGCCAGTCACTTCATGTTTCTCTGGACCGCCTCTCGTCTGAATCGCCAGGTTGTCTCTGTCTCCAGGAAGAAGCTCCATCCTCTTCTTCCCATTGACGACCTGAAGGATATCATCATCATCATCAATTTATATATATATATATATATATATATATATATATATATATATATATATATATATACCACACACACTGTCTGTCCTCGGTCTGAACTGAAGCTGTCTGTCCTGGTCTGCCTCTGTCTGTTTGTCTTTTTTGTCTGTCGTCGGAGAATCCGGAGACTCTCCTGTCAGATTCAGACAGGCTGCAGCTTGTTCTTTAGTTTGCAGGAAAATTACGATCTGATGGAAAGTGCACAAACATCAACAGAAGAGTCTGAACCTGCAGAGCAAAGACACCTGAACACCTGAGGCTGCAGGTAACACATGAGCTCACCTGGAGAGCATGTTTCTTTTAACCCTCTGAAGTCTTCAACAGCATCATGTTCTTATATTTTTAGTCATGAAAGGGACACTTTCTATTCTGAAATTAATGTTGCATAGGGTCTACATACGCCAAAACGATGTTGGACTCCTGCCTAATCTGACCAGTGATGACATGTTTAGCCACATGTCGTCATTCCATCACTGGCTGTCATGGTGGTGTCCAGCAAACAATGTGGGCTTCAGAGACAATTGGACAACTTTCTGGGGAAAACCTGGTCTGATTAGGAGAGATGGCATTTATTAGTCGACCAAAACCGTGACAACCCAGAGTTCCACAGAATCCTCTTCTATCTGACCATTTTTTAAAAAGTTAAATTTTTTAATAGTTCATATTACTGGACTATAAGCCTTTAGCTACAAACCCCTACAGCAGATGTTTATCTGATAGTGCTGTAGCCAAATTTAAGGAAGTGATTCCTTCAGTATTGAATTCAATGCCATGTCTCAATGTAGCAGAGGACTTGTCTGCTTCCTTCAGCCCCTCACAAATAGATCATCTTGTTGATAGTACTACAGGCTCATTAAGGACAACTCTCGACTCTATTGCACCTCTGAAAAAGAAGATAATTAAACAGGTTAGCACCATGGTATAGCCAGCGGACTCGTAACTTAAAGCAAGAGGCACGAAAATCTGAACGCAAATGGCGTGCCACTAAACTGGAAGAATCTCGTTTAGTCCGGCAACATAATCTTAAAACATACAGGAAGGCTCTCCGTAATGCCCAGCCCCAGGTTTCTCTTCAGCACTGTAGCCAGGCTAACAGAGAATCACAGCTCTATGTTCAATAGAGCTGTGATTCATCTATTCCTTAAGGTCTAAGTAGTAATGACTTTATGAGCTTCTTTAATGATAAAATTATAACTATTAGAGACAAAATCCACCACCTCTTGCCCTCAACAGGCACTGATCTGCATTCTGATACAGCAAGTTTGGAAACAGCTGTAAAACCTGATATATATTTAGACTGTTTTTCTCCCATCGACCTTCATCAAATAACTTTAATAATTTCTGCATCTAAGCCGTCAACCTGTCTCTTAGACCCCATCCCAACCAGGCTGCTCAAGGATGTTTTACCTCTAGTTAGTCCTTCTTTATTGGATATGATTAATCTGTCTTTATCTAAAATCACCTCCATTGTTCTGATTATCAGCTGTGAAACAGTTAAACTTTCTGTTTCCTGTTTTTTATTGTAGGCGGGCGTCAACGGACTCTCATTGTTTCTACAAACAGCAGGAGGAAACAGGAAGTCAGAGGGAAGGAGAGACGCCATGCTGCAGCTCGGAAGAATCACGTCTGTGTTTGATATGTTCACATGAAAACATTCAGATTTACAACATTTCAGATCTTTTTAAAGGAACTGTTTTTGTTTTTTTAAACTGTTTTACCTCTAGTTAGCCCTTCTTTATTGGATATGATTAATCTGTCTTTATTATCAGGATATGTACCACAGTCCTTTAAAGTAGCTGTAATTAAACCTCTTCTTAAAAAGCCCACTCTCGATCCAGATGTTTTAGCCAATTACAGACCGATATCAAACCTTCCCTTTCTCTCTAAGATACCTGAGAAAGCTGTAGCTAATCAGCTGTGTGACTTTCTCCGAAGAACAGTTTATTTGAGGATTTTCAGTCAGGATTTAGAGTGCATCATAGCACAGAGACCGCATTAGTCAAAGTTACAAATTACCTCCTAATGGCATCAGACAAAGGACTCATCTCTGTACTTGTCCTGTTAGATCTTAGTGCCACATTTGACACCATTGACCATTAAATTATTTTACAGACTGGAACATCAAATTGGCATCAAAGGAACCGCCCTAAGCTGGTTTAAGTCGTATGTTTTAGATCGATCTCAGTTTGGTCACGTCAACGATGAATCCTCCATGCATACCAAAGTTTGTCACGGAGTTCCACAAGGTTCTGTACTAGGACCACTTCTATTCAGTTTATATATGCTTCCTTTAGTGAACATTATTAGAAAGTATGGTCTGACCCCTTCTCTGTATGAAAAGTGTCATGAGATAACTTTTGTTATGATATGGCGCTATAGAAATTGAATTGAATTGAACTGTTGGGTGATGATAGAGAAACTCACCCTCTTCCAGGTGAGGACAGGTGTCGGCACGCCCACCGCCTCACAGCTCAGGTACACCTGAGAGCCACTCACATTGTAGACCTCACCTGGAGGAGTGACGATGACCGGAACTGCAGACAGACAGACAGACAGACAGACAGACAGACAGACAGACAGACAGTTAAGTTGAAGATAATTAAGCTGAAGTTTGCAGAGTTTCCACCTGAGTGTGAAACAGGATCAAACAGGTCGCAGGAATCCGTCAGAGACAGTAAATCCTCTGTGACCTCAGAGGAATTCAGTTTTCTCTGAGCGTGCTCAGTGGGGCTCTAAATGTAGAAAGGAATTCAGTGTTTTCAGAGGGACGAAGGTGGATCATCATCATCATCAGTCCATGTCTAACAGTCAGGCAGCAACGATAGAAACATTTGTTCATCAGAAACAAACTGAAATCCACTTTAATGATCTTCTGAGGTTTGAATCAATCTTCATTACATTTATCCAATTTTACATCAAATCAAACATTTAATTCATTTAATTTTGCGAAGGGCACGGGCACATGGGAAAAATGTATAAAAGGTACTTTAAAAGACTCTTAGTTTCCCCGAGATTGGTTAAAAAAGGTAAGACGGAAGGTAAAAGATAAAATAAAACAAAAGCAATAAAGGAACTGTGGAAAATGAAAATATATATGTATATATATACACACACACACACAAATACGTGCAGGTGTAAATGAAAGACGTGTAAAAAAAACCTAACATCTGATTAAAATTAAGTGCTAAAATACGGCCCTTTAAAACCAATATTAAAAAATCATGAAATGGGTATGGTAAAAAAAAAAAGTAAAGAGCACAGAGGTTGGGGTGAGCATTTTTATTTTCAGGTAAGACAGTTAAAAGGAACATTCCTTAGGGGGGATCCCCTCCGCAATTCGACACCTAAAATTGGGAGATGATAAAAAAGTGATTCCTCTCTGTGGATTTGGTAATTAAAAAATGAATAATGGGTGAGACTTTAACGTCTATACAAAGATTCAAAGAAAACCTAATTTTAACAACAATGAACATCTTTCAGTCCTCTAATTCTTACCTGTGTCACCTGTGTGTATCTCAGTCTCACCTGTGGGTCTCAGCCTTACCTATGTATCAGTCTCACCTGTGGCGCAGCGACCCTTGTTCTGGACGGTGATGGGTTCTTTGCCCTGGGTCTCGGCTGTCAGGCTGGCGGTCTTCAGAGCACATCCGGTGCGGTATGTGACCCCGTCGGTCCCGCAGACCTCGTAGTTGCTCTTGCACGCGCAGACTCCAAGCTTGCTCTTCTTGTCCTCGTCGCTTTTGACGCACTCCAGTCCGGAGCCGCAGCGGCGCGCTGCCGCGCGGCGTCCACCGCACAACTCTCCCTCCGCAGCGGCGCAGACCGAGCAACAGCCGCAGGAGTCCAGCATCGAGCCGGCGGGGCAGCCCTCCGCCGGGAGAGAGGCGCACTGAGCTGGATCACACGGTCCGCACCCCGGACCCGCCGAGACACGGACCGAGAGGAGCCACAGAACCGGAACCAGGACGGTGAGAGACTTCATGGTGGTCTGATAGTGATCTGTGATGCTGGTCTGAACTGAGTCACGGTCTGAACACACTGAGCTCTAATCTGCAGACTGTGAACTGTATAAACTGCTGACTCCGCCCCACACACACCAAGATCTGATCCCAGACCAGATCCAAAAACTGATCTAAGACCTGATCCCAGACCTGACCTAAGATCCTATCCAAGATCAGATCTAAGACCTGACCTAAGACCTGATCCAAGACCAAATCTAATATCTGATGCCAGACCAAATGCAAAAAACTGATCTAAGACCTGATCCCAGACCTGACCTAAGACCTGATGCCAGACCTGACCTAAGACCTGATGCAAGACCTGATCCAAGACCTGATCTAAGATCTGATCCCAGACCAGATCTAAGACCCTATCCAAGATCAGATCTAAGACCTGACCTAAGACCTGATCCAAGACCTGATCCTAGACCTGATCTAAGATCTGATGCCAGACCAGATCTAAGACTCTATCCAAGATCAGATCTAAGACCTGACCTGACCTGATCCAAGACAAAACCCAAGATCTGATCCCAGACCAGATCTAAGACCCTATCCAAGATCAGATCTAAGACCCTATCTAAGATCAGATCTAAGACCTGATCCCAGACCTGATCTAATGTGCAGAGGAACAGCACTGACTGAACAAAAATTCAAAGGATGAATACGTTTATTATGTCTCTGCTGATTATTAAAAAGCCAACTGTTACAGACCTGTACAGACCAGGAGAGACCAGTACAGACCAGGAGAGACCAGTACAGACCAGGAGAGACCAGCACCAGTCTGCTGTCTCTGTTGTTCAATTCATTCACTCATTTAGACCAACTCTTTATAATATTATTTACAGAGACCAACAGTTCCACCATGAGCAAGCACTTGGCGACAGACACAAATGAATTCAGAGTCAAAGGTCGAGTTTACGTTTAAATTTATAAAGAAAAGAAAGAAAGAAAGAAAGAAAGAAAGAAAGAAAGAAAGATTTTCAGTACTCTGAGTATTTATTTGCAGTATTTGTTGATGAAGGCGGCCAGCAGGTCTCTGTACGGAGAATCTGATTGATGAGTTCGGAGTTTCAGGACTTTGTGGATCATCGGAGAACGAAGAACCAGATTCTGACCGAGTCCAACCAGACTGGACGTGAACCAGTACAGAGCCATGGACTGTGAGGAGGAAGAGGAAGAAGAAGAAAAGAATAGGAGGAGGAAGAAGAGGAAGAATAGGAGGAGGGAGAGGAAGAGGAGGAGGAAGAATAGGAGGATGAAGAGGAGAAGGAGGAAGAGGAACAGGAGGAGGAATACAAACTGGAGTTAGATCTGCAACATTTCAAAATAAAACAACATGACTAATCAATAGATTCATTTTAACATGTGATATTTAACTTGATGGTTAACTTAGTTTCTCTGACATCAGCTGTGGTAGTTTTATCTCCCCATGTGAACTCATGAACACCTGAAGTCATGGAAACAACATGAATTCATGAACAGATCTGATCTGGTCTTGTATCTGAACACGTGAAGTCACATGAACTGACACTGACTGAGACAGTTGATTCGTCGACCACAGGCGAGTCTTTTGTCAGTTTTTGTTTAGTTTATTTTTTGGTTTCAGCTCTCAGACGTGATGATTTGTTGATTTCCGAACGTTGTTGTTTAAACCTTCGGATAATTTTTGTGGTTGCTATGTAATTTTCTATCCTTTGGTTACACATGGTCTCACATGGGCCTTGAGGTCATAGACAGTGACAGCACTAAATCATATTAGAGCAGACTCTCTCTCTGATATGCGAGGCCACTGTATGGAGTGCTGGAGGAGTGCAGGTGCCAGCCTATCTCAAAGTTGTCTGGTGACCAGGGTCGAAGAAACTCAATGTTGTCTTCATAGACATAATAGATAGCTAACTGTTGACGATTTCTCCACAACAGTGGTGCTGAAAAGTATTTGACATTTTAATCTGCAGTCTGAGTGATACTTAAAGTAATTGTATGTTAAACCTGATAGAATATGTCAGACTTTTATGGACTGGCTCAGGTTCTGGTTCAGACTTGAATCCTGCAGCAGAAACATGTTTTCAGAGTTTGTGCTGCAGCTCAGATCAAACATGCCTGAGGGTGTTTAATCTGATGAACACGTGACACTCACAGGAATGTGTAAGTCAACACGTTCAGAAAAACTCAACAGATCTGGACATGAAACCTGCAGAAGTATGAAAACTCTGCTGCCTGAACCTTGACCTGGTGTCAGTCTGAACCAATCAGCTGTTCTGGTTCGATTTGACAGACTTGAACTCACGGAGGGTACTGAAGCAGCAATGGGCACCATCAACACAGAGAACGCTCTGATGGCGTTTGTCACAAACCGCTGGAAACCAGACGGGTTGACTCTCTGAAGCGAAAACACCTGAAGAAGAAAAGCAGAGGGGGTCAGGTCACACGACATCATCAGGTCAGGTGATCACAGCTGAACAGACTGACCTCTACAATGAGCAGATTAGTGAGTCCAAGGCAGACAGGTAGGATCCAGGTGGAGTCAGGTAAGGTGAGGTCAGGGAACCACAGAGCGCCCCCTGCTGTAAGATCAGACTGCAGCGCTGCAGAAAACAGTTACAGCACTGTGAGTTAACGTCCTGGTTCAGGAGTGATCCAGGATCAGTTTAATCCATAGTCAGCGTAAGCTTACCGGACTGGTCCACACTCAGGTTCCGGAGGGCCAGAGAGAGGCTGATCCACAAAGGCAGCTGGACCCAGACCAGCAGACTGGCTTTGAAGGGGTGACAGTTGTCTCTGATGTAGAGCTGAGAGATGATCCGATGCAGATTCTTCTTGAACTGGAACCTGAACAGACACAACAAGATGTTATAGTTCTGACCCGTAACCTGGTTCTTCTCAGAGCCAGATCTCTTCAGGACCTGTGAGTCTTTGATACCAGGTTCTGGTGTTTACACTGCATGTAAGAAAGCTGGATGTTTCCTCTGTGACCGTCAGGGAACAGAAATACATGAACAAACTGCACAAAATGTCACCACGGCAACATTAAGAAGCACTGCCACATCAGTCATGTCCATGTCCGGGCCCTCCGTTCAGGTCTCTGCTGCCAGACTGAAATCAGGACCCTGTTTCTCCCAACCGGACTTATCCCAAAAATAATCTGGGACCCACGGGACCTCACAGAGGTCATCACATCCGGGCCCAGAAATTCTTGAACTAGACCATCATCATGTCTGTGGGGGCTTCTGGTCTACAGAACTGGAACAAACCAGTTCAGGCCCAGAGAGTTCTGGACCATCGACTAGAGATTTTCCCTCCATTTACATGATAAAAATTACACAATGATAACAAATGTTACACATGTCTCAATTTAACCAAGATAAGAAACATTTATTTACAAACACATGTTCTAAACATGTTTAGAACATATGTGTTTCCTGACGTTCTTACCGGCTCTGTCTCTCCGTCCATCCTCGCTCTCTTGCTCGGACTGAAACTTCGTATCGAAGCCTCTTCGCCAGCTCTGAGATCTCCACCTGCAGCGCTTCCACCTGAACATCACCTGGGCGTTACTATGGTTTTCAAGATGAGGACAAGCTACTGTAGACTGTATATGTTCATATGTTCATATATGTGGAGGAGGAACAAATAGAATAAACAGCAACAGTGACCAGAGACAGACAGACAGGTGTCAGCATGTCTCCCCCTGCAGGAGGTGCCGCTCTCTACACTGATCATTGACTGGTTGGTTCCTGACATTGATTAATTAATTGATAAGTCAGCTGACCGCTCACCTGTCAGTGACATCATCAGTACTGATCAGCTGGCAGTGACATCATCAGTATTGATCAGCTGTCAGTGACTTCATCGGTACTGATCAGCTGTCAGCTGTCAGCTGTCAGGTGTCTTGCTGAGTGGACTTGATTATTGATGAATCAGCTGATCAGGTGTGGCTCACCTTGGCGATGATGATCGTCTGGTAGACAGCGAGCGGCAGAGTGATGAGTGTCCGGACTGACAGTGTTGCCATGACAATGCTCAGCCACCACGGCAACCCGCTCACATGCTGCACGCTCACCAGGAAGTTTTCGCACAGGTGAACCGGAGCTGACTGCGCAAGTCCGCCGTACCAGCCCGCTGATCCAGAACCACCTGAGAGCCTCCGGACACCAGACCAGGTCCACAGACTGGACAGAGTCCCCAGACCTGATGTGGTCCTGACACCTGATGTGGTCCTGACACCTGATGTGGTCCTGACAACTGATGTGGTCCTGACAGGTGAGGTGTAGCAGCAGATTGCAGGGAATCCAGCAGGTGCAGAGCAAGTGTGTCTGAGTCCAGGTGACATCTGGTTGAACGCAACAGAACAGGGTCTACGCACAGGAAGCTGAAGGACCGCGGACCTCATGGACCTCCTGAGACTCCACATGGTGATACCCCCCTGAGACGAGACAAGAAGACACAAATTAAAGACCAGCACAGACTGATACAGACCAGCACAGACTGATACAAACCAGCACAGACTGATACAGACAAGCACAGACTGATACAGACCAGTACAGACCAGCACAGACTGATACAGACCAGCACAGACTGATACAGACCAATACAGAGTCCAGTATTCTGGACTGATCCGGATCAGGTCTCCTCTTCCGGTTCTGGACTGTCGGGCCAAACAAGACGTTTGAAGACGTCACAATGGACCGGAAATTATAATAAACATTCTGGCGCGCTTTTTTAGACTCGATTGAATCAGGAAACAGTTCATAAAGTAAACGTACCTGAATGACGTCAGCAGACAGGTGAATAAATCTTTATTTGTTTCACCTTCATCCTCCATCCACCGGCACTCGACCCACACATATGACGTCACACTGTTTATCGCCGCGTGTCGGGTGAATGTGACGTCATATGGAAAATAAAATAAAATAGATGAACTCATTAAAAAAGTAAATGAATTCATCGATCTTTAACTAATAATAATAATAATAATAATAATAATAATAATAATAATAATAACAACACGGTCATCATCGGACAGGCAAGATTTACCGGAAACATCACGACTGAACCTTCACAATAAAAGAGTTCAGCTGTCAGTTTCTATAAATATCTCATTAAATGTGTTTTTGTATTGATCTGTTGATCATTCTGATCGATAGTTTTATCAGTGAACTCAGTTCAAAAGACCTGGATAAACCAAGGTCTTCTTCCGCTCTTTTATTGTGAAGTTTCTAACCGGAAGTGATGTAGTGGATAATCCTGTTTCCAGGCGGATTAACCCCCCCCTCCCTGTCAGACGGCAGACATGGCGGAGTACAGCCAGGCGGGCCTCCTGGCGGCTCTGCTCCTCTTCACGGCTCTGACGGTCCGTGACGTCTACCTCGGCAGATCGAGCCTGCATCGCGGACAACAACCGGCCGACGGCCCCAGCCTCTCCCCGGATACCGTACTACCGGACACAGAACCCGGAAAACCCACCAAGTCCTCCCTGTACACCGGGCCTGTGCTCAAGTTCCAGTACTGGTGAGTTAGCACGGAGGCTAGCTGCTAACAGCCCCCCAATAGTTACTGGAGCTAACAGTGAGCTAACAGTTAGCATCATAAGGTCCATAAAGTTAAATATTAGAGTTGTTGATAAAACTTTAATTATGACACACGGTCATCATGACATCACCTGATTATGATGTCAGTGTTCTGTGTGTGTGGACTGAACCCACCTGACAGGTGTTCCGTGTGTGGACTGACCCCACCTGACAGGTGTTCTGTGTGTTTTCAGTATCTCCTGAGGGTACAGCAAAGTGTTCCAGGAGTACTCACGAGCCATCAGCCAGCTGTACCCGGACATCCGCATTGAGGGAGAAAACTACCCTCCAACCCCCTTCAACAGGTGGGTAAACTATCTTCAACAGGTGAGCTCTGACATAAGGTAACATGGGCTATCTATACCTGTATGTACAACTGAGAGCACAGTAAACCAGATTCAAATCCCTTGTGTGTGTTCACACACCTGGCCAATAAAGTGATTCTGATTCTGACCTCCTGTGGTCTACCTATAAACCGGGTCCACTTGTGGTCCACCTGTAAAACGGGTCCACCTGTGGTCCACCTGTAAAACTGGGTCCACCCGTGGTTCACCTGTAAAACTGGGTCCACCTGTAAACTGAGTCCTGTGTGTCCTCAGGTGTGTTGGGAACCTGGTCTCCTACCTGAAGCTGCTCTCCATCCTCCTCATCGTCAGCGGTCAGAACCCGTTCATCCTGCTGGGCCTCGACACTCCGCGGGCCTGGACCTGGAGTCAGGACAACAAGGTACCTGTTACCATGGTATGCAGGCTTCAGCTGGTTACCACGGAACAGATGTAACTCCATCACTGTGTTTCAGATCTTCTCCTGTCTGATGGCCTTCTTCCTCTGCAACATGATGGAGACTCACTTCCTGTCTACGGGAGCCTTCGAGGTCACTCTGAACGGTGAGTTCTGATTGGTTCACACCATGACATGACAGCTACTCCTCCGTGCTTCACAGTGGGAACCACACATACAAACACACGTCCGTCTCCAGTAGGTTTCTTCTTCTTCAGTTAGAGTCTCGTTGCTCCCGTTGCTGTTGCCAGTCTCTTTGCTCTCATTGTCCTCTGTTTCATTGCTCTCCTCAGTCTCGTTGCTGTTGTTGCTCATGTTGCTCTCGCTGGTGTTGCTCTCGTTGCTCTGTGTCAGTCGTGGTTTCTTTGACCCAGTCAGCTGACCTTGTAGTCATGCTTGCCGTCACTCACATCATTTCCTGTTTCCTGTCTGTCTCTCAGACGTCCCTCTATGGTCGAAGCTTCAGTCGGGTTACGTCCCGAACATCCAGGAGATCTTCCAGATCCTCGACAACCACCTGAAGATGAACCAGGTGGACCCCATGAGCTTCACCTCCACGTAGACCTACAGCCCAGGTAAACACAGACAGACAGACAGGTAAACAAAGACAGATAAATACAGGTAACCCCTTCACCTGTCTCTCTCTCTCACCTGTCTCTCTCTCTCATCTGTCTCTCTCTCTCTCTCTCTCTGTCTCTCTCTCTCTCTCTCTCTCTCTCTCTCTCTCTCTCTCTCTCTCACCTGTATCTCTCACACCTGGCTCTCACCTATCTGTCTCTCTCACCTGTCTCTCACCTGTCTGTCTCTCTCGTCTGTCTCTCATCTGTCTCTCTCTCTCGCCTGTCCTTCTCTCTCACCTGTCTCTCTCTCTCTCACCTGTATCTCACCTGTGTGTGTGTGTGTGTGTGTGTGTGTGTGTGTGTGTGTGTGTGTGTCTCTCTCTCTCTCAGCCGTGCTGTGTTCAGGTGTCCAGTGGGGCGTTTGGACGTTGGCGTTCATGAAGGTTTGGTCTTAAAGCAGACTCTGCAAGGCCCTGCCGGATGTCCCCTGCCACGAATGGAGCGCTCCCTCTGCGCCAGAACACAGCTCAGCACTACAGTACCCATGATGCACCAGCTGTTCTCTCGGACCGTTCTGGACTCGTCGGTTCTGGTTCTTTGGTTTTATTTATTCAGAGTTCAGCAGGAACACAAACACGGTACCACTATTCTGGACAGGAAGTGATGTAACGAAAGAAAATTGTGATGATGTCACAATGACTCATCTGTTTTTGAATGATGTCGTTGAATCTGTGAAATGTCTGAAACAATAAAAGTCATCAACATGAAACACCTCAGGCTTTTAATGTGAAGACAGAAAGTGACTCAATTTCATTCAGAGAAAGCTTTATTGTCTCGGGTACAGGAAGTCACCTGTACAGGAAGTCTCTGTGTTTGATTATGTTTGAATGGTTTAACATGAACAGATTTTATCTGTGAAGAATTTTGAGCTGCATGTTTATATGAAAGGTGTATGAAAGAAATAAATGTAGGTTTATATATGCTTGAAGGCCAAACTGGAGGACATGCAGGTGGTGCTCCCCTCGTCACTTGGGTTGATGACTATCTGACGGGCAGACCACAGTTTGTGAGATTGCAGAACTGTGTGTCTGATCATCTGATTAGTAACCTCAGGGACCCCCAGGAAACTGTGCTGTCCCCCTTCCTCTTCACCACCTACACTGCTGACTTTTAAGTACTGCACTGAGTGTAATCTGCAGAAATTCTCTGATGACATGGCCATTGTGTGGTGTGTTGAGGGCAGGAGGGAGGCTGAGTACAGGGACCTGGTCGATCGCTTTGTGAAGTGGTGTGGGGAGAACCACCTGCAGCTGAATGTGGCAAAGATGAAGGAGATGGTGGTGGACTTCAAGGGGAACAAGCCCCTGCCCTCTCCTGTCAGCATCGGTGGGACGGATGTGGATTTAGTGGCTTCATACAAGTACCTGGGTGTCACACTGGACAATAAACTGGACTGGTCCACCAGCACAGAGGCCACCTACAAGAAGGGCCTGAGCCGGCTTTACTTCCTGAGGAGGCTCAGGTCCTTTGATGTTCTATCAGTCTTGTGGTGAGCACCATCTTCTTTGCTGTAGTGTCCTGGGGTGCAGGCATCAAGGCAAAGGATGCCAGCAGACTGAACAAACTCATCAGAAAGCAGTCTGTTGTTGGCTCTAAGCTTGTCACCCTGGTGGAGGACAGGATGCTGGCAAAACTACTGGCTATCATGGACAATCCCTCTCACCACCTCCACAAAACACTGGACAAACTAAAGAGCAGCTTCAGCAACAGACTCATCCAACCCCGCTGCTCTAAGGAATGATACAGGAAATCGTTCCTCCCAACTGCAATAAGACAACTCATCGGCCCTGTGTCAGAGCCACTATCACAGAGCCCCCAACACACACACACACAATTCATAAATGTGTACACTCTTGTCTTGACAGTAGCCATCGCTTGGCAAGATGTGAGAAAGCGTGGGGACTTCTACATGAAATAATGTCTGTTGGCAGAGTATTCCACTGAGTCATGGCAATGCAAGAAAATGATGACTTCCCAAATGCAGTTTTACGTTGGGGTACACTACACTCACCCCTTGTAACAGATCTTGTTGTTCTTGTTGACTTCTCAGAGCAGAGTGTAACATATATTGTGAATAATTTTAAAAAGTAAGCAGACATTTGAGTGCTTTATCAGATTCTCAAAGTTTAAAATTTCATATTTATTGAGTATATGACTGTTGTTTGACTGAGACCAGCTTGTAATACAAACATTTGGTATAATCATAGCTTTCATACACACTGGAAGCCTCAACTGTGAGTGAATTCCTTATGTATCTAAAGTTAGCTAGGTTAAATTTCAGTGTTTCTCAGTTTTTTTAACATGGTTTTTAAAGTTAAGGGTAATGCAAGTTTTTTTCATTTTTGCATTGTCTTTGTTAATGTCTTGGCAACCTCTGTAGTGCTTTTACCATAAGTGTATATGATAGTGTCGTCTGCATACATTATTATGCTGACATCATCACACATGGAAGTCAGGTCATTTATATAGATGCTAAAAAGTAATGGCCCCAAGATTAATCCTTGCGGTACACCCAGTGTGCAGGCTTTAGTGGAGAGAGTGTATTGTTTACACGCACACACTGGTGACGGTCACTCAGGTATGATTTGATCCAGTTTTGAGTGCGTGATGAAAGATTGTAATTACCAAGTTTGTGAAACAGTTTGTTATGATTGACAGTATCAAAGGCCTTGCGCAGGTCTAGAAAGACAGCACCAACCACTCCTCCTTGGTCCAAGTTGGTTTTAATGTCCTCAAGGAAGTAGCAGCAGGCCGTGTCAGTGGAGTGTTTTTTCTTGAATCCAAACTGCAGAGGATGTAAAAGTGCCTTGGATTCAAGGTGGGCAATGAGTTGTTCTGCCACTGCCTTTTCCAAGACCTTTGAGGCTGCTGGGAGTATACTAATGGGGCGGTAGTTACTGATCTCCTGAGCATCACCAGATTTATGGACTGGGGTTACTATAGCTGTTTTAAAAGTACTGGGAAAGATGCCTTCATTTATAGATTTGTTTATTATTGTAGTTAGTGATGAAATGACAGACTCTTTATGTAGCTTTAAAAATGCAGTGTCCAGGCAGTGTATATCCTTGGCCTTGCTGTTTGACAAGTTTGATAAAACTGTATCCACTATTGCCTCATTTATTGTGTTCAGGTCAAATACAGGCCCTTCACAAGTAAATGGTTGCAGAGGGTCTTTTGCTGGCAACGTCTGACTAAGTTGCTGCACAGAATTTAAAAAATAATCATTAAAATGAATAGCAATAGCATGGCTATCATTTAGGATTGAGCCATTTACCTTGAGCTGAATGCTCTCATGTGTGTGTTTTTCCTTCCCAAGTAATTTATGGATGCTATTCCATCATCTTTTACTGTTCCCTTTGGCATCCCTGATAAGATCCTAGCCTTTCTAAGTTGCTGTGTGACCCTGTTTCTTAAACTTTTAAAAATTAGATGATTAGTGCTTAATCTTGACTTTAAAAACTTTTTTAGAACAGTATCTCTCTTTTTCATTATGTCCCATAGATCGCTATCAAACCAAGGCAGGTTGTGTTTTGTTTCTTAGACCTTGTTTTTGTAAACTCAACACAATAGCCTTAAAAGCCAATCAATAGATCGTTGCTTGCTTGTTCACAGGATTTGTTATCAGAAATGTGTATATACATATATATACATGTGTATATGTTATATACTGCAGTTATGTACATATGCAAACCTTGCACAGGCTAAATATATGACACATTTCTATGTGAATCTATATTAATATTATTATTATTATATACTGCTATTATGATTATATACTATATATATTGTACTATTATTATATACTGTTTAGTAACAATAACATTACCATCATACCATCAGTACTATTACCATCATCTTGCCACTGCACCTTATCTACCTATTTATCTTGTGTTTTTTAAGTGTCCTTGTCTCATTCTGTGTTTTTATCTTTTATTTTTTCTACCTCAGTAATTTATTCTATTGTATTTTTATTGTATTCAAATACCGGACTGCTATGATGACCTAATTTCCCATTCAGGGATGAATAAACTAATCTATCTATCTATCTATAAATATATGTATTTTATGATGACGTCATGTCTGATTAAATATTTTTTATTAGAAAATATTAAAACTTATGAACCATTTTATTAAACGTCTCTAATTTATTAAACGTTAAGATTAAACCTGATTGACACATTAAACCACAGAAGAAGACAGTGAGGTCTAAAGGCGGGAAAAAGGTTTCTTTAATCTGAAGTTTGAACATTTGATCAAAAATCAGTGAACAGCAAGTTGACCTGCTACGGGTTCTGCTGCGGAGTTCATGCTGCTGCGGGGTTCATGCTGCTGCAGGTTCATGCTGCTGCAGGTTCTGCTGCGGGGTTCATGCTGCTGCAGGTTCTGCTGCGGGGTTCATGCTGCTGCAGGGTTCATGCTGCTGCAGGTTCTGCTGCGGGGTTCATGCTGCTGCAGGTTCTGCTGCAGGGTTCATGCTGCTGAAGGTTCTGCTGCGGGGTTCATGCTGCTGCAGGTTCTCCTGCTGGGTTCATGCTGCTGCGGGTTCTGATGTGGGGTTCATGCTGCTGCGGGTTCATGCTGCTGTGGGTTCTGCTGCAGGTTCATGCTGCTGCAGGGTTCTGCTGCGGGTTCTGCTGCAGGTTCATGCTGCTGCAGGTTCATGCTGCTGCGGGTTCTGCTGCAGGTTCATGCTGCTGCGGTTTCTGCTGTGGGGTTCTGCTGCGGGTTCATGCCGCTGCGGGGTTCTGCTGTGGGTTCATGCTGCTCCGGGCTGCTGCGGGGTTCCTCAGTTTCATCTGGCAATGGATTTTATACCTTTAGACCACGTGCCCGTCGCGTGCTTCCTGAGTTTGGATTTTATTGCGGCGCAGTGACAATTCACGAGGTCAGGCGGCAGGGGGCGGTGGTGGTGCTGAACTCGGTGAGCAACTTCCGTTATAGAAGAAGAAGAAGAAACGGGCGGTATAAGCTATCAGCTACCATTAACATTAGACTCTTTGTTTGTGTTTAAATATTTAAATTTAAACATTATATTTAATATTTAAATGTTTTAACGTTCATGCTTAGCTGAGCTTCACAGGAGCTAACGGCTAACTGCTAACAGGAGAGAAACACTGACGGTGAGTGAAGACTGCTAACTGCTACATGTTAACTGTTGTTACCGGTGTGTGAAAATCTAACCCGAACCGGCCCGGTCTGTCAGCTGTGAACACAGCCCGAACCGGCCCGGTCTGTCAACTGTGGATCAGACCTAACCCGGGTTATTTATTTTTAAATGTTAAACAGCTGATAGCTAAAGGCTGACGTCATGTTTAATGTCAACAGGTTTAATTGAAACTGGTTAATTACAAACAGCTGATTAAAGAAGTAAAGAACAGGAAACATGAAAGATCAAACAACTCTGTCTGTCTGTCTGTCTGTCTGTCTGTCTGTGTCTGTGTGTGTGTGTTCTGCAGGTCCTCTGGGTCTCTGATATGAGCAGCTCTGTGAGTTTTTTCTTCTTCAGTTCTTCAAACATGCTGTCCTTGTTCTGTTAGCACGTTAGCATGTGAGCTCAATGTGCTAACGAGTGACTGAATCCTGATTAAGTGACTGTGCCTGCAACAGGTCTTTATCAGTGTGTGGTGTGATGTCATCAGTGTGTGTTGTGATGTGTGTTCAGGCTCAGAGGAAGAGGAGGACAACAGGAAGTCCTCTAGTTTCCAGACCGAGCACCAAGGCTAGCAGAGCAGCTAACGCTAGCAGAACATTCAACAGAACGGCTAACATTAGCAGGACATCTGATGGTGACCCCGCCCCCCCCACAGAGACCATCGACGTGATGGACAACACAGAAGACAGTCAGTACACATCAGTTATTCATCATCATCATCATCATCATCATCATCATCATCATCAGGTCAATAATCAGTCATGTGTGTTCAGGTGTGGAGGAGGTCGTGGATCTCACCTGTGAGGGATCAGAAGCTACTGTGGTTGACCTGACCCACAACGACTCAGTACTGGTACCATCAAACACAATGACAAACACACACTGATACACAGATGTGTGTTTGAGTTGATTAAAAAAACTCTTCTTTTTCTTCTTGATGCTCCTGTGATGATCCAGCTGGTGGATGAAGGTAAACTTTATTTCTTTTGTTTCAGTTGTCATGTTTAAATAAAGTTTCACTTCATTAAACAGTTAAAATTTCATTGACAGTTTACATAAAGTTTCATTGTCAGTTAAATAAAGTTTAATTGACAGTTTGAATAAAGCTTTATTGACAGGTGTTTGTCTGTGTGTCTTCCTTCAGGTCCTCAGAACAGGAGAGTCACCACAGGTGAGAGTTATGTCGTCAGCAGTGATGAAGACGAGGACACGCCCCCTGTCCTCAACGCCGCAGTAACGTCCTCGCTACAGACCAACAGCTCCTCCAGGTAACAGACTGATCCATTACAGGTAATAGACTGGTCCATCACAGGTAACAGACTGATCCATTACAGGTAATAGACTGGTCCATCACAGGTAATAGACTTATCCATCACAGGTTATAGACCGGTCCATCACAGATAACAGACTGATCCATTACAGGTAATAGACCGGTCCATCACAGGTAATAGACTTATCCATCACAGGTTATAGACCGGTCCATCACAGGTAACAGACTGATCCATTACAGGTCATGGACCGGTCCATCACAGGTAATAGACTTATCCATCACAGGTTATAGACCGGTCCATCACAAGTAACAGACTCATCCATCACAGGTCATAGACTGATCCATCACAGGTTATAGATCGGTCCATTAAGGTCATAGACTGGTCCATTACAGGTCATAGACTGGTCTGTAGTGATCAGTCGACTTTGTCTCTTTCAGGTCGATTCCGGGGACGATAAGCTGTCCTGTCTGTCTGGACTCGTACTCTGAGGTGAGACTCAAACACACCTGAGATCTGGACCAGGTGTAAAGACGGAGGGCAACTCTCAGCGTTCCTGCTCTGATCCGCGGGCTGCTTAACGAACACTCCTCATGTGAACTTGAACACGTTAATTTAATGACGCACACGTAACAAACATGTTAATTTATTGACCTGAACATCCAGTCAGACTAAAGACTTGTCCTTATTTGTGATTGGTCATTTGCTAAGGACACCTTTCACCAATGTGGTCATGTGACTTGTGGTCACGTGGCCTGTAGTCATGTGACCTGTAGTCATGTGACCTGTTAGGGTCAGTGTTCTGGACTTCTGTGTTCTGATTGGCTGTCCTTTCCTTCACAGATCATAGAGAGTGGCCGATTGGTCGTTTCCACTAAATGTGGTCACGTGTTCTGTAGCCAGTGTCTGAGAGACGCTCTGACATCATCACACACCTGTCCCACCTGCAGGAAGAGACTCACCCACCGCCAATACCACCCACTTTACATCTGATCACCATGACATCGCTGTGACATCACACACCTGAGCTGCTGCTGTTCTCCAGTGATGTCACCAGTGACATCATCAGATGTTTTTTTTTTTTTTCAAAGACTTTGTTTGATCCTGATGGATGTACAGTACTGATGATTGATTATTGATTAGTTAGTTCTGATGTTTGGTTGATTAAATGTGTCAAAGTTTCAATAAATTCACTTCTGTTCAAATCTGTTTGTTTACAAAACAACAGGTGAGTCAGAGAGGTCACATGACACTGTCGGTCCTCGTCTGTCTCTGTCAGTCCTTGTCGTGTCAGTCCTCATCTGTCTCTGTCAGTCCTCGTCTGTCAGTCCTCATCTGTCTCTGTCAGTCCTCGTCTGTCTCTGTCAGTCATCGTGTCAGTCCTCGTTGGTCTCTGTCAGTCCTTGTCGTGTCAGTCCTCATTTGTCTCTGTCAGTCATCATCGTGTCAGTCCTCGTCTGTCTCTGTCAGTCCTCATCGTGTTAGTTCTCATCAGTCTTTGTCAGTCCTCATGGTGTCAGTCATCGTCGTGTCAGTCCTCGTTTGTCTCTGTCAGTCCTCGTCTGTCTTTATCAGTCCTTGTTGTGTCAGTCCTCGTCTGTCTCTGTCGGTCCTCATCAGTCTCTTGTCAGTCCTCGTGTCAGTCCTCAGCTGTTGGTCCTTGTCTGTCTTTATCAGTCCTTGTTGTGTCAGTCCACGTTTGTCTCTGTCAGTCCTTGTTGTGTCAGTCCACGTCTGTCTCTGTCAGTCCTCATCTGTCTCTGTCAGTCCTCGTCAGTCCTTGTCAGTCATCGTGTCAGTCCTCGTCAGTCTGTCAGTCCTCATTGTGTCAGTTATCATCATGTCAGTCCTCGTTTGTCTCTCTCAGTTCTCGTCGCGTCAGTCCTCGTTTGTCTCTGACAGTCCTCGCCTTGTCATATCAGTCCTCGTCTGTCTTTATCAGTCCTTGTTGTGTCAGTCCTCGTCTGTCTCTGCCAGTCCTTGTCTGTCAGTCATCGTCGTGTCAGTCTGTCAGTCCTCATTGTGTCAGTCATCGTCGTGTCAGTTCTCGTCTTTCTCTGTCAGTCCTCGTTTGTCTCTGTCAGTCCTTGTTGTGTCAGTCCTCGTCTGTCTCTGTCAGTCCTTGTGTCAGTCCTCATCTGTCTCTGTCGGTCCTTGTTGTGTCACTCCTTGTCTGTCTGTCAGTCCTCGTCTGTCTCTGTCGGTCCTTGTTGTGTCAGTCCACGTCTGTCTCTGTCGGTCCTCGTCTGTCTCTGTCAGTCCTTGTCTGTCTGTCAGTCCTCGTCTGTCTCTGTCGGTCCTTGTTGTGTCAGTCCACGTCTGTCTCTGTCGGTCCTCGTCGGTCTCTGTCGGTCCTCGTCTGTCTCTGTCAGTCTCTTTCGGTCCTCGACTGTCTCTTTCAGTCCTCATTGTGTCAGTCCTCGTCAGTCTCTGTCGGTCCTCATCGGGCTCTCTGTCTCTGTTAGTCCTCATCGTGTCAGTCCTCTTCTGTCTCTGTCAGTCCTGGTCTTTCTCTGTCGGTTCTCGTCTGTCTCTGTCGGTCCTCGTCTGTCTCTGTCAGTCATTGTCAGTCTCTGTCAGTCCTCGTCTGTCTCTGTCGGTCCTCGTCGTGTCAGTCCTTGTCATGTCAGTCCTCATCTGTCACTGTCTGTCCTCGTGTCAATCCTCGTCTGTCTCTGTCCAGGTTCAGCTGATCCTTGTGCAGCCACCAGGCGGCGCTGATAAATAATGGCGAGGAAACAAACTGAGCGTGCTCTGTTCAGCCCCAAGCATGTTGTCCTCTATTTATTTGTGGTTCTGACTCACCCTGACTGGTTCAGCAGAACCCTGTGGTCCATTAACTAGGTTCTGTTGTTGGTCCCTGACCCCGTCACTCTCTTTAAACTTTATTGTCCAGCCCTGATGCATTCTGGGAGCACGGTGTGTTTGTGTTCATCCTGTGACTCTGACTCACACATCACAAGACCAATGACTCACCTTCACCTGACACCAACTCTGCTGCTGATTGGCTGCAGGAACATCCAGTGTTGTGATATCACACCTTCTGGAGACAACCAGAACAGATTTCAAACAGGCGGTGAGCTTTAATGAGTCGATAAAATAACAAAAACATCAAAATTTATTTTATTACATTTCATCTTCTAAACTTATACATTTGATTTAATTCGTTTTTTATTGATGTTGATCAATATTTTAGTCTCATGATGACGCAGCACATTTTTCCTCATACTTTTCACGTGACTGAGGGGAAATTCCCTCTTTGGAAAGCGCCTCGTCATTCCTCGGCCTCTGATTGGCCGTCAGGGCGGGACTCCGTCAGCGAACCAATGGTAGGCCGCGTCAATGTTTACTTCTTGTGACGTTTATCGCGTACGTAAACATAAAGGAAAGGAGCGTTTTCTAAGCTGCGTCACTAAGTTTCTCACTTTGTTTGTAAAAGTTCTGTTAGAGTCCGGTTCCGTCCGTTTGGTCGAGTCTGCTCCGGTTCCGTCTGTTTGGTCCAGTCCGCTCGGTCCAGAGTCTGTTTTCTGCCCGGAGTCTGGTTCACTTGTTTCGGCTCAGTGTCTGCAGTGCCCCCGGAGTCTGCTTCAGGATGTCGGTGACTGTGAAGGTTTACCTGCTGGGGAAAGATGAGGCGGTGAAAGAGGTCCGGAGGTTCGCGGTGGATCAGGACGTGTCCAGCAACTTCGAGTACCTGCACCGCAAAACTGCGGGAGTGTTTAACAATGTGAAGGACTTTAACATGTTCTACAGAGGTAAATGTATAATTATTATAACATGTACAGACTAACATGTTCTACAGAGGTAAATGTATAATTATTATAACATGTACAGACTAACATGTATAGGTACAACATACAGAGGTAAATATATTTATATATACACATATAAATATATAAATATAATAATGTTTGAGGAGAAGAATGCAGAGGAGTGTTTGATAACCATCAGGTTTTTGTTGTTTTTTAGCTGAACACGTTTAGTCTGAGCTGACTGACACCTGTGTGGGCGGGGCCTGTGAGCTCAGGTGTGATGATGATGTTGTTGTTTCAGATGAAGACGGAGACCTGGTGGCCTTCTCCTCTGATGATGAACTAATGATGGGTTTGGCCTGCATGAAGGACGCCACCTTCCGCGTCTACATCAAAGGTACAAATACCTGAACCTTACCTGATTGTTACCTGAATGTTACTGGAACATTACCTGATCGTTACCTGAACCTTACCTGATCATGACCTGAACCTTACCTGATCATGACCTGAACCTTACCTGAATGTTACTGGAACATTACCTGATCATTACCTGAATGTTACCTGAACCTTACCCAATCATTACCTGAATGTTACCTGATCGTTACCTGAATATTACCTGATTGTTACCTAAACAGTACCGGATTGTTATCTGAGTGTTACCTGATCGTTACCTGAACCTTACCTGATCATGACCTGAACCTTACCTGAATGTTACTGGAACATTACCTGATCATTACCTGAATGTTACCTGAACCTTACCCAATCATTACCTGAATGTTACCTGATCGTTACCTGTACATTATCTGATTGTTACCTGAATATTACCTGATTGTTACCTGAACAGTACCGGATTGTTATCTGAGTGTTACCTGAACGTTACCCGAACCTTACCTGAACATTACCTGATCATTAAAGTTGTGTTGATGACTTTCAGAGAAGAAGGAGCACCGCCGTGACTTCCCTCTTCACGCCTTCCCTCCCTTCACCTTCGGACATCCTCCTCCTCCACCCGGAGCTCCTCAGGGCCCGCCCCCTCATATGGCCCCGCCCCCTGCCCTGCACCCTAATGTCACCTGTGACGGCTGTGAGGGTCCCGTGGTGGGAACTCGCTTCAAGTGTTCGGTTTGTCCGAACTACGACCTGTGCTCTGCCTGCCAGGCTCGAGGGACACACACTGAGCATGCTCTGCTGCCCATCTGGCACCCGCTGCAGGTGAGCTGCTGCCTACACCAAGTGGTGATGTCACAGTGTACCTGTCCTGCGACATCACCAGTTGGCGGTGGGTGTGGCCAGACTTGAAACCATTCAGTCGACTATTAGTCAGTGTTTCTATGCTTTTATTTTGAAATCCGTGCTTTGTGACTGCAGTGGTTTCCTCGGGGGAAGTGGATGAAGAGGATGAGACACTGCATGTGGAACCAGAACCAGAACCAGAACCTGAATCAGGACCAGGACCAGCCCGGATCCTCCAAACCTGCTGCTGACAGCAGCACCCCCTCTGGTCAGTAATCTAATCAGTGATCAATAAACTGAGTTTAATGACTCATCAGTGACATCATCACTGACCTTTGACCCCTCTGCAGCCTCGCAGGCCAACGTGGACTTCCTGAAGAATATCGGAGAGGGCGTGGCCGCCATGTTGAGCCCACTGGGTGAGTGATGTCATTGGCCTAGGTTCAGCAGCCTGAACAGGAAGTGATGTCAAACACTCAAACAGGAAGTGATGTTGTGTGTCCACAGGTATCGACGTGGACATTGATGTGGAGCATGAGGGCCAGAGGACCAAGGTGACTCCTCCCCCTCAGGGAGCAGTGTCTAAGGTAGACATGGATGAGGGCATGACCAGTGATGGGGGAGCAGTCAGTAGTGGAAGTGGAGCAAATGATGTGGGTGGAGCCAGCAGTGATGGTGGAGCCAGCAGCGAGGGGTTAAAGGTCAGTGAGCTTCAGGTAACTTTTAACTCAATGACTGGATCACACTGTTACCATGGAAACAGACCCACGAGTCCGGTCTAAATGTAGACCACTAAACTGACTCGGTCTGTGCTCTCCAGGTGAGCAGAGACTCTGACGAGGAATGGACTCACCTGAGCCCGAGAGAGGTCGACCCCTCCACTGGAGAGCTGCAGTCCCTCCAGCCTAGGGACCAGGACCAGAACCAGGACCAGGACCAGAACCAGGATCCCCTGTCAGCACAGCAGGGTCACCCGTCAGAACAGCAGGGTCCCCCGTCAGGACCAACAGGTCTGAGGGAGGCAGCTCTGTACCCTCACCTGCCTCAAGGTAAGACAGTTGGCCCCCGCTGTGTGTTGGATTGTTGTGATGACATCACCTCTGACATCACCTCTCCACAGAGGCCGACCCCCGCCTGGTGGAGTCCCTGTCTCTGATGCTGTCGATGGGCTTCACAGATGAAGGCGGCTGGCTGACTCGTCTCCTTCAGGCCAAAAACTTCGACATCGGCGCCGCGCTTGACGCCATCCAGTACGCCAAACAGCCCCGCCCACACCAGCCCTGATGTCATCGTCATGATGTCACCGCTAATCTCATCATCTGTACTTAACCAATGACATAAAACATGTTATACCTGTCAGATTGTTAAAAGTAATCTCATTACTGTTAATCAATACTCTGATCGTCTTCTTCAGTTATTGTTTGTTGATCAATAAAAACTTTAACGCGTTTTGTGTCTTCAGTTTCATTTGAATAATTTAAACGTGGCGGGCTCCGTCACTGTGATGTTACAAAAACAAATGAGTCTTCATTTAATAAAGTAATTTATTAGCTAACAGAGTTAATTAATCTGATCAATTGGTTGATTGATCAGCTCATCAGAACCGCTCAGCCGACAGGAAGTCGTTGTTGAAGTCAAACTCCTCCCCACTCTGAAACATGGAGGAAACAGGAAGTGATGGGTGAGGTCTGGAGAGAGGCAGGGCCTGACAGGTGATGTTGCCAACTGTCTGACTCCACCCACTGACTGAAGGCTCCTCCCCCTCCTTCACCTGACCATCAGTACTGAAGAACTGAGCCCACCGGCTGACCGGACCGGTTAACAGACGTGGAGGACTGGACCGGTTCAGACTGGTTCTGGTTGTGGGTCCATTTGTCTGTAGACAGAACTGATATTTACTGTCACTTCCTGTGTAGGTCAGGTGACATCATTCATGATGATGTCATCAGGTTACCTGTCCAGGTATCCAGCCCTCCTGTCCTTTGTGTGTCTGTCCTCCGTCTGTCTGTCCTCCATCTGTCTGTCCTCCTCGTCTCTTCCTCTTCCTGCTGGAAAAAACTTATCTGTGAATTTGACTTAATGAATTAATTAAACACACATTTTGTTAATTAGTTTAATTAATTAAACACTAATTGCAGACAGAGGTGACTTCATCGACATCAGTTGATGTCACACCTGTCAATCTTCTGGTTTCCATGGAGCTGTCTGTCCATCAAAACATCCTCCTCCTCTGCCTTCTCAGGTGTGTCCAGGTATTTGCTCCAGCAGCTCACCTGAGTCTGTGTCACCTGGAGACGAACAAAGACGACTAACAACAACCTCCAGGAGAAACTGGCCTGTGTGTGTGTGTGTGTGTGTGAGTGTGTGTGTGTGTGTGTGTGTGTGTCTGTGTGTGTATATGTGTGTGTGTTTACCTCTGTGTGTGTCAGTGTGTGTGTGGTCACCTGGATGTTGTCCTGTTCTTCAGGTCCGTCCTCTCTGTTTGCCTCAACCTGCTCCCTGTTAACAACCAAACAGGTGAAAAAAAACAGGTGTAACAGGTGATAACACCTGGGTAAACAGGTTAGCTGCTGTGTATTGTGGTTGGTTACCATAGCGACCAGGTGTCGCGCTCCTGCTCCCCCATCTTGGCTCCTCTCATGGCGTTCAGTTTCTGAACATGGCGTCTACAGTCGGCCCCGGAGCCCCGCCCAAACTCCTGACAACCAATGAGAACACAGCACGAAGTGGTCAACTTCTGAACACCTGTCCTTACCTGTTGATCCAAATCAGCTGGCACAGTGATTCTGTTACTGTGGTAACAGACCCTGCTAAGCTGACACCTGTCCCGTCCTGCTTTACAGACGTTTGTTAATGAGTTCCAGGTGTTCTTACCTTCAGCAGAGACTGTTTGTGTCCGCACACCTTACACATCCATCTGTTCACCTTCTTCACCTGACAGACACAGCACAGGTAATAACTGACAACATACAATTAACATAATTATAACCAAAGTGATCAAGACAACAGCTGTTAGCCTTTAGCAGGCTGTTAGCCTTTAGCTGGCTGTTAGCCTTTAGCTGGCTGTTAGCCTTTAGCTTGTGTGTTACCTGTTGAACCTGGAAGCTCTGACAGGAAAAACACCTGACGACGTGAAACTCCTGGACCATGTCGGACAGCTTCAAACGGTTCTTGTTGGTTCTGGTTCTGATCGACCGAATCAGTTTTCCCGGGTCTAAAGTTTGAAGCGCAGTGATGTCACGCTGTGTATCACAGCTCTTCCGGCAGAGTAGACGTGATGAAGGGGTGCTGCTGCCCCCCACAGGTCATCGGTATAACTGCACCGGTGAAATTAAACTTCTTTACATGTTTGTGTGTTTAACATGTAAACTTTTTCAATATGTACAAAGGTTTGTCCAGCAGGTGGCAGGAAGGTAATGTAGGTATTCCTCTAGAGGTGAGGCAGGTACCATCAGGTACCATCAGTTGTGCTGTCTGAGGATAAGCGGAGTAGTTTCTCTCTCTCTCTCTCTCTCTCTCTCTCTCTCTCTCTCTCTCTCTCTCTCTCTCTCTCTCTATATATATATATATATATATATATATATATATATATATATATATATATATATATATATATATATATATATATATATATATATATATATATATATATATATATATATATATATATATATATATATATATATATATATATATATATATATATATATATATATATATATATATATATATGTATATATATATATATATATATATATATATATATATATATATATATATATATATATATATATATATATATATATATATATATATATATATATATATATATATATATATATATATATATACACACACACACACACACACACACATACATACATGCTTTGTTGAATCAAATCATATCTGTCATAACTGAGAAGAAAACACTGGCTCACATTAGTTTTGTTGTAATAATGTAATTCTGACAGTGGGTGTATGTTCTGTGCTATAGTGGCGCGTGAAATGTTTATCATCCACCTGTCCAGCTGCTTCACCCGACACCAGCAAGAGAACGCCCCGGTTGGATTCGGCTTCTTTTATCATCTGTCCAGCTGCTTCACCCGACACCAGCAAGAGAATGCCCCGGTTGGATTCGGCTTCTTCTTTTATCATCCACCGCCGTGAGGTCATCTGGAGCTGTCAACGTCACATAAGGTAGGCCTGTGTGTAGCGCTGCAGAGGAACTGAGGCACCATTCATAAAATTGTTCATAAAAATTGGTAAAAATCCTAAAAATGAGTATTGATTATTAACTTTATTAACTTTGTGACATTCAAGTGTCACCTTGTGAGGCTGTTGCGCAATCACCTGAAGTGAACGGTAACACAGATGAATCAAAGGAGAAATGTGTTGAAACATTAACTGATAAGACATTAGAAGAAAAGCTGGACAGGAAGGCTAAACTAAAAAATCCTGCTAAACTCAGAGAAATCACCAAAGGGCAGACAGGTGACAGGCCTGGATGACACATTTGTCAACAGATGACCTTTGGAGGCTGAGCTGGATATCATCAGGTTCTGTCAGCAGCAGAGGTTTGGAGAGGAAACTGTTATGTTGTCAGCTGGAAAAGCTACAGTAAGCAAGCAGAGTAAATTCCACAGGTTGGATCTGTGTTTGGATGATGGGATTCTCAGAGATGGAGGACGGCTGACTAGAGGTTCCTTGCCAAAGGAGACTAGGCGTAGCCATTGAGCTATATGTGGCCACTCTTCATGCACCGACTCTGCTGTAAGAAAAGTCATTACTGAATGTTTCTGCTGCAGGAAATATAATGGAAACATAGCAAAAGATAGCAGATCTGCCTGAGGAAAGGATTCCTGACAAGCCACCATTTACCAATGTCGGCGTTGTTTATTTCGGACCAGTCATGTTGAGGAAAGGAGGCTATGGTGTGATACTTACCTGCCTGGCGAGCAGAGCAGTCCATCTGGAAGTGGCTGACTCTTTGGACACTGATGCATGTATGAATGCTCTGCGTTGTTTCATCTGCAGGAGAGTTCAACCTGTTCATATTCTGACAACAGAGCCAATGTCATGGGAGCAGACAGAGAACTAACTTTGGATCATGCAAGGATTCAAGGAGCTCTGCAGCAAAGTGAAGTTTCAATACATTTTTGTTTGGCCATTTTAATGTGTGCACAAAGGTTTGGCCAACAGGTGGCAGCAGGGTGCTTTTATGTCAATGTGCGTGCTGAGGTACAATCAGGTACAGCCAGGCATAGACATAATAAAGAGTAGACGCTGCATTGACCGCTACTGCCTATTGGCGCTGACGAGCCGTGGGGCTGCCATCTTGGACCGGTCACCTGTTCCACTCAGTGTAATCTGTTTGGCAGGCACAGTGAAGTGTCAGCGCATTTAATCAATCATAACTCGCTGAATACTTAACTGATTTTCACGTGTTTTTTTTTTTTTTTGCTGCAAATTAAAATAAAATCATACATGTAGCTATGATACAGGACACATGGTTTGGCATATATTAATAATCATAGTGGGCTTAACAGTAATAGAATATTCTGATATATGATATATGTGATGTATGATAGGTACAACCATAAGCAACTAAAACGAAGCCTGGATAACAAATGGGGAGGGGAATGAAGTGGAAATGCCTCTACACGCTCTCACGCTTTTCAGACTTGAATAACAAAGCGGAGAGAGAATAAAAATGTAAATCCCCAAATCCTATTTACACATGTACAAAGTTGCTCATGAAAGTTTTACATGAGCTAAAACCCCTGAAGAGGACTTTGCAGAGCTTCTTTCTCGTGAGTGAGTGTGGCAATGTGGTGCAGCCTTATCTTAAGAAACACAAACACAACCAATGACAACAATTTGGAATGATGGTTGTCGATGCCAAACGTGTGTCTCCTCAATGTGTTCCCCAAGTAGAAAAACATCCTCCGTTCCAATCTCCTCCCGGGCAATGTGCGTGACTGTCAACAGCTTTGGAGTTTGCTTTGTTGAAGCTCGGCGAATCACCCTCTCTGCAGCTGTCAGCACCTTCACTGTGCCTTGTGATGGAATCACTAGGCCACCGTTGTTTTTCAGGGCAAGAAGCTCTCGTCAAATGATGATGGTACAGCCACCTGTGTTTAAAAAAAAAAAAGAGAGAGAAGTAGCTATTTAACATATTTGCATCAGTAATTTCCAAAAATTAAATCGGACAACATTAAGACTACTTTTGTAATATATGTGGACGTGGGAGGGGAAAATGTCAAGTCTCTTTGAGGTATTTGTATGCCTTTGGACCATGTAGATGGAGTGTGAGGGCAAACTCTCTGTAGGCCTTTGTGTACTCATGGCCCTTCTGAAATTTTATGAGCAAAAATTAATAAGTCCCCTTCAGATAACAACTTAGGAGTTTAATAAATAGTGTGTATGTGTGTGTGTGTGTGTGTGTGTGTGTGTGTGTGTGTGTGTGTGTGTGTGTGTGTGTGTGTGTGTGTGTGTGGGTGTGTGTGTGTGTGTGTGTGCGTGCGTGTGTGTGTGTGTGTGTGTGTGTGTGTGCCAGGAATTGTGTGTGTGTATGGGTTCATTTGTGTGTGTTGAGTGGCAGCAAATAAGTGAGATTTTAATATGTCCAGGACCATTATGATAAAATAGAAAATACTCACATCATTGGGCTGAGGTTGTGGGTGTGAGGTTGCAGTTTTTGGGACCTCCTGAGAAGCCACAGACAGGCTCTCTTCAGTTCTTCTGGAGGTAGACGTAGTAGTCCTGCCCTTTTCCAGCTAATATGAAGAAGCATAATACTTAAAAGAAATATAGTATACAGGGATAAGTATCTCACCCTGCCCTGTGATAGATAATAGAATATTTACATTTATGAATGCTAATAGCCTTTTGATGATACACCTACTCTTTGGAGATGAACCGGGAAGCTGAAGATGGATGGAATAACACCATCTCTGAGTCGGACAATCTGACCTGTCCTATCAAAATCACCCTGCTTGAAATGCTCACTGCAAAGCACGGATGAAGCATTTGCAGTGAATCCTTCCCTCCTCAAAGCCACTTCCCACTTCTTCCTAACATATCTGTCTTTGGGAAACCTTCAAAATGAAAACAGGAGATTTGGGAGAAACATTTTACAAAGGAGGTCAAGCTTATTTTCTACCTTCTTCTTCCTATTTTCCTATTTCTTATCTTCCTTTTTCCTATTATTCCTATTTACTTCTTTTTTCCTATTTTCTCTCTTCAAATGTATTAGAACCTTTCTTCAACAAAACTCCTCTTTTGATGTTGATAATGAGCCAAAGCTGCTGAAATTGTGTGTAAGCTTGTTTGCAAACTATTCTACAGTCAGATGTTTTGTTGTCTGATTTCGCTGGTGGACATAAATACAGTACAGTAATATTCTATTCACAAAGTACAACCAATAATAATGTTCAGTCTTACTTGTGAAAAGTACCCCCGAGCCCTGTTTTGAATAGTCCACCGATTTTGACAGCAATACGCCACACAGTGCTCAGGCATCTTGCTACTTTGGTGGTTTACGGGTAGGATGACCGGTTCAAGATGGCGGCCGCATTTCTTGTGCCCCAGCAGCCAATGCAGCGTCTACTCTTTATTATGTCTATACAGTCAGGTACTGTCAAGTACAATCAGGTACAGCCAGGTACAATCAGGTACTGTCAGGTACTGTCAAGTACAATCAGGTACAGCCAGGTACAATCAGGTACTGTCAGGTACTGTCAAGTACAATCAGGTACAGTCAGGTACAGTCAGGTACAGTCAGGTATAGTTAGGTACAGCCAAGTACAGTCAGGTACAATCAGGTGCTGCCAGGTACAGCCAGGTACAGGTGTATTGTCAGAAGGAAAGCAGACTAGTTTTTGATCAGTGTTGCTGTGTGTGATGAACACACAGGAACAACTCAAAGCAGAATTAACAATAAATATGAATTTGGAAAATGCAGGACAGACATCATGTAGTATATAGTATATAAATCATTTTCTGTTTGTTTCCTTAAAGATGGAAAATGTTTCAGTATCACAGTTGTACAGGACAAAGACCACACTCTCCACACAGCCTCCATCAGCTGTTTAGATTTTATATTAGAACAAATCATTTATTGTAAATAACTGAACACAACTCATCCAAACAGATGAAAACCAGCTGTGAAAGTGAGTTTGTGATGTTTTTATTCACTTCATCAACAAACTTAATTTTCTTTATATGTATTTAACTTTGTACTTATTTAACTTTATATTTATTTAACTTCATATTTATTTAACTTTATCATTATTTAATTTTATATTTATCTTCATATTTATTTATCTACATATTTATTTATCTTTATATTTATTTAACTTTATATTAATTTAACTTTATATTTATTTAACTTCATAATTATTTAACTTCATCATTATTTAATTTCATTTATCTTCATATTTATTTATCTACATATTTATTTAACTTTATATTTATTTATCTTTATACTTATTTATCTTTATATTTATTTAACTTTATATTAATTTAACTTTATATTTATTTAACTTCATAATTATTTAACTTCATCATTATTTAATTTCATTTATCTTCATATTTATTTATCTACATATTTATTTAACTTTATATTTATTTATCTTTATACTTATTTATCTTTATATTTATTTAACTTTATATTTATTTAACTTCATATTTATTTAACTTCATATTTATTTATCTTTATATTTATTTAACTTTATATTTATTTAACTTCATATTTATTTAACTTTATCATTATTTAATTTCATATTTATCTTCATATTTATTTATCTTCATGTTTATTTATCTTTATATTTATTTAACTTTATATTTATTTAACTTCATATTTATTTAACTTCATATTTATTTATCTTCATGTTTATTTATCTTTATATTTATTTAACTTTATATTTATTTAACTTCATATTTAACTTTATTACTTCATATTTATTTATCTTTATATTTATTTATCTTCATATTTATTTATCTTCATATTTATTTATCTTCATGTTTATTTATCTTTATATTTATTTAACTTTATATTTATTTAACTTTATATTTTTTAACTTTATCATTATTTAATTTCTTCATATTATTTATCTTCATATTTATTTATCTTTATATTTATTTATCTTTATATTTATTTAACTTTATATTTATTTAACTTTATATTTAACTTTATCATTATTTAATTTCATATTTATCTTATATTATTTATCTTTATATTTATTTATCTTTATATTTATTTAACTTCATATTTATTTAACTTCATATTTATTTATCTTCATGTTTATTTATCTTTATATTTATTTAACTTTATATTTATTTAACTTCATATTTATTTAACTTTATCATTATTTAATTTCATATTTATCTTCATATTTATTTATCTTTATATTTATTTATCTTCATATTTATTTATCTTCATATTTATTTATCTTCATGTTTATTTATCTTTATATTTATTTAACTTTATATTTATTTAACTTTATATTTTTTTAACTTTATCATTATTTAATTTCATATTTATCTTCATATTATTTATCTTCATATTTATTTATCTTTATATTTATTTATCTTTATATTTATTTAACTTTATATTTATTTAACTTCATATTTATTTAACTTCATATTTATTTATCTTCATATTTATTTAAATTATGTTGTGGAGAAAACTCCCCAAAACTTAATAAAATAACAACACAGAGACAGCTGCTTGCGAATCCGAACGTAACTTTACTTCACCTCTTCACAACCTTTTATAACCATTCTAACATCACTGTTACATAGTCAAATCACCAGATCTGGACCCAACCATCTTGTACTTCCTTATAATCACGTAGTAAGTGTTCTGAGATTCACGTGAACGTAGTACTGTCTGTGTGTTTCCCATGAGCCTGTATGGTGTGTGTGTGTGTGTGTGTGTGTGCTCGACTCCCTAATCTGGTCAAGGCCGACCTGAAAACAGACTGACTGAATGTTATCTGGTGGCACAGGAATACTGTCCTAGCTGTGTCATCTATGTGTCTGTATGTTTGTGTGTTTTGTGTGTCTATGTGTGTGCTTTTATTATATTCCATTTAGAAGTATATATGTGTCACTCGGAACGCTACATATCCCTCCTTTGGGGATATGTAAAATCAAAATCAAAATCAAAGTCATGTAAAACTAAATCACAAGATTATGAGTAACAAGAATATAAAACAACATCAAACAAAATCACAGTCGAATAAAACAAATCAAACTTAAATAATAAACAAGATAAAACAACCTAATGAAACAAAATCAAGATCATGTGTCATAAAAACAAGAATCAAGATTAATAAACCAAAATCAAGATTATATGTATCATGAATAAATCAAAGTCATGTGTAATAATAAAACAAAATCAAGATTAACAAACCAAAGTTGAGTTTATGTGTGTGTGAACTTGAGTAACAAATAAAAATAAGAAATTAATAAATCATGTTTGCTGTGTTCAAATGCAAAAACTCATCTTGAGATAAAATTGAATTCAACATAACTCAGTGAAATTGGAAAAGCGTGATCATGATAACCTTGAGACAACACAGTCAATCACACCCTTAATTGTCCATTAATAAAAGTCCATTTAGTCCTACAGATGGCACCACATTGTTCACGACAGTTCAAAGTCCTTGGCAGAATGGCATCAGCTTCAGCACAAACATTTGATGTGTTTTTTGATCTAACGTTCAGTCCTTGTTTCCCTACTGTAAAGTTCTCATACCTCTTCCTCCCTAAAGTCCATCGACTCACTGTCCGAGTTCTCGAGGTATTCAGGATTGGGGAGCAAGTCGGGGTGGTCGGCCACTACTTGTGCCAGCTGAGCCTCTGCCACTTTCATGGTTGCCATTGTGGACGTTTGACAAACAAAAATCTTTATGAGCACATTTCTCAGTATGGGTATGATGCAACAAACAATCAAGGAAATTGTAATCAGAATTGTATTACTTTATCTTCTGATCTCACTACTTTGAATGCTGCAGCCTGACTCATGCTCATGTTTGTGTGATTGGTTGTTGCATAATACTCATCTGATTCATGTCTCTTAGCCTCCATCCAAGTGGTTTCTCCTTGGCTCGATTGTTGGGTGGCATCTCCATCAAGCAGTTTGCCACCATCAGCACCAGCAGGTGAATCACCAGCTTCATGTTCATCTTTGCTCTTCGGGTCATTTTTTGTTTTGAACAGGCTTTTTCTCTTCCTGTTTAGCTCTTGCAGCTCTGGTGCAGTGATTCAGGTGATACCATGTAGTACTTTCTTCGACCTGAACGGCTGTTGGCGTTGCCCGCACCACCTTATAGGGACCTTCTCGACTCAGCTCATGCCACTTCCTTCTGAAGACCTTAATATAGACTTTGTCCTCCGGCACCACCTTATATTTATTTAACTTTATATTTATTTATATTCATATTCATATTTATTTATCTTCATATTTATTTTACTTTATATTTATTTATCTTTATATTTACTTATCTTTATATTTATTTAACTTTATATTTCATTTCATATTGATTTATCTTCATATTTATTTAACTTCATATTTATTTATCTTCATATTTATTTAACTTTATATTTATTTAACTTTATATTTATTTAACTTCATATTTATTTAACTTTATATTTATTTAACTTTATATTTATTTAACTTTATAGTTAATTTCATATTGATTTATCTTCATATTTATTTATCTTCATATTGATTTATCTTCATATTTATTTAACTTCATATTTATTTATCTTCATATTGATTTATCTTCATATTTATTTAACTTCATATTTATTTAACTTTATATTTATTTAACTTTATAGTTAATTTATATTGATTTATCTTATTTATTTATCTTCATATTTATTTATCTTCATATTGATTTATCTTCATATTTATTTAACTTCATATTTATTTAACTTCATATTTATTTAACTTTATATTTATTTAACTTTATAGTTAATTTCATATTGATTTATCTTCATATTTATTTAACTTCATATTTATTTATCTTCATATTGATTTATCTTCATATTTATTCATATTTATTTAACTTATTTATTTAACTTTATAGTTAATTTCATATTGATTTATCTTCATATTTATTTATATTTATTTATCTTCATATTTATTTATCTTCATATTGATTTATCTTCATATTTATTTAACTTCATATTTATTTAACTTTATATTTATTTAACTTTATAGTTAATTTCATATTGATTTATCTTCATATTTATTTATCTTCATATTGATTTATCTTCATATTTATTTAACTTCATATTTATTTAACTTCATATTTATTTAACTTCATATTTATTTAACTTTATATTTATTTAACTTTATATTTATTTAACTTTATAGTTAATTTCATATTGATTTATCTTCATATTTATTTATCTTCATATTGATTTATCTTCATATTTATTTAACTTCATATTTATTTATCTTCATATTGATTTATCTTCATATTTATTTAACTTCATATTTATTTAACTTTATATTTATTTAACTTTATAGTTAATTTCATATTGATTTATCTTCATATTTATTTATCTTCATATTGATTTATCTTCATATTGATTTATCTTCATATTTATTTATCATATTTATTTATCTTCATATTGATTTATCTTCATATTTAACTTCATATTTATTTAACTTTATATTTATTTAACTTTATATTTATTTAACTTTATATTTAATTTCATATTGATTTATCTTCATATTTATTTATCTTAAATGTATTTATATTTATTTTCATGTTTTATTAATTTCTGTTCAGTTTTATTTCTAAATGTGTTCAGTTTAGAAAGACAAAGATGAACATCAACAATGATATAGCAGTACCACAGCAGCAGAGGGGGTCTGTCTCCAGAACCAGAACCAGAACCAGGAGCCGGTTGTGTTTTCTCCTGTGGTTTCAGACTGAAGTCATGTAGCAAGGATCATCTGCCCTGAATTATCAGCTGCTGTCATTCATCTCTACATAAACACATTATAACAGACTGGAGACGCCAACCTGCAGCTGAAACTGGCTCTTTATGAACCAAAAGTTAACTGAAGATTAGCTGAAGGTTAGCTGAAGGTTAAGCTGAAGGTATCAAACTGCTGTAGGATGAAAGTAAAACCAACATCAAACCCAAGAGAAGTTTGATGGAGACTGACAGAAATTCCAAGAGTCTGATGTAATTAAATAAAATTAGTTGATTCAATAAATTAAATAAAAAAAAAATATATATTAAATATAATAAAGATTCAAACATGTTTTTCTGAGATGAAGTTACAATCAAAGTACTTGCTCAGATTTCTGCAGCCTCTAAAGTTATGGTTCACTTCAAGGTTTAAAGTTTAAACAAACACGACGTTCACTTCAGTTAAAATAAACAAGACTGATCTTATATAATCATACATGTACTTATGTATATCTCCTTTCTCGTCTTCAGACCACTCAAAATGCTTTCATCATACACTGATGACATTAGCTGTCATGCAAGGTGCCAACTGCTCATCAGTTTTAGGAGCTAACCATTCATACACATTTGAACACTGATGGCAAGGCCTTCAGGAGCAGTTTGGGGTTCAGTATCTTCAAGGACACTTCGACATGCAGACTGGAGGAGTCAGGGATCAAACCGCCGATCATCTGATTAGGGGACGACCTGTTCTACCTCCTGAGCCACAGCCTACTAAAGTGTATTAACACAAAGATCATGTTCTCAGTGTTTGAACTAAAGGTCAGAGATTGACATGTCTGTGCAAACCAGTGTGCAGACTGACATTGTGGTGAAGATTCTGGGGTTTAGTTTATGTGTGTGTGTGTTATTTTTCCCTCCACAGGAGACTTAAGGTTCACTCTCTGAGGCTTTCACAGCATCACATTAAATGCAGCAAAAAGGAGCTCTGTTTCAGTTGGACCCGGCTTCTGTTGACCTCACCTGGACCACATTAATATTTCAGAGCTCTGATCCTCCTTCAGCAGCAGTGAGGACACGTGAATGCAGGAAACGTGCATGCAGGAAACGTGCACGCAGGAAACGTGCACAGATTACAGATGATTTAAATTGACGCTTTGCAAACCAGCAGAGTTGAACCCAGACTGAACCCTGAGGCCTCTGAACAGGCCTTTATTCAGAACCACACACACATATACACACACACACTTTTAATTTTTCAGCTTTATTTTACAAAACACTAAAAACTTCATCAGGTCACTATGTTTGAATTCTTCTGTTCGGGGGTTCAAACCTGCGACATGCTGCAGGACAACAACAAAAACACTGCAAAAATTTGACATGTGAAAGTTCAAAAAAATGACTTTTGGTCAAAGCTAGTTTTTTTTTTTAACAGTACACAGAAATAAAAAGTCTGGTAAAAAAATTTAAAGATTTCTTCTTCTGTCGACAAACTGACGTCTGACAAAGAAGAGAAATCCTCCTCAGAACCTCACGCTTCGATTCATCTCATTTGTTCCTTTTTGGTGTTGGCCCACCTCGTCTCCTTCACTTAGTGGTTTCCTACATTTCCCAGAATGCCGTGTTTCATTTTTATACATTCATATGGCTCTAACAGGTGGTTGAACTAGTTACTGTTAAATGTTAAATTCTTGTTTTATTAACAAACTTTTAACTGTCAGTGAAAAAAAAAAAAAAGTCAGGACTATGTCAAACCAGTCATCCTCCGTGTCTGTGAAGTGAAACAAAATTCCTCTTGTCGTCCACTTGAGGCTGGTTCCAGAAGTGAGTCAGTCTCCATAAGTCCCCATGTTCAAATGTCCAACTTCACAACAGAAATAAACATGTTTACAGCCTGGTACAAAAAACAGTTTTGGTCTCTGTAGCTAATTTCCCCGTTCATGACAACTGTACTGAGGGTGAATTTATATACAACTCACCTGTTCAAATTATATTAAGGTTTAAAGTTATGCAGGATTAAGAGCGTGGACACTTTGATTGACACGTGGGTGTCATCACACTGATCAGTGTTTGGACCAACCCGGCTCTAAAGCGGATCTTTAAACACATTTCTATCCACTGACATGTTGACAACCTGTTCTGTTTGTTTCACGGCGTTCGTTTGATGAATTGTTGAATCGTTTTCGGTGTTGGAGGATCTCAGGAGGATTTTTCTGTCTGCGATCTTTGACACTTTGATCACATGTTCTGTTCTTCAGACATTCTTCAGATGTTCAGCTGACGTTCTTCAGACATCCGGTTCTTCTTCTCTGGTGTTTTACTGACTCTTGTTCATCGTCCTGCTGGAGCGACTCTGGACCACCTTCTGGAAGAGATAATCTGTGAAAACAGAAAATGCACATCAGAAAACTTGAAGTCAGAGGAAGTACAGGAAACCTTTCAAAATAAAACAAGCTGACCGTTCTTGAAGCTCTTGGCGTCGGCCTGTGAGACAGAAAGAAGAATACTGTATTAACATGAACAAATGAAGTGTATAGATCAGAGTGTCGGAATATGGGTCTGATCTGGATCAGGACCTCTGAGTTCTGCTGACCTGGTTTCATGGCTCATGACTCACCAAAGAGGATGCAGCCGGTCTGAGAGGAGCTGCAGGTCCATCAGCCTGTTCCCGGTCCCGGTCCACCTTCGGAGCTGCAGAGACACAAACTGGACTCAGTCACTGAGATCAGACATGATGACTCTCCACATACATGTGGTCAGTGTGGTACTGCGAGGTTCTGATCCAGAAAAACCAGAGGGACCAAGACCTGGTCCATCAAACTGAAAGTCACATCAAGATCTGGACTCACGTAGAGGTTTGATGATGCTGTTGACAGCGTGGACGACTCCGTTAATCGCCATCAGGTCTGCGTCGGCCACTGGGACTTTGTTGACGTACACGGTGTAGTTCCTCTGAAACAGAGAGCAGCTATCAGAACTTCTGATCCGGGTTTAAACGGAGTTACTGAACAGAACTTGAACAGAACTGACCACGCCAAGCTCCAGCTTGTCTCCCTGCAGAGGTTTGATTCTGGTATGAGATCCGACTCCTCCGCTCACCAACATGCCCTCGCCCAGGTGATACCTGAGGACACCTGCCAGCTCCTGACGGTTACCTGGGAGACAGACAACACGCTGAGTCAGAGACAGGAAGATGGCAATGAGGACGGGGAGGACACATGGCATCACGTCGTCTGCTCTACATCAATTCAATGATTCAGTTTGATAACTTGTCAATCAATAAACGATTGCAACAGTCACAAAATGAAGTCAAACAAACAACTGATTGTGTTTGTCGAACAGAAACAAGTTCTCTAAGAGAATCAGATCCTCTTTTCACCTTTTTATCTCTGATGTTTATAAAGTTTCTCTGAATCACTGAAGTTATTGCTCCTGTTGATGTTTCACCCCGTTAGATGCCATGTGTCCTCCCTGTCCTCCCTCGTACAGTCTGCATGTCTTTATTAGGCATCTGCAGCACTGACAGTTTATATAAACCAGATTAAAGTGCCATGTTGAGCAGACGGGAATGATTTGGCTGTGAGTCACATAAACACAAAATGTTCAGACCAAAGATGGAGCTGAAGACCTAGCGAGACAACCGGTCCAGTTTCCTTCAGTCCAACATGGCTCCCGGGGATGTATGAGTTCAGACATCATCATTTAACACTGTCTGTTCTGCCCTGTGTCTGTACAAACACCACAGACAGTGTGTGGACCCGATCTGCCATCATCAGACTGGAACATGACGTTGTTGTTCAGTGTTAAACTCACGCATTAGTCTGTTGAGCTCGGGCCGGTTTATGGCAGTGAAGGCGTTGTTGGTCGGGGCAAAGAAGGTGAGCTCTCCTTGCTGGTTCAGCAGCTCCGTCATACCTGCAGTCTGGATGGCTCCAACCAGGAGGCTGAAACAACAGGGAATGTGTTTGTTTGTTACACCTCTGTTAGACAGGTGGGAGGAGTCTGTTTCACCATATTAACAACAAACATGTTTATTGAAACTATTTGATTGGCTCTGAAAGGCTGTTCCTTAATGCTGCGATCTGATTGGACTTCAGGAGTGTTTGTTTTTGTGACGTCAAGAACAAATCAATATTCAAACTGATTTTAAAAAAGTCCACCTTAAGACCAGAATAGTGAGTCATAACAACTTAACAACAACTCCTCACGATGCACAACATTAACAACTCAGCCAACTGGTTGGTTGATTGATTGGTTGATTGATTGATTGATTTATTGATTCATTCATTCACTGATGTGACGTTTGCTCACCTGAAGCGGTCGTCTGCCTTCAGCACATCCATGACTGTCCCCGTTGGTGGACTGAGGACTTTGTCCACGGTGAACATGGTGCCATAACGTCCAGTCTTATCATGAGCAGCAATGCAGGCGTTCTCAATGCAGAGGTTCTACAAAGACACAGAGAACGTCTGAGAGGAGAGGAACAACATCTGATTGATCTCATTGACTGATTGGATCCCAGCTGATGTCATCACTTTTGTCGTAGTTGGACATTTAAATATTTAATGAAATATTAAAATTCCTGTCTGCGTTTGTTAATAAACAGAAGAAAAGAAGACTTTTAAAAACACTAACGACGTCTTTGAACTCTGGACTAAACTCCTAGAGACTCTGGACTCCTCATCATGACTCTGTCTGCAGCTGTTTTGTCAAAGCACACACACACACATGGAAAGATTTAGCTGTCGTGGGAAACAGGAAACTTTTTGTGGTCTGCAGAGTTCATTACTGAGCAGAAATGTGAACCACCCACAAGTCCAGGACCTGAAACACGTGGAGCCGCTGTGGAGAACACCAGACACCACAGACTGAAGATGGCGATGGCCATGATGCCATACTAAAAGCTTCAAAACGGCTGTCCACGAACCAACAGGACACGTCCACAGCATGTTCAGACTCAACATAATAAGGGGTGGCCTGTCTAATACTGTGTGTCTGATGAGGTATTCATCAGATGTGTTTAACACTTAGGTATGATGTGTGTCATCCAGGTGTTGAGTTAACCAAATATTTTGCGTCACTAACTGAAACCAAAGACACAGTATGCTTTAAGCTAAATGCTAATATTTAGCAGGTGTCATGTTTAACACATTCACCATCTTAAATTAGCATGTTAGCATGCTAACATTAGTCAGCTGAGGTTGATGGGAAGTCATTAGTCCTGCAGGGATTTGATCACAGACCAAAGTATTGGACATGTGGACCTGATGAAAAGTCAGAGGATCAATAAAGTTATTAGAAGAAACATGAACGTCAACCACAATCACGAGACAGACAGACAAATAGAAAGAAACCTACAGGTGTACCTTTGACAGCAGGTGATTGTCATGCTGATTTTCTATTGGCTAATTTGAACCTGAATGAAGAAACATTTCTTACGTTTCTGTAGACGAACACTCGGAGTTTGAGTCCTCCGAGCGTCTCCAGCTCCTGACCGTGATACAGAGACTTGGAGGACAGCTGTTCCTTCACGATGTGATTGGTCATCAGCTTCCTCATGTCAGGCGTCATTGTCAGACTGCCTGTTAGAGAAACACTCGTACAGTCAGAGGCCACTTTATTAGTTACACCTGTACACTCCACAACAATCCAATATGTTACCTTTGAAAGCATCGTCCAGAGGAGCGAGCATAGTCAGAGCCTCAGAGCCGGTCAGGTAAGGTGTCAGACCTGCCTCCACAAACAGCCTGGTCGCTGTTGCAACAGATGAACCTTCAGCCAGCTCCAGAAGAACTTTAGCTAAAAAACATCAACAATACCAACACGTTATTGTAAATACTACCACTACTACAACTAATACTACCACTGTTACTACTACTGCTACTACTATTACTACCAGATAGTGATTATGGATGTATTATTCTGTACTTCAGTATTTTTCACATAGGTACTTTCAGAATCAGACAGTTGTACCTTCAGTATTAGAAACAGTGGTAGCATTACTAGTATTACTTGCAGTACTTGGTACCTGAGTCAGGGATAAGCAGCTCATTGATGAAGTGGATGACTCCGTTGGTTCCCAGCTGGTCTGTCTTGGTGATAATGGCCTTCCCGTTCAGGGTCATCTGGTCTCCGTCACAGCCAACCTCCAACACGGTGCCCTGCAGAGTCTCCATCGGAGTCCCCGACACTATTGACTCTGCACACTGTATCTGCTTCAGGATGTGGTAGTTCAGCATGTCTGAGAACAGGTACACAGGAGGATGAACATCAGACTCAAGTTCATAAAACTACAAATAAAACAGTCAGAGTGCCTCCTGCTCATCACCTCTTAGAGCCACAGGGTCTCCCAGGATCCTGTTCAGGGTCTCCTGAGGAATCTTCTCAAAGGCCTCATTGGTGGGAGCAAAGACGGTGTACTGACCCTCATTCTCCAACATGGTGGTCAGACCTGCAGCAGCCATCGCTGTCTGAGATGCAGATAAACAGGAATACAGTGACCGAACACCTACCTTTATGTCAACCTCCTCACCTTCAGTCAATTGACGGATGGACTCACCTGCAGCGTCTCCAGGCTTTCGTCAACGTCAAGGAGCGACTGCACGGTGTTGGAGACAGCGGTGATGACGCGGTCAACCACATGCACAATGCCGTTAGTGGCATGTTGGTCTGGTTTGATCAGACGAGCGCAGTTTACCGTCACAATCTGAGGGCGAAGAAGACATCTGTGAATCTACCGATCGGCACTTTTCACGTGATCATTGTGTGTGTTACAGTGTGTGTTACAGTGTGTGTTACAGTGTGTGTCATGGTATGTACAGACCCCATTGCTGTAGTGTTGGATGTGGACAGGGAAGTCCTGGTACATGGAGGCGAAGGAGGATCCATGTTTGAGCTCCTCAGAGGTTAGCCGGCGGTTCACCATGTGGTAATGAAGAGCATTCAGCAACTCGATGTTTACGTTGCTCACCAGAGCGTCCAGGATCTCCTGCATCCACACACCAAGAGGCCGTCACATGACATCACGTTCTTTATATGTGTAGAATGTCACATGCAGAAAACCAAGAAATATGATCTTTACTCTGACCATGTTTATTGTATGTTTATATTTATGTTTATCTTTACCTCTTGAGTTCCTTGTCTTTTTTTTGTTGTCTTTTTTTTTCTTTTGGCCTTTTTCAAGCTTTATTTGATAGAGACAGCTGAAGAGTGACAGGAATGCGGGGAGAGAGAGTCTATGTCTATACCTGTATGTACAACTGAGAGCAAAGTGAACCGGAATCAAATTCTTCATGTGTGTACACACACCTAGCCAATAAAGTAATTCTGAATCTTCAATCTTCTGACCACAGTCTTTGGTGTTGTTTGGTCGTTGCTACAGTCAGAGATTACTGCGTTGATTGGTGTGTTGCTCATGAGCGTTGCTTGTGGTTTCTACAGTATTTGTTGTGGTTTCTGTGGTTCTGTTCTCTTTGGCTCTCTGTCTTAAAAACACCTCACAAATATTTAGTTTCATGTCCTAAAAGTTTCAGTCATCTGTGGTTGTAGGAGCCACTGCTGTGTACATTTTGATTTAACCACAAGGGGGAGTTTTGTTTTTTGTGTTGCTAATTACAGATGGACACCAGGTGTTTAATTAGAACATGCCAGGTTAGTTCTTAGGTTTGTAGGTAATGGATACACGATTCTTACGACGCAACCAGACAAGACAAGAAATGTAACTACCAGTATTCTTTGAACTATTTAATAAAGGGATCCCCACCCAAAGTCTTCTGAAAGTGTGATTCTTGTTTTAATTGAAAACATGTTAAGAACTGCCTCACCTACAAAAGTGACTGAGTTTGGAGTCTAAAAACAGTCTCTACAGTGATTTTTATCAAACAAGAGAAAATAATGCATTTGTTGGGGACTACTTTCAGCGGTGGATTAATCCACATTTGGTGAGACTGCAGGTTGGTGTCTTTGGGACTGTACTGACCGTGGACAGGGCGGTCCAGGCCTTGTTGCTCGGGGCGAAGAAGGTGAAGCTTCCGGGACCTTCAATCTCCTCCTTGAGTTTGGCTCGTTCAGAGTACATCTGAGTGGTGGAGGCTCCGACCACGCCCAGCGTGTTGTAGATGTTCACCAGAGGCAGTGCTGCAAAGATCACGCAACAAATGAACCTTCTCCAACAACAAAAACCCAGAATGCAACAGTGGGATGACTGTAATCGGTCAGAGTTTGATTTTATCTTTTTATCTAAGAACAAAAAACAAAACAATCGAAGCCTTTACTTGCCATGTTTAATTACTCCTTTGAGAAGAGAGCTCTTCCCAAAACACTTACATAAGCGAATATTAGCCTGATTCTTAAGAAGGATAAACCAACGGATGCGTGTTCATCATACCGACCTATCATTTTACTAAATTTAGATTTCAAGATTTTATCTAAAATACTAGCCTTAAGACTAGAGAAAATCCTTCCATTTATTATTAATAATGACCAGACGGGGTTATTACTGGAAGGAACTCATGTAAAAATGTTAGACGGTTACTCAACATTATTCAGCTGTGTCAGCAAAATAATCTTAAAGGTATGGTAGTGTCATTGGATGCAGAAAATGCATTCGACCCTATAGAATGGGATTTCTTGTTTTTCACACTCAAGGAATTTGATTTAGGTAAAGAATTTATCATAATCCACTAGGGTTTGCTAGTGCTTTATCATAATCCACTAGGGGCTGTCATCACAAATGGTAAATGTTCTCCCTACTTTGCTCTGGGGAGGGGCACGTGTCAAGGGTTTGTTATTTGTGAACCCACTCTACTGTTCATGGTATATTGATTAATCATAGACATATGTAAGATAACATAAGATATCCTTGTATGCTGATGATGTTTTATTGTTTATTACTCAACCAGAAATACCTATTATGTCAGTCCTTACTGTTATTAATGAGTTCAGTAAGTTTTCTGGTTACAAAATAAATTCAGAGGACATGCCATTGGGTCAGGTGCACCACTCCCTTCCCCCCGGCTTATCACCCTTCAGACGGGCAACAGAAGGTTTTGTTTATCTAGGTATATTTATTACTCCTCTGCTGTAAAGGAGCAAATTTTCAGCCTCTGCTTAAACGCATCCACGATGACCTAGAGATGTGGTCTTCTTTACCACTCTCAATGCTGGGAAGAATCTCTTTGATTAAGAAGAATGTTTTACCATGGCTGCTCTACAAATTTCAAATGATCCCAGTCCTACTAAACAATAATACTATCAAGACCGTGAATGGTTGGTTTAGATCATTTATATGGAACTGCAAAAGACCACGACTTAAATTAGCAAAATTGCAATTGCCATCAGGTCAGGGAGGATTGGCAATTCCCAACATTAGACTGTATCAAGTGGCTTCTCAATTTCGATATCTAGTAGATTAGGTATGGAATGACCCAGACTCTGTCTGGCTCAATATTGAAGCCGTTAAATCCACACTAAAGGCTTGGGACAAGATTAAGAAATGGGAAAAATGATGTTTTATCTCCAATACAAAGAAATACAGATTTTCTCCCAGGTATGACAGATAACGGGTTTGCTCTGTGGGAAAGTGCTGGTATCACAACTTTGAAGGATTTATTTGAAGGGGACAGAATGATGTCATTTGACCAATTAAGATTGAAATACAAGCTATCACACACACATCTTTCGGCATAAATTTACTCTGGAAAGGTCACCAACTGAACAACTACTATACAAAATAAATAGCAATAAGGCTATAGTAAGACGATGCTATGAGGCCTTTTATAAATCCAATAAGGCTAACAATACAATTATGCAAACATGGGCTCAGGACCTTGGGGTGGTAATAGACAAAGCTGGATGTGGACGTGGACATATGGGAGCATGCTAACAACATATACATATGTAATAGAGCAAAGGAATCACAATTTAAGTTACTGCATCACCTTCAGATATCACCTGAATTCAGACATAAGATGGACCCAAAGAAATCAGCTCTGTGTATGAAGTGTAATAAGGAAGTTGGTAGCTTTATACATACTCTATGGACCTGTGTGCATATCCAGGATTTCTGGGTAGAAGTGGCTTTGAAATTGAAAAACCAAGGAATAAGTTAATTTTTAAAGGAGAGGTTTTGCTGTCTGTATTACTATTTTTATTTCTTATTTTATTTTCTATCTTATTTCTTAATTATTGTAATGTATACTTATTTCTTCATTTTATATTATTATTAATTATTGTCATTACTATTGCCATATGATATTCTACCATGCTTGTGACTGACTGACTGTGCTCTGCTGAATGTTCAACTTTGGAGGGGGGGTTCTCTCAAAGGGGATAAATGATGATGATTAATGAGTTTGAAGAAACTTCTAAACTGTGAGTCTTCATCAGACGTGAAGTTTCTTCTTTGTGCAAAAACTTTGTGTCTGTTTGTCTCAGCATGTTTATGACTGTCATGTATGTGATGCATGTTGACACCAGGTGTGACTGGGCTCTGTGTCGGGGGTCGGAGGTTAGGGGTCATACCAGCAGGACAGCCCTTCTCTCCAGGAATCTTCTCATAACCAGGACAACACTCGTAGGTGATCACACTGCAACACAAAACAGACACATGAGGATCCAAACAGAACCTAAACACATCTGAGCCTCAGATCATCAAAACATCAGAACCACAGAACCTTTGTGTAATATTTCTGCTCCAGGCAGACCCATAAAATTGTCTGTAATGACGATGTAATGATGCTCATAAAGTTTTGTGCTGCTTCCGTTTACATTTAATGATCCAGGAAATGTCCCGACTTCTCTGATGGAGGTCCAGATCCATCTGAGGACCCCACAGAACTGAACCTGGACCAGAACAGCCCGTTCTGAGTCATTAAAACAGGCAGCAGCATGGCCACTTAAAAATGCTAAGCTAACATAGCTTCATCATTGTAGCCTTAAAGTCACTTAGCCTTGTGCTGATGTAGCCTCATGCTAAGTGAAAACAGAATGTTAGCATGCTAATATCTGACCTGTCTACATTGTGACGACAGGTCCGACCTGAAACTGATGAGTTCTGTTTAATAAAGATCCAGCGAAAGATTTTTAATCAGATCTCACTGAAAATCAAGTTATGAAACGTCATGCTAACAACATGACATCAGTTAGCTTAGCATGGCTAACACAGATTTATTTTTATTTAAAATATATTATTATTTATTTATTATGATTTAAACAAAAATCAAACAATATTTAAATAAAGACAGATATATGAATACTGCAGATAGTTCTCATCCGGTTCCAGAGTTGAGTTGAGAGCTGAACATGTGAAGCTGCTCGTGTTGAAAACAGCGAGCTGAGCTGAGCTCCAGCGGATGCCACATGTGCCGCGTAATGAAGCGTGGAGGCCTCCATGACTTCCTGTAGAGATTTCCATAATAAATGTGGCTCCGCCGTCTGGACTCATAAAGCTCATTTCCTCAGAGAGAAGAAGAATCTGCAGCCAGACCAGACGCCTGACGGGGGACCAGACCTGCTGCCAGGAAAAACACCAGACCACCAGGAGCCTCTGCGGACTCCTCACTTCCTGTTCACTACAAAATAAAATTCCTGGCTGGACTATAATTAAATTAAACAGCCACTACTTCTGTTTCACACATGGATCACATGACACTGAGCACCTTATTGATCAGCTGATATCAAAGTGTAATCCCACTGTGGTAAATATGTTCAGCTGTACTCGAGTATTTGTTCTGATTACATTAATTCTGATCAAAAACTAGCGAGTCGACAACTTTGCTAACAGCCAAACATCAACCAGGTCACCAACAGCAGACATAGCAGCAGCTAATATTACTGACTAGTCCAACAGCAGTCAGCCCAGCTTGGTGTCTGTCTTTCAGCCTTTTATTTCACCAAGCTCTCACCAACCACTAAAAGTCAGTCCCAGATTTACTCTTGTCCGGCGGCTTCTTGCTCGCTCACTCTCTCCTTTTCTCTTCTTAGCTTCCTACTTTAACATCCTCTTCATGCTCTTCTCCTCTGCCATTATGTCCACAGAAGCTGCTGAGTCGGTTACATTGCCCACTCACCCAGCTCCCGTTCTGGCACAACACCGGCTCCACTCCCCATCAGCTTCCCACGGGCCTGAAACCTCCTCTTAGTTGGTGGTGTGTGACTAAGTGCCATAAAGCGTTACGTACTTCTCCTGAACTGGAACCATTCACCTGATTACAAGTCAGTGTAGCATCAACAGGATTTAAACTGTGATAGTTTATTACAGTTACATGATGATGGTTTAAAAACATTTTCAGTGTTTTCCTGTAGTAAAGTGTCTCATTGTCACGGTGACTGACCAGTTCTGATTTAATATTTTAATAAAAAATAACAATAACAATAACAATAACAAGACCTTCAGTCAAATAATGTGTTTTTGTTGATTTAATAAAACCAAATTCAACATCAGCGGCAACAGAAAAACTTCAGCAGCTTCAAGATGGCAGTAAAATGTAAACAGATGTGTGTGTGTGTGTGTGTGTGTGTGTGTGTGTGTGTGTGTGTGTGTGTGTGTGTGTGACTGATTATCTAACCAGATGGAAACTTGACTCCCGTTTGCTCTGCACATAAACAAAGATGGCTGCCATGGACGTCTGACAAAACAAACAGAGCAAGGTTGAGACGCTTGATAGAAACTGGCCAGAAGCTTCCAGCAGAGACATGAAAGAGGTCCAAACCAAACCAGAACCCTGAAGAGTCCCTGAGAACCCATTAAAGACTAAACGACATTCACAGGAGGCTACATGTCTGAGGGATGCTCGTCACCATGACGACAAACAAACTAAGAGAAAAAGAGACGCTTTTATTTTGAAACACACATAGTCCAGTCCGGGTCTGATCCTGGTCCTTTAAAAACCAGGTCTGGTCAAAAGTGGTCAAAAGTGGTCCAAGGACCGGAGACAGGGTCACTGATGCTGGCCCATGTGGTCCGATTCAACAACAGTCAGTTGTTTTTTTTTTTATTAGCCATTAACCGCAGCTAGCAGCCTTTAGCTAGCTAATGTTACTCAAACGTGTTTTCTCTTAAAGTTGCAGAGTGAAGCAGAGAAAAGTCAACCTTCAACTAAACAGAAGAAGCAAGCACAGCCAACTCTACCACTTCTGTTTGACAAGCAACGAAAACACGACCCCAAGTCACCAGAAGCTGTGAAATTAAATAGAGCTGTGGCCAAATTGTGTTATATTTGGGTTATTTATTTTGCATTTACTAAGTGCACTAAGTGAAAACAAATCATGACTGTCTTGTGTTTTATTGTTTTTTTTTCCATTTTCTGATTATTTAACTAGCATCACGTTCCATGTTGAGATTGAAAAAGCTTTTTTTGAGTTTTTCCATGATAATAAAAATATTTTCTATGCCTTTAAGTATTTGTCATTTTTTATCCCCGCAGCATCGAAAATGGTATCAAAATGGATGTGACAGAAGACAGAAGCAGCCCAATGAATCCTGAAGTGTATCAGGACTGTCTGCTTAGACGGAGCTTCATTTTACAGACAGACAACGACCGAAAACAAACTGTGAAACCAAGCCTCAAAGCATTCTGGACAAAGTATTGAAAATTAACATCTTATTAATGATAATGTTAATTTGACCAATGAAATAAAGGACTGTATATAAAACTGTTTGCTGATTCTAAATGTTTTATTCAATTTCTTAGTTCAACCCCTCAAATTAAAGCTCAAAGCCTGAACTTCAGATCCACTGTGGTGACGTACAGAGCCAAAATCCTGAAAACTGATCCGTCACTGTCCAAATATTTCCTTACCTAACAGTATTTATACTGAATATAGACAGAGGCTAACGTTAGCATGAAAGAATCTGCTGACAGAGTTTAAGATGAAGGACTGAAGCACTGAAGCCCTGGGGGGCGGGGGGAGGATGGACCCGGGGGAACCAGGAAGGACGGGGGAGGACGGGGTGAGTTATGAGGGGAGTTATGAGTCTTCCTTCTGCTGACCTCTGACCTGCTGATCCTTCTCCACACTGACATACAAACAGAGGACAAAGACTGACTTCAAACCTCCACCAGACCCTGACCCCCCAACCAAATTCAGACCATCCAGACCCTGACCCCCACCACGAGTGTAAATCTAATTAACCTGTCAGAGATCAGAGCTGTGTTTCCACAGAGACTTTGACTGAACTGAGCTCAAAGAATCTTTGTGAGGAACCTTTAAAGCTGCGTTCAACATCCTGAATCCACTTTAATAAACACAAACACTGAATGTTTTAAAAATGTGGTGAGTGACTCACATTCTGAACAGAAATCTGAATTTAACTCAAAGGGTTCAACACAGACACCAGGACCAGAACAAAATCCAGGACCAGAACAAGAACCAGGAAAGCAGACCAGAAACCAGAAGAAGAAGCTTTTGAATCAACAGGAAACAAAAGAAGAAGTGACGTCTGATCAGAACTGAGTCGTCTCCGTGGTGACGATGAATCATCATAACGGTTAACTGAATCACTTCCTGTTGATGAAGAACTTGAAATACTTGAGAATCTCATGGAAGTAATCACACACACACACACACACACACACACACACACACACACACAGACTCCTGGAACCCTATTCATACAGAATCTGATCACAGTCCGGTCCACTGCTGATAGATCCTAATTACGAAAGTGTGTTCAGTACGACACAGACAAACACCACAGAAGAAGAAGAGGTCTGTTTTAAAGTCCCATGATGCACTTGTTCAACATAAAGTCACACAGCACCAACTGTGTGAATCATTCTGGATCAGATTTCATATTTTCATGTTGTAAATGTAACCGGGATCAGCAGCTTCTATGGACATAATGGCAGAGGAGAAGAGAGTGAAGAGGACGTTGACGGAGGAAGCTAAGAAGAGAAAAGGAGAGAGTGAGCGAGCAAGAAGCCGCCGGACAAGAGTAAATGTGGGACTGACTTTTAGTGGTTGGTGAGAGCTTGGTGAAATAAAAGGCTGAAAGACAGACGCCGAGCTGGGCTGACTGCTGTTGGACTAGTCAGTAATATTAGCTGCTGCTGTGTCTGCTGTTGGTGACCTGGTTGATGTTTGGCTGTTAGCAAAGTTGTCGACTCGCTAGTTTTTGATCAGAACTAATGTAATCAGAACAAATACTTGAGTACAGCTGAACATATTTACCACAGTGGGATTACACTTTGAAAATGGGACAAACTGGGACATCTGGTCACCATCATCAGGTCAACATGTTACTTTGGTTTATAAACAGACTTGCCATCAGCCTCCGCTGCACTGTGTTTATTGATCATTAGCTAAACGTGATACAATGAGTTAGAGACAGACGACGCTTCATGTGTTAGATGTGTTGTCTGTCTCTGAACTTGCATGTGTGTGTTCTCTCTATGTGTGTGCGTGTTCTCTTCGGTTTCCTCCCACAGTCACATGAACCTTACCAGGTTAATTGGTGACTCTAAACTGTCCGTAGGTGCGTATGTGAGTGTGAATGGTTGTCTGTCTCTGTGTGTCCTGTGATGAACTGGAGACTTGTCCACGGCGGACCCCGCCTCTCACCCAGAGTCAGCTGGGATTGGCTCCAGGCCATTGTGACCCAGATGAGGAGAAGAGGTTACAGATGATGGAAGGTTTTATTTCTTCTTCTGTGGTTATCAGGGTTTTGACTGCAGACTGCAGGTCGAGGTTCTTCTTCTTCTGTTTTCTCTGACTCGTCTCAGTTTCAGTCTGTTTTTATTTCATTTTTTAAAAGTTAAGTCAAAATGTTAAAAGAACCTTCGGGCCTCTTTGGACCTCGGAGGTAAACCGACCCTGACAGGTTTCTTCTTCTGTGGTTATATAAGAGGTAAGGACACCTCTGGAGGGGGACATTCCTGAAGGCAGACTGCAGAGTGAATACCCAGACCAGCACTAGAGTTGTTCCGATTCCGATACCAGTATCGGAAATTGCTCCAATACTGCCGAAAATGCTGGCATCGGTATCGGCCACTACTGGAGTCCAGGCACCGATCCGATACCATGTAATTTATTAAATTTGTAATCTATTTACTGGTTAGCTCCGTTAAGCTCTGGCACAGTTCTTCGCTGCTCTTAAAACAGTGGCGCTGTGCTGCAACCTGCAGCCTGCTGTTTTAGATGGACGAGGAAAAGTTGATGTGACACAGACACAACAGACACACACGTATGTCAGAGCCGGTTGACATAACCGCTGTGAAACAATCAGGAAGTAACTTTAATCATCGGACACAAATCCAATTAAACTTCTTCGTGTCACTATTTTGCGTAAATTGCGAGTCAGACTCAGATTTAGAAGCTGGTACATGAAATGAAGTGAGAACACACACACACACAGGTAGATTATCAGAGTTTAGTCCATGAATCCACCTGGATAGTCTCTGCTAAAAGACTGTGACATGCAACATATGCAAAGATGTGGCTGCACTTTAATTTTTTTTAATAATTATTCCTAGATTTATTTAGTCAAATTGCATTTGCACTACTGTTTTTTATACTGTTCTATTTAAAAATAAATTTAAAAATAAATGGCTTGAATTTGCTGTATTTATTCTTGTTTTACAAAGGGTTTAACCTGAGCCAGGCCTTACCACAATGATAATCATATCACAGTCATGCATGCGTAGTATGATTTTTTTTCATAACATACTGGTATTGGATTGGTACTCAGTATCGGTCGATACCGACAGCACAAGTATCGGAATCTGTATCGGGAGGGAAAAAATGGTATCGGAACATCTCTAACCAGTACCAGAACACAGACCAGAACCATGAACACAGAGCAGAACTAAAGACAGAACCATGCATGAACAGATGGTTTGGACTCACGTGGGTTTCCCACAGATCTTGCGGTGGTACCACTGTTTGCAGTTGGTGAAGTATTTCTTGTCGGTTCCTTTGAGCTGCTGCATGGCACAGACGTTTGGACTGAAAGAGACACAGAGCAACATTCTTTAAATAACCCTTAAACAACTCTTACAGAACCTTTAAATAACAATTAAATAACCCTTTAACAACTATTACAGAGCCTTTAAATAACCCTTCAATAACCCTTAAATAAAGGGATTAAACACCTTTGACATCAGAAAGTTTTTGATTCTGAATCATTCTACCTTAAATTGAACAAACCACCTTAAATGAATCAAATCAGATAGGAAGTGACTCAAAGATTTTAATCTGGAAAACACATCAGGAGACTCATTCCACCTTAAATTAACAAAAGATTTAAGGTGACTATTTCATTTTCTGATACATAATTTCAGTTTAAAAGAAACTGAAACAAACTTTTAAATAATAAACCTGTTCCTGTCCGACATGTTGGACATGTCTCATATTTGGATCAGAACATTAATGATTTATATAAAGAAGATTATCAAACACAGAGTGACGTAGAGTGACGTAAAGTGACATTAACAGCGCCAGAGTAAGAATACTCTTGGTTCGGTTCGGCTTGGTTCGCAGTAACGGATTAGACTCACCCCTGCAGCCGGCCTCTGATCCGGCTGTGCTGCAGGACCGCCTGGTACGGAGACCGGGCCACACAGACGGTCAGAACCAGGGACAGACCCAGAACCAGCACACACGGGTTCATCTTGGACTGGACCAGATCAGAAATGGATCGCCGCTTCTTCTTCTTCTCTTTGTTTCTTTCTTTCAAACTTCTCCTTTGCCTTCGCAGCCCGCGGTCCCTCCAGGATCAGGACCGGACTGACTTATAAAGGAGGAGAGGGGGAGGAGGAGAAGGAGGAGGAGGAAGAGGATGGGCTAGACATCAGACACCAAAAATGAGCTGAGAAAGAGTGAATTTCTCAGTGCATTTACTTAAAGTATTTTAGTGTTTTATAAAGTATTTAATTAATTTATTACTGCATTGAGGGGGCGGGTGCTGACTAAGTCTGCATCAGGATTGATTGATTAGTTTGCGAGCTTTGTTTTGAAAACAGGAAGTTTCTGCTGTCAGATCTTTTCTTGCTGCGTTCATGAGCCGCTGATAAAATCTGATAAATCAAATACAGCTGTTCCTCTGTGCTGCATTCAAGAGCTGAAAAACTCAAACGATAAACAAACACAAACACGGAAAGTTGAACAACTGCCAGCTTAATTTCAGCTGTCGACTTTGTTCAGATCCGCACTGACGTGACACCTCCGGACACCTGTTCCACATTCAGTACCAAAACATCCTGCACACCATCAAGCACTTGAACTCAACAAATATCTGACAACCCAAACATGTTCAATTAAACATTTAAACATGAAACATACAGCAGCTCGGTTACACTTGAACACGTCAGACACTGCAGCTTGGACCATGGTCTATAGTCTGTCCATGTTATGACTGTTGTGTCCATGTTATGATGGTGTTGTGTCATGTTATGATGGTGTCCTGTCATGTTATTGTGGTGTCCAGACATGTTATGACCAGCAGCAGGTTGGTTCAGTTTGGTTGGAGTCCGTTAAGCATCTGAAAATTAGTTTTAAATGTTTCAAATTGGATTCCTGGTCACTCACAAAGAAAGAAAATCTTTAAAGTTTGTTTCTGAAACAATTATCTGAATATTAAAATAGATTATTTCACATGCACACAAGATATTCATTAAATATCTTTGAGTTTCAAATATCCAGATTTATTCACAGTGAAACATGAAAACAAAGATCGGGTCAGGTCAATATTTTGTTTGTAATTACACTGAACAAAAATATAAATGCAACACTTCTGTTTTTGCTCTCATTTTTCATGAGATGAACTCAAAGATCTAAAACATTTATACATCTATATACACAAAATAACCATTTCTCTCAAAGACTGTTCACAAATCTGTGTAAATCTGTGATAGTGAGGACTTCTCTTTTGCAGAGATAATCCATCCCACCTCACAGGTGTGGCATATCAAGATGCTGATTAGACAGCATGATTATTGCACAGGTGTGCCTTAGGCTGGCCACAATAAAAGGCCACTCTGAAATGTTCAGTTTTATCACACAGCACAATGCCACAGATGTCGCAAGTTTTGAGGGAGCGTGCAATTGGCATGCTGACAGCAGGAATGTCCACCAGAGCTGTTGCCCGTGAATTGAATGTTCATTTCTCCACCATAAGCTCCAAAGGTGTTTCAGAGAATTTGGCAGTACATCCAACCGGCCACACAACCGCAGACCACGTGTAACCACACCAGCCCAGGACCTCCACATCCAGCATGTTCACCTCCAAGATCGTCTGAGACCAGCCACTCGGACAGCTGCTGCAACAATCGGTTTGCATAACCAAAGAATTTCTGCACAAACTGTCAGAAATCGTCTCAGGGAAGCTCATCTGCATGCTCGTCGTCCTCATCGGGGTCTCGACCTGACTCCAGTTCGTCGTTGTAACCGACTTGAGTGGGCAAATGCTCACATTCGATGGTGTCTGGCACGTTGGTGAGGTGTTCTCTTCACGGATGAATCCCGGTTTTCACTGTTCAGGGCAGACAGCGTATGTGGCATCGTGTGGGTGAGCAGTTTTCTGATGTCAATGTTGTGGCTCGAGTGGCCCATGGTGGTGGGGTTATGGTATGGGCAGGCGCATGTTATGGACGACGAACACAGGTACATTTTATTGATAGCATTGTGAATGCACAGAGATACCGTGAGGAGGTCCTGAGGCCCATGGTTGTGCCATTCATCCACGACCATCACCTCATGTTGCAGCATGATAATGCACGGCCCCATGTTGCAGGGATCTGTACACAATTCCTGAAAGCTGAAAACATCCCAGTTCTTGCATGGCCAGCATACTCACCGGACATGTCACCCACTGAGCATTTTTGGGATGCTCTGGATCGGTATATGACAGCCTGTTCCAGTTCCTGCCAATATCCAGCAACTTAGCACAACCATTGAAGAGGAGTGGACCAACATTCCACAGGCCACAATCAACAACCTGATCTGAACCTGAACTCTATGCGAAGGAGATGTGTTGCACTGCGTGAGGCAAATTGTGGGTACACCAGATACTGACTGGTTTTCTGACCCCCCCCAGACCCCACCAATAAAACAAAACTGCACGTTTCAGAGTGGCCCTTTATTGTGGCCAGCCTAAGACACACTTGCTGTCTAATCAGCATCTTGATATGCCACACCTGTGAGGTGGGATGGATTATCTCGGCAAAGGAGAAGTCCTCACTATCACAGATTTACACAGATTTGTGAACAATATTTGAGAGAAATGGTTATTTTGTGTATATAGAAAATGTTTTAGATCTTTGAGTTCATCTCATGAAAAATGGGAGCAAAAACAAAAGTGTTGCGTTTATATTTTTGTTCAGTGTATAAGAACAGGATTGTCATAAATCTACTTGGTTCTGTTCTTTGTTGGATAAACGTGGGTGTCATCAGCATAGAGATGGAAAATATTCAGCCTAACCCTCCAACAAAGACAACATGTGGGCTGAACAGCTGAACGGGGCTGACTCATCTCTCTGAGGAGGAATCACAGAGTGGATCATAAATCAGGTTTAAAGTTCAGAACCACAAGAAGACTCTCAGACAGGGAGGAGAGCTCTTTAATCTAATCTATGATCGGAACGATTCAAAATTAAAGAAAATAGTTTTCAGTCATGTTTCATCCAAATGTGTCATACATTTTATCTGAGTTTAATTTGTCTAAATCAAATGTGAGTGAATGATTGTCATTATGTGAGGTCAGCAGCAGGTGGTGCCAATTACCCAATCAGAAAACCACAAGGTAATCACCATTCATTCAACCAGATCATTAAAAACAAACAGGAAACAGGAATTTATGTTTAAACTGAAGTTGGTATATGATGTCTGAAGTTGGTATATGATGTCTGAAGTTGGTCTCTGATGGTCTAAAGTTGGTATATGACGGTCTAAAGTTGGTATATGACGGTCTGAAGTTGGTATATGACGGTCTAAAGTTGGTATATGACGGTCTAAAGTTGGTATATGACGGTCTAAAGTTGGTCTAAAGTTGGTATATGATGATCTACCAGCTCCATCTACCTATCAAAGCTAAAGGTGTCTACTTTGAATAATAAGATATAAAGCATCTTTTTCTTTCTTTCTTCTATCATTCAGGTGTGTTATTTCAGAGTTTCCATCAGAGTTTATAAAATGTAGAAAATAATAAAATAAAGAAAAACACTGAATGATAAGGTGAGTCCAAACTTTTTTGACTGTAGGCCTGAATAGAAACAACATGTGACAAATGTTTGTCAGAAAACACATAAGAACTGATCAGAGATCAGAGTCTGATGAAGATGAAGATGCTGAGTTCACTGACTCCAACAGATGGCAGCAATGTTTCGCTGAGCTGTCACAACCTCCACGTTCTCACGATGACCTCATGAACAGAAATCTACCTGCTACATAAATCTGATTTATTTCAAATCAAATCAAAATCAAATCAAATTTTATTTGTATAGCCCAAAGTCACAAAGTACATTTGCCTCGGAGGGCTTTACAATCTGTACAGGGAGTGACACCCTCTGTCCTTAGACCCTCGGTTCGAGTGAGGAAAAATTCGCCCACAAAAAACCCTTTTAACAGGGAAAAAAGGTGGAAGAAACCTCAGGAAGAGCCACAGAGGAGGGATCCCTCTCCCAGGACGGACAGACGTGCAATAGATGTCACGTGTACAGAACAGTCAACACAAACATATTATACAATTACAATGAATGATAAAATGACAATGAATTACAATGAATGATAAAATGACCACAGTAGCAGATATGGTAGCAATAATGACAGTAATAATATATGTAGTGGACGTTGCGCAGGATCACAGCAGCAGCCACGATCCACGAGAACCTGCTGGACGACAGAGCACAAAAACTCCGGGGAAGTTCGGTTAGTAGCATGCATTAATGAGACATGTATGTCCACTGATGGTGAGAGAGAAAGAGGGAGGAGAGGGGGAGGGAGAGGGAGAGAGAGAGAGAGAGGGAGAGTCCCCCGGCAGTCTGGTCCTATGGCAGCATAACTAAGGGATGACCTGAGCCAGCCCTAACTATAAGCTTTATCAAAAAGGAAAGTCTTAAGTCTACTCTTAAAGTGTTGACCGTGTCTGCCTCCCGAACCTGGAATGGTAGTTTGTTTTACAGAAGAGGAGCCTGATAGCTGAAAGCTCTGGCTCCCAATCTACTTTTGGAAACTATAGGAACCACAAGGAACCCAGCATCCTGAGAGCGCAGTGTTCTAGAGGGGTAGTAAGGTACTATGAGCTCTTTTAGATATGATGGTGCCTGACCATGAAGAGCTTTGTAAGTAAGGAGAAGAATTTTAAATTCTATTCTAGATTTGATAGGTAGCCAATGCAAGGAAGCCAAAATGGAAGAGATGTGATCTCTGATCTTGGTTCCTGTCAGAACACGTGCAGCAGCATTCTGAATTAACTGCAAAGTCCTAAGAGACTTATTGGAGCAACCTGATAGCAAAGAGTTACAATAGTCCAGCCTAGAGGTAACAAATGCGTGGACTAGTTTTTCTGCATCCACTTGAGATACAATGCGTCTGATTTTGGCGATGTTACGTAAGTGGAAGAATGCAGTCCTCGAAATTTGTTTTATGTGGACATTAAAGGACAAGTCCTGATCAAAAACAACTCCAAGATTCTTTACGGTGGAGCTGGAGGCCAGGGTGATCCCATCTAGAGTAACTAAGTCTCTAGAAAGAGAGTTTCTGAGGTGTTTGGGTCCAATTACAAGAACTTCAGTTTTGTCTGAATTTAACATTAGAAAATTGTAGGTCATCCAACTTTTTATATCTTTAAGGCATGCTTGAGTTTAGTTAATTGATTTGTTTCATCAGGCTTGATCGATAAATATAATTGGGTGTCGTCAGCATAGCAATGAAAATTGATAGAGTGATTCCTAATAATGTTCCCTAAAGGAAGCATATATAAACTAAATAGGAGTGGTCCTAGTACAGAACCTTGTGGGACTCCATGACAAACTTTGGTATGCATGGAGAATTCATCATTGACGTGAACAAACTGAGATCGATCTAAGAAATACGACTTAAACCAGCTTAGGCGGTTCCTTTGATGCTAATTTGATGTTCCAGTCTCTGTAAGAGAATTTGATGGTCGATGGTGTCAAATGCGGCACTAAGATGAGTCCTTTGTCTGATGCCATTAGGAGGTCATTTGTCACTTTGACTAATGCGGTCTCTGTGCTATGATGCACTCTAAATCCTGACTGAAAATCTTCAAATAGACTATTGTTATGGAGAAAGTCACACAGCTGATTAGCTACAGCTTTCTCAAGTATCTTGGAGAGAAAGGGAAGGTTTGATATCGGTCTGTAGTTGGCTAAGACCTCTGGGTCTAGAGAGGGCTTTTTAAGAAGAGGTTTAATTACAGCTACCTTAAAGGACTGTGGTACATATCCTGATAATAAAGACAGATTAATCATATCCAATAAAGAAGGACTAACTAGAGGTAAAACATCCTTGAGCAGCCTGGTTGGGATGGGGTCCAGGAGACAGGTTGACGGCTTAGATGTAGAAATTATTGAAGTTATTTGATGAAGGTCGATGGGAGAAAAAGAGTCTAAATACATATCAGGTTTTACAGCTGTTTCCAAAGTTGCTGTATCAGTATGCAGATCAGTGCCTGTTGAGGGCAGGAGATGATGGATTTTATCTCTAATAGTTATAATTTTATCATTAAAGAAGCTCATGAAGTCATTACTACTTAGACCTAAAGGAATAGATGGCTCCGTAGAGCTGTGATTCTCTGTTAGCCTGGCTACAGTGCTGAAGAGAAACCTGGGGTTGTTCTTATTCTCCTCTATTAATGAAGAGTAGTAGGCTGCTCTGGCATTACGCAGAGCCTTCCTGTATGTTTTAAGATTATCTTGCCAGACTAGACGAGATTCTTCCAGTTTAGTGGCACGCCATTTGCGTTCAGATTTACGTGTCTCTTGCTTTAATTTATGAGTCTGCTGGCTATACCATGGTGCTAACCTCCTTTGTTTAATGGTCTTCTTTTCAGAGGTGCAATAGAGTCTAGAGTTGTCCGTAAAGAGCCTGTAGTATTATCAACAAGATGATCTATTTGTGAGGGGCTAAAGGAAGCAGGCAGGTCCTCTGTTACATTGAGACATGGCATTGAATTCAATACTGAAGGAATCGCTTCCTTAAATTTGGCTACAGCACTATCAGATAAACATCTGCTGTAAGAGTTTCTGCAAAAGGCTTATAGTCCAGTAGTATGAACTCAAAGGTTATTAAAAATGGTCAGACAGAAGAGGATTCTGTGGAAAGACTATTAGATGATCAATTTCAATGCCATATGAGAGAACAAGGTCAAGAGTGTGGTTCAGACAATGAGTCTGTTTATTTACACTCTGACAGAAGCCGATTGAATCTAATAGAGAGATAAACGCAGTACTAAGACTATCATTGTGGTTGTCCACATGAATATTAAAATCACCTACAATAATTACTTTATCTGTTTTAAGGATCAAGCCTGATGAAAATTCTGCAAATTCAGATAAAAATTCAGAGTAAGGACCTGGAGCTCGATATACTGTAACAAATAAAATTGGCTGTAATGTTTTCCAGGTTGGGTGAGTGAGGCTAAGAACAAGACTTTCAAATGAATTATAATTTAGTTTAGGTTTAGGATTTATTAATAGACTAGAGTCAAATATGGCTCCAACTCCACCACCTCGACCGGTACTTCGAGGAATATGAGTATTACAATGACTGGGAGGAGTGGATTCATTTAAGCTAACATATTCATCCTCCTGCAGCCAGGTTTCAGTGAGACAAAACAAATCAATATCATAATCAGATATTAATTCATTGACTAAGACAGCTTTAGATGACAAGGACCTGATATTCAGGAGTCCACATTTAATTGTCTTATTTTGGACTGTTGGAGTTGTTGATTTAATTTTTATTAAGTTTGTATGATGAACTCCTCTTCTGTTTGTTTTATCTTTAAATAATGTAGGTGGACGGGGGACAGACACAGTCTCTATACTAAAGGACTGGGTGGGCAGCTGCTCTAATGGAGGCGCAGAGAAGCGTTTAAGACTGCAGCTCTGCTTTAACATCTATGAACTGTTTCTGAGTCTGTTCTGAGATGTTGCTGATATAAATATACAGATCTTTGTGTTTATATTTGATCTGTTTTAGTTTCTTTCTGTTTGTTTTCATGTCTTTATCTGAGAACACTGAGAGCAAAGGAATGAACACCAACCTGATCCTGGATCATTCAGAATAAAATAAAAAATAAAGAAATAAAACTTTACACTATAAACAAAGTACACAACGTAATCTTGAACTTTAACAACATCCAGAAATAAAAATACTGAAACCACAAAACATTTATTTTATATGTATGTGTGTGTGTGTGTGTGTGTGTGTGTTTATATATGTAGTTTATACGTTTACACGTATATAAGCTCTGCTGTTGAAATATGACGCAATGACGCAGCGTGCGCAGAGGGCGTGCCTTCAGACGTCATACCCGGAAGTGATGCGCAGTCAGCAGACTGTCTGAAAACAACAACATCAGCTCGGTTCGGTTCGGTTTGCCTGAATTAGACGGGACCGCCCGGTGATACTCGGTGTTAGTCCACCCGCGAAGGGTGAGCAGGGAGCGGGCAGACATGTGGATCCACCCGGAGGAGGTGCTGCTGGCTGGGGCGCTGTGGGTGTCTGAGCGGGCCAACCCGTTCTTCATCCTGCAGAGGAGGAGAGGACACGGCCGCGGGGGAGGACTCTCCGGTAAGACAGGCACAGGTCCGAGTCTGTGTGGTCCACTACAGTCCGGGTCAGGGAGGTTCGGGTCCATTTAAAAGTTCTGAACTGCATCGATTAGTCGATTGATTGATCGACAGATCAGCAGCTCAGCTGATAATTACTCATCTCTAAGTCAACTTCACTGATAACCATTAATTAATATGCAAATGAGCCCGACATGAAAACAGCCTGATGAGTTAATTATTCGATCAAAAGATGATTAATTAAAGATCGTCTTTGTTGTTTCTTTATTGATCAATCAAATAATCAATGATCAGAATTAATGACATCATAATAATCACAGTCAATCAGACTGTTCCTCTGAGTTTCTGATCAGGTAACAACCAGAGTCCAATTTACTCCAGATTCTGGATCAGTCCAGACCCTGTGGTCGGCTGTGGTTCAGGAGGGAGAGCGGGTCATCCATTAATGATCGGGGGTCCGATCCTTGGCTCCTCCAGTCTGCATGGTGAAGTGTCTTTGAACTGAGTATCTTCTGATACTGAACCCTAAACTGCAGAACTGTCTGCTGGTTCCAGTCTGGTTTCTCATCTGATGGTTCAGAACCACCTGAACCATCTGAACCATCAGAGAGCCTTGAGTGAGCTGTATAAGTTACACATTGTTTGGTTCAGATGTTCGTGCAGAAGTTGGTCAGAGGGGGTTTGGATCCTCGTCATAGTCAGACTGAAATGTTGACAGAATGTTGACAGAACGTTGACAGAACGTTGACAGAACGTTTAGACTTCTTCACTATTTGTTATGAATGAGGAAGTGATGTCATCAGCTGTCAGCTGACAGGAAGTGAATTCTGATTCACCCTGTTTCTTTGTAGATCAGCTGATTTGTGTGTTAATGTTTGTATCAGTGTAGAACTTTAAACTTCAGTCTGTGAGGAGATCAACACTTCTAGACGGGATCAACACCTGACCCTGACACTTCACCTGTCTCTCTGTCCACAGGTCTCCTGGTTGGGACTCTGGATGTGGTTCTGGACTCCAGTGCCAGAGTGGCTCCTTACAGGATCCTACTGCAGACGGCTGACTCTCAGATCTACTGGAACATCGCTTGTGGTGAGTCATCTGGACTGGGAGCACTGGGATTGGCTCTGTTTGTTGGTTTGTTATCCCTCAGCCTTGTCTCACAGGCTTGGAGCGCTGGGATTGTCTGTTTGATGGTTTGTTGACCCTCAGCGTTATCTCATAGGCTCATCCAGGAAGGAGATCACAGAGCACTGGGATTGGCTGGAGTCCAACCTGCTGCAGACCATCTCCATCTTTGACAACGATGAAGACGTCACCACCTTCGTCAAAGGAAAGATCTGTGTATGTCACCATATACCTGTGTATGTTACTGTTTGAGCGTTTCTCTTTACTTTTGTGTGATCCAGAGTGATGTCACTTCCTGCAGGGCATCATCGCTGAGGAGAACCGGCTGAAGCAGGGGGAGGAGCAGGAGGAGGATTGTGGGAAGTTTCGGGAGGCTGAGCTGAAGATGAGGAAGCTGTTTGGGATGCCTGACGAGGAGAAGCTGGTGAATTACTACTCCTGCAGCTACTGGAAGGGCCGAGTACCACGGCAGGGCTGGCTCTACCTATCCGTCAACCACCTGTGCTTCTACTCATTCCTACTGGGCAAGGAGGGTACGACTGCCCAATCACAGACCAAGAGCTTAATGATGTCATTTATACAGTCTGTGATCTTATTAAAGAATAATCTAACATCCTGTTTTAGTTTGATCACATGTGAGAGGTACTGCAGTTACCTGAATGTGCTTCTGTTACACAAAGGTACTTCTGCAGTTACCTGATGGTACTTCTGTACTTACCTGATGGTACTTCTGTACTTACCTGATGGTACTTCTGTACTTACCTGATGGTACTTCTGCAGTTACCTGAAGGTGCTTCTGCAGTACCTGAAGGTGCTTCTGTACTTACCTGATGGTACTTGTGTAGTTACCTGATGGTACTTTTCAGTGTTAAGTTACTCTTCTATAGCTCTTTAGAACAAACTTCTATAACTTCTATAACTTTGAGCTCCTCTTCACTGTCCACCCCCTCAGTGACCCTGGTGGTGCAGTGGACGGAGGTGACCCAGCTGGAGAAGAACGCCACGCTGGTGTTTCCGGAGAGCGTCCGTGTCAGCACGCGTCACACTGAACATTTCTTCTCTATGTTTCTTAACATTAACGACACCTTCAAGCTGATGGAGCAGCTCGCCAACATCGCTATGCGCCAGCTACTAGACAATGAGGCGTTTGCTGCAGATCGCTCGCTGCCCAAACCCTGCAAAACACTGAAGAATGTCTCTGCACTCAAAAGGTCTCATTCTGTTCATTAACCTTGTAGATGATAGCCTTCATTTTAATTGTATCTCATCTTGTCAACCTGTCAACTTTTGACCTGATCAACTGTTTTGTGTCCATGTTGTTGCTACAGGGATTTGGATGCTCGGGCAAAGAATGAGCGGTACCGGACAATGTTTCGGCTGACTCAGGACGAGCGCCTGGACGGACACACGGACTGCACGCTGTGGACGCCGTTTGCTAAGATGCATGTGGTCGGACAGCTGTTCATCTCCAACAACTACATCTGTTTTAACAGCAGAGAAGAAGACCTGTGTCAGCTCATCATCCCACTCAGAGAGGTAAATGAGCTAAATCCAGGTCAGATTTCAGAGTCTACAGTCAACAGATCCAACTGATCCAGTTTCTGCAGAGACATCCATGCACTGCTCCGTATTAGATTGTTTTTCATATTATATACAGTGATTTTTACCCATCATCCCCTGCTCCTCAGGTGTCCATTGTGGAGAAGGCGGACAGCAGCAGCGCCTGCCATGTCCCGTCTCCATCAGCACCAAGAACAAGATGAACTTCTTGTTCGCCAACCTCAAAGACAGAGACTTCCTAGTCCAACGCATCTCAGACTTCCTGCAGCGAACACCCGACAGCTCATGGGGTGACACCAGCCCGCTGTCTTTGATTGGCCACTCGGTGCGTCAGGTTCTGAAAATCCTCATTAGTCATACCTTAAGTAATTCACTGAAAAGTGTGAAGTTATACTGCCATCATGTGTCTGAGAGGTGTAACAGCTGCTATGGGTCGGCTAGTTTCAGGTGGTTTTAGTAGTCGGGATTCCTGAAAGACGTGTAGTTTCAGGTCTGTTGTTGTGATGTTTGTTTTCTGTCCTCAGGCTTCCTCCAGCACCCCGTTGTCCTCGTCAGCAGGGTCTGAGTCCATCCACAGGGGGCGACATTACCACCCCGGTCTGCCCACAGCCAGCCAGGGTCTGCTGCAACTCTACCACAGGGACGCTCCGGAGGACCTGGGACCCAAAGCCGTGAGTTCAAGTCCAAAGACCTGTAGAGACCGAGTTGAACCAAAGGATTGTCAGTGCTATTAGATATCACCTCTCCTTCCCTCCTCCCTCACCACCTGCCCCTCCCTCTGCAGATGAAGGAGAAGATGAAAGAGGAGGCATGGAACATCCATTTCTCAGAGTTTGGTCGAGGTGTCTGTATGTATCGGACCTCTAGAACCAGAGAACTCGTCCTCAACGGGATCCCAGAGTCCCTGAGAGGAGAGCTGTGGCTGCTGTTCTCTGGTCAGTCTTCATTCATTCACACCACAGGTAAACTGAACTTGTGCTCTGTATTCATCTGTCCATCTGTCCACCTGTCCATCCAGGAGCCCAGAATGAAATGGCGACCCACCCTGGTTACTATGGTGACCTTGTGGAGCAGGCCATGGGGCTGTGTTCATTGGCTACTGAGGAAATCGAGCGTGACCTTCATCGTTCGATGCCCGAGCACCGCGCCTTCCAGAATGAAACGGGCATTGCTGCGCTGCGCCGTGTCCTAACTGCCTACGCCCACCGCAACCCCGGTATCGGATACTGTCAGGTAGAAACTCAGTGACTCACTCAGTGACATTTAAAAACTAAAGTAAAAACTGGTTATGGACACATTTTCTGCTCTTCAGGCGATGAACATAGTCACCTCCGTCCTGTTGCTCTACTGTCCAGAAGAGGAAGCCTTCTGGCTGTTGGTGGCGCTGTGTGAGCGGATGCTGCCCGACTACTACAACACTAGAGTCGTAGGTCAGTAACAATGCTAGAGTCATAGGTTGCTGTCAGATTATGTTTGTTATGTTCAGTTAATGTTATGTCCATAAAGGAGGGGGACTTTGGTACTGCTACCCATGAGATGCAGCCACAGGGGAGGCACTGTCTCAGCCTGATGTGGTTTCTGTCCCTGCAGGCGCTCTGGTGGATCAGGGGGTGTTTGAGGAGCTGACCCGAGCCTTCCTCCCCCTGCTGTATGAACACATGCAGGAGCTGGGAGTCATCTCCACCATCAGCCTGTCCTGGTTCCTCACACTCTTTCTGTCTGTGATGCCCTTCGACAGCGCCGTCCTATTGGTCGATTGCTTCTTCTATGAGGGCATCAAGGTCATCTTCCAGGTCAGAGACACTCCACTTTACCAACTTTTAACTGACTGTTTACTGACTTGCTGAAGTTTTAGGATTCAGTCTGACCCTCATTTGCTGAACTAATACGAACTGAACTCATCGTTCTTAGTCTACTTCCTGTCTGATCTGCAGGTGGCGCTGGCTGTGCTACATGACAACATGGACGCCCTGCTGTCCTGCAGTGACGAGGGGGAAGCCATGACCATCCTGGGCAGGTACGAATCCAAACTTATAGTCCAGGTACAAGTCCAGACTGGAGTCCACCTAATGTGTGATGTTGTGTGTATGCAGGTACCTGGATAATGTTGTAAATAAACAGACAGTGGCTCCGCCCATCCCTCACCTGCATGCCCTGCTGACAAGCGGAGACGATCCTCCACCTGAGATCGACATCTTCAACCTCATCAAGTCATCCTACGAGGTCAGACTCAGTCTAATTCCTGCTGCAGCGGCATCTCATGGACATGTTTCTGACATAATTTCTCCTTCTTCTTCTCATTCTTCTTCTTTCCTCGTCACCATCGCCAAGTGCTTACTCATGGTGGAACTGTTGGTCTATGTAAATAATATTATAAAGAGTATGGTCTAGACCTGCTCTGTGTGGAAAGTGTCATGAGATAACTGAAGTTATGATATGGAGCTATATAAATAAAATTTAGTTGAACTGAATTGAATTCTTCTCCTTCAGAAGTTTGGCAGCCTGCGCTCTGATGTCATCGAGCAGATGAGGTTCAAGCAGAGGTTAAAGGTCATCCAGTCGCTGGAGGACACAGCCAAGAGGAGTGTGGTGGGTGATGTTAATGTGCTGTGGACTGAATCAAACATGCTAATGTAGATACAGTGTTTACAGGTGTGTGTGTGTGTGTGTGTGTACAGGTGAGAGCGATGATGACGGAGTCCGCTTTCAGTATCGAGGAGCTGGAGGAGCTGTACTGTCTCTTTAAGGTCACAAACTCTTTGAACGTTTTGAAAATGTTCACGTTTAAACAGCTGATGACCAAAGTTATATTTTACTGTGAGCAGCCAATCAGACGCAAACTGAACTTGATGTCGACCTGACTGTAATGTCAACCTGACTGTGATGTCGACCTGACTGTGATGTCGACCTGACTGTGACGTCGACCTGACTGTGATGTCAACCTGACTGTGAAGTTGTCCTGAACGTGATATCGACCTGAGTTATGTCGACCTGACTGTGACGTCGACCTGACTGTGATGTCGACCTGACTGTGACGTTGACCTGACTGTGATGTTGTCCTGACTGTGACGTCAACCTGACTGTAACGTCCACCTGAACGTGATGTCCACCTGACTGTGATGTCCACCTCACTGTGATGTCCACCTGACTGTAATGTTGTCCTGAACGTGATATCAACCTGACTGTGATGTCCACCTCACTGTGATGTCCACCTGACTGTGATGTTGACCTGACTGTACTGTCGACCTGACTGTGACATCAACCTGACTTTGACGTTATCCTGAACGTAATGTCGACCTGACTGTGACGTTGTCCTGACTGTGACGTTGTCCTGAACTTGATGTCAACCTGACTGTGAAGTTGTCCTGAACTTGATGTGAACCTGAACGTGATATCAACCTGACTATGATGTTGTCCTGACTGTGATGTCAACCTGACTGTGATGTTGTCCTGAACTTGATGTTGACCTGACTGTGATGTTGTACTGAACTTGATGTCGACCTGACTGTGATGTTGTCCTGAACTTGACGTCGACCTGACTGTGATGTTGTCCTGACTGTGATGTCGACCTGACTGTGACGTTGACCTGACTGTGATGTTGTCCTGACTGTGACGTCAACCTGACTGTAACGTCCACCTGAACGTGATGTCCACCTGACTGTGATGTCCACCTCACTGTGATGTCCACCTGACTGTAATGTTGTCCTGAACGTGATATCAACCTGACTGTGATGTCCACCTCACTGTGATGTCCACCTGACTGTGATGTTGACCTGACTGTACTGTCGACCTGACTGTGACATCAACCTGACTTTGACGTTATCCTGAACGTAATGTCGACCTGACTGTGACGTTGTCCTGACTGTGACGTTGTCCTGAACTTGATGTCAACCTGACTGTGAAGTTGTCCTGAACTTGATGTGAACCTGAACGTGATATCAACCTGACTATGATGTTGTCCTGACTGTGATGTCAACCTGACTGTGATGTTGTCCTGAACTTGATGTTGACCTGACTGTGATGTTGTACTGAACTTGATGTCGACCTGACTGTGATGTTGTCCTGAACTTGACGTCGACCTGACTGTGATGTTGTCCTGACTGTGATGTCGACCTGACTGTGAAGTTGTCCTGACCTTGATCTCAACGTGAATGTGATGTTGTCCTGACTGTGACGTTGTCATGAACTTGATGTCAACCTGACTGTGAAGTTGTCCTGAACTTGACGTCAACCTGAATGTGATATCAACCTAACTGTGATGTTGTCCTGACTGTGATGTTGTCCTGAACATGATGTCAACCTAACTGTGATGTTGACCTGAACTTGATGTCGACCTGACTGTGATGTTGTCCTGAACTTGATGTCGACCTGACTGTGATGTTGACCTGACTGTGACGTTGTCCTGAATTTGACGTCGACCTGACTGTGATGTCGACCTGACTGTGATGTCGACCTGACTGTGATGTTGTCCTGAACTTGATGTCGACCTGACTGTGATGTCGACCTGACTGTGGTGTTGACCTGAACTTGATGTCGACCTGACTGTGATGTCGACCTGACTGTGATGTTGACCTGACTGTGACGTTGTCCTGAATTTGACGTCGACCTGACTGTGATGTTGTCCTGTCTGTGATGTCGACCTGACTGTGAAGTTGTCCTGAACTTGATGTCGACCTGAATGTGATATCAACCCGACTGTGACGTCGACCTGTCTGGGACGTTGTTCTGACTGTGAAGTTGTCCTGACTGTGATGTCGACCTGACTGTGACGTTGTCCTGAACGTGACGTCGACCTGACTGTGAAGTTGTCCTGACTGTGACGTCCTGAACTTGATGTCAACCTGAACGTGATATCAACCTGACTATGATGTCTTCCTGACTATGACGTCAACCTGACTGTGACGTCGACCTGACTGTGATGTTGTCCTGACTGTAAAGTTGTCCTGAACTTGATGTCAACCTGAACGTGATATCAACCTGACTATGAAGTTGTCCTGCCTGTGATGTCCTGACTGTGACGTCGACCTGATTGTGATGTTGTCCTGAACATGATGTCAACCTAACTGTGATGTTGACCTGTCTGTGGTGTTGACCTGAACTTGATGTCGACCTGACTGTGATGTCGACCTGACTGTGATGTTGACCTGACTGTGATGTTGTCCTGAACTTGACGTCGACCTGACTGTGATGTTGTCCTGACTGTGAAGTTGTCCTGACTGTGAAGTTGTCCTGACTGTAATGTCAACCTGACTGTGACGTCCACCTGACTGTAATGTCAACCTGACTGTGACGTCCACCTGACTGTGACGTTGTCCTGAACGTGATGTTGTCCTGACTGTGATGTTCTCATGACGGTGAAGTTGTCCTGACTGTGAAGTTGTCCTGACTGTGACGTTGTCCTGACTGTAATGTCAACCTAACTCTGACTTCCACCTGACTGTGACGTTGTACTTACTGTGACGTTGTCATGAACTTGATGTCAACCTGACTGTGAAGTTGTCCTGAACTTGATGTTGACCTGAATGTGATATCAACCTGACTGTGACGTCGACCTGACTGTGACGTTGTCCTGAACGTGACGTCGACCTGACTGTGAAGTTGTCCTGACTGAAGTTGTCCTGACTGTAATGTCAACCTAACTGTGACTTCCACCTGACTGTGACGTTGTCATGAACTTGATGTCAACCTGACTGTGAAGTTGTCCTAAACTTCATGTTGACCTGAATGTGATATCAACCCGACTGTGACGTCGACCTGTCTGTGACGTTGTTCTGACTGTGAAGTTGTCCTGACTGTGATGTCGACCTGACTGTGACGTTGTCCTGAACATGACGTCGACCTGACTGTGAAGTTGTCCTGACCGTGAAGTTGTCCTGAACATGATGTCAACCTGACTGTGATGTTGACCTGACTGTGATGTTGACCTGACTGTGGTGTTGACCTGACTGTGATGTCGATCTGACTGTGATGTTGTCCTGAACTTGATGTCAACCTGAACTTGATGTCAACCTGAACGTGATGTTGTCCTGACTGTGATGTCAACCTGACTGTGATGTCGATCTGACTGTGATGTTGTCCTGAACTTGATGTCGACCTGACTGTGATGTTGTCCTGAACTTGACGTCGACCTGACTGTGACGTCGTCCTGACTGTGAAGTTGTCCTGACTGTGATGTCGACCTGACTGTGACGTTGTCCTGAACATGACGTCGACCTGACTGTGATGTTGTCCTGACTGTGACGTTGTCCTGACTGTAATGTCAACCTGACTGTGACATCCACCTGACTGTGACGTCCATCTGACTGTGACGTTGTCCTGACTGTGACGTTGTCATGAACTTGATGTCAACCTGACTGTGAAGTTGTTCTGAACTTGACGTTGACCTGAATGTCATATCAACCTGAGTGTGACGTCAACCTGACTGTGACATTGTCCTGACTGTGATGTCGACCTGACTGTGACATTGTCCTGAACGTGACGTCGACCTGACTGTGATGTTGTCTTGACTGTGAAGTTGTCCTGACTGTAATGTCAACCTGACTGTGACGTCCACCTGACTGTGATGTTGTCCTGACTGTGAAGTTGTCATGACTGTGAAGTTGTCCTGACTGTGATGTCGACCTGACTTTGACGTTGTCCTGAACGCCGACCTGACTGTGATGTTGTCCTGACTGTGAAGTTGTTCTGACTGTGAAGTTGTCCTGACTGTAATGTCGACCTGACTGTGACGTTGTTCTGACTGTGAAGTTGTCCTGACTGTGATGTCGACCTGACTGTGACGTTGTCCTGAACATGACATCGACCTGACTGTGAAGTTGTCCTGACCGTGAAGTTGTCCTGAACATGATGTCAACCTGACTGTGATGTTGACCTGACTGTGATGTCGATCTGACTGTGATGTTGTCCTGAACTTGATGTCAACCTGAACTTGATGTCAACCTGACTGTGAAGTTGTCCTGAACTTGATGTTGACCTGAATGTGATATCAACCCGACTGTGACGTCGACCTGTCTGTGACGTTGTTCTGACTGTGAAGTTGTCCTGACTGATGTCGACCTGACTGTGACGTTGTCCTGAACATGACGTCGACCTGACTGTGAAGTTGTCCTGACCGTGAAGTTGTCCTGAACTTGATGTCAACTTGAACGTGATATCAACCTGACTATGATGTTGTCCTGCCTGTGATGTCCTGACTGTGACGTCGACCTGACTGTGACGTCGACCTGACTGTGACGTTGTCCTGACTGTGATGTTGTCCTGAACATGATGTCAACCTAACTGTGATGTTGTCCTGAACTTGACGTCGACCTGACTGTGATGTCAACCTGACTGTGATGTCGACCTTAACGTGATGTCGACCTGACTGTGATGTCGATCTTACTGTGATGTTGTCCTGACTGTGATGTCGACCTTAACGTGATGTCGACCTGACTGTGAAGTTGTCCTGAACTTGATGTCGACCTGACTGTGATGATGTCATGAACTTGACGTCGACCTGACTGTGACGTCGTCCTGACTGTGACGTTGTCCTGACTGTGAAGTTGTCCTGACTGTGATGTCAACCTGACTGTGACATTGTCCTGAACATGACGTCGACCTGACTGTGATGTTGTCCTGACTGTGACGTTGTCCTGACTGTGACGTTGTCCTGACTGTAATGTCAACCTGACTGTGACATCCACCTGACTGTGTCGTCCATCTGACTGTGACGTTGTCATGAACTTGATGTCAACCTGACTCTGAAGTTGTCCTGAACTTGATGTTGACCTGAATGTCATATCAACCTGAGTGTGACGTCAACCTGACTGTGACATTGTCCTGACTGTGATGTCGACCTGACTGTGACATTGTCCTGAACGTGACGTCGACCTGACTGTGAAGTTGTCCTGACTGTGAAGTTGTCCTGACTGTAATGTCAACCTGACTGTGACGTCCACCTGACTGTGATGTTGTCCTGAACATGATGTTGTCCTGACTGTGAAGTTGTCATGACTGTGAAGTTGTCCTGACTGTCAACCTAACTGTGACTTCCACCTGACTGTGACGTTGTCATGAACTTGATGTCAACCTGACTGTGAATTTGTCCTGAACTTGATGTTGACCTGAATGTGATATCAACCCGACTGTGACGTCGACCTGTCTGTGACGTTGTTCTGACTGTGAAGTTGTCGTGACTGTGATGTCGACCTGACTGTGACGTTGTCCTGAACATGACGTCGACCTGACTGTGAAGTTGTCCTGACCGTGAAGTTGTCCTGAACTTGATGTCAACTTGAACGTGATATCAACCTGACTATGATGTTGTCCTGCCTGTGATGTCCTGACTGTGACATCGACCTGACTGTGACGTCGACCTGACTGTGACGTTGTCCTGACTGTGATGTTGTCCTGAACATGATGTCAACCTAACTGTGATGTTGTCCTGAACTTGACGTCGACCTGACTGTGATGTCAACCTGACTGTGATGTCGACCTTAACGTGATGTCGACCTGACTGTGAAGTTGTCCTGAACTTGATGTCGACCTGACTGTGATGATGTCCTGAACTTGACGTCGACCTGACTGTGACGTCGTCCTGACTGTGACGTTGTCCTGACTGTGAAGTTGTCCTGACTGTGATGTCGACCTGACTGTGACATTGTCCTGAACATGACGTCGACCTGACTGTGATGTTGTCCTGATTGTGACGTTGTCCTGACTGTGACGTTGTCCTGACTGTAATGTCAACCTGACTGTGACATCCACCTGACTGTGACGTCCATCTGACTGTGACGTTGTCCTGACTGTGACGTTGTCCTGACTGTGACGTTGTCATGAACTTGATGTCAACCTGACTCTGAAGTTGTCCTGAACTTGATGTTGACCTGAATGTCATATCAACCTGAGTGTGACGTCAACCTGACTGTGACATTGTCCTGACTGTGACGTCGATCTGACTGTGATGTTGTCTTGACTGTGAAGTTGTCCTGACTGTGAAGTTGTCCTGACTGTGAAGTTGTCTTGACTGTAATGTCAACCTGACTGTGACGTCCACCTGACTGTGACGTTGTCCTGAACGTGATGTTGTCCTGACTGTAATGTCAACCTGACTGTGACGTCCACCTGACTGTGACGTTGTCCTGAACATGATGTTGTCCTGAACGTGATGTTGTCCTGACTGTGACGTTGTCCTGACTGTAATTTCAACCTGACTGTGACATCCACCTGACTGTGACGTCCATCTGACTGTAACGTTGTCCTGACTGTGACGTCGACCTGACTGTGATGTTGTCTTGACTGTGAAGTTGTCCTGACTGTGAAGTTGTCCTGACTGTGAAGTTGTCTTGACTGTAATGTCAACCTGACTGTGACGTCCACCTGACTGTGATGTTGTCCTAAACATGATGTTGTCCTGACTGTGAAGTTGTCCTGACTGTGAAGTTGTCCTGACTGTGACGTTGTCCTGAACGTGATGTTGTCCTGACTGTGAAGTTGTCCTGACTGTGACGTTGTCCTGACTGTAATGTCAACCTAACTGTGACTTCCACCTGACTGTGACGTTGTCCTGACTGTGACGTTGTCATGAACTTGATGTCAACCTGACTGTGAAGTTGTCCTGAACTTGATGTTGACCTGAATGTGATATCAACCTGACTGTGACGTCGACCTGACTGTGACATTGTCATGATTGTGAAGTTGTCCTGACTGTGACGTTGTCCTGAACGTGACGTCGACCTGACTGTGAATTTGTCCTGACTGTGAAGTTGTCCTGACTGTAATGTCAACCTGACTGTGATGTCCACCTGACTGTGACGTTGTCCTGAACATGATGTTGTCCTGAACGTGATGTTGTCCTGACTGTGATGTTGTCATGACTGTAATGTTGTCATGACTGTGCATTTGTCCTGACTGTGATGTTGTCCTGAACGTGATGTCCACCTGACTGTGATGTCCACCTGACTGTGATGTCGACCTGACTGTGACGTCGACCTGACTGTGACGCGACCTGACTGTGATGTTGTCCTGACTGTGACGTTGTCCTGAACTTGATGTCAACCTGACTGTGAAGTTGTCCTGAACGTGATGTCAACCTGAACTTGATGTCGACCTGACTGTGACGTCGACCTGACTGTGATGTTGTCCTAACTGTGATGTTGTCCTGAACGTGACGTCCACCTAACTTTGACGTTGTCCTGACTGTGACGTTTTCCTGACTGTGATGTTGTCCTGACTGTGATCTTGTCCTGACTGTGAAGTTGTCTTGAACGTGATATCAACCTGACTGTGACGTCGACCTGGCGTTTTGAGGTTCTGGCGGGCTGATGATGGACCCTCTCTGTGTTTTAACTCGCTCAGTCTAAACACATGACGAGCTGTTACTGGGGCTCCAGTAGCACCGCGCTGAGCGTCATGACCCCAGCCTCCCGTATCTAGAGCAGTACCGCATCGACCCGGTCCAGTTCACCCAGCTGTTCACCGCACTCGCTCCCTGGATCTGTGGAGGCCACACCCAGACACTGTCGGCTCGCCTATTCAGACTCCTGGACCAGAACCAGGACGGGCTAGTCAACTTCAAAGAGTTCATCACAGGACTTAGTGAGTCAGATGGTGAACCCAGATGGGTTCAGAGCTGCTCTGGTTCTGGTTCTGTTAAACAGATCTCTGTGGATGTTTAAATGTTCTGATCCAGGTTGTTTCGGTGTTTGCAGGTGAGATGTATCACGGAGACATGACAGAGAAACTCAAACTGCTCTACAAGCTACACCTCCCACCAGGTAACAGCATACACTTTACCTGAGACCACCAGGACCATAGAGCCGGTCCAACAGAACCAGGAAGTCTGATCCTGTGTATGTGTGTGTGTACAGCTCTGTGTCCTGAGGAGGCGGAGTCTGCTCTGGAGGCGACACACTTCTTCACTGAGGACGCTCCCAGAGGTAAACAAACAGTGACCTCTGATGGAATGTTTACTCATCTGTACAGAGATCTGCTCCACCTGGTCTGACAGCTGATCCTGTGAAATGTTTTCAGTCTGTTTGATTTGCATGAAAATTTTCTATTAACAGATTTTAATGTTTCCTCTGTCACTCACACACTGATCAGCTCTTTTCTTCTTCTTCTTCTTCTTCTTCTTCTTCTTCTTCTTCTTCTTCTGTGATGTTTCCTTCCAGAATCTTCTTTCCTGTCTGATCTGGACATTTTCGGGCAACAGGAAGTGACATCAGGTTTGTGTATTTGTGGTTTGAGGAAGTGTTAACCTGGACTGAATAGTAAACTGTACCGATCACAACATTATGCTCTGAAGTCAGACACAATGCATTCTGGGGCTTTGAGTGTGTGCAGTGAGCTCAGTGTGCACTACACGTTCAATCTAACAGTGACACCTGGTTGCTGGAGTACACCTGTTGTGTCAGCTCAGGCTGAAGGGACAACACGTGTAAAGGTGATATGAACATGGACTCTGGTACAGTGGTGCAGTAGTATGTCAGTTCATTAAGATCAATTCATTCAAGGCAAGATTCAAGGGAAGATCTAAAAAAAACTCCATGGCTCATCTGGCCCACCATCCTCCACTAGGACGGAGGCGGCCTACTCCATCGACAACAAATCCATAAAGTCTTTGTGCCAGTTCTCCATGCTAAAACAATTTAGCTTACATTCTTTCACATTCAACAAAATAATTTGTTTGACTGACAGAAAGGCCAGGGCGACAATTCTATGTACCATCCTAGATTTTGCAATGTTAAGATTCACACCCAATATATATGCCAGCGGGCAGAGTTTTATGTCCAGGCCAAGTACACATGACAAACTTTCAGTAACCTTCACCCAAAACCTCTTTACAGAAGGGCAGTGCCGCAGTAAATGCATAAGTGTACCCTCCACTTCACAGCCATGCCAACAAAAATTTAGATAATGTGCTATTCATTTTATTCAAATTGTGAGGTGTAATGTACGCTCTATGTATTATCTGTAATACAAATTGTAGTTTTAAGTCATTAAACGGGGTAGTTTTACCCTCACTAATCACTTGGTCCAACTGATTTATATTATGTTGCTGCCATACATTATTCCTAAGAGGTTCACCACCTGCAGTAAACAAGGGATTGTTCCACATTGGGCATAATGGTAAATATATTCCACTAAAGTTCAAGCGCTTCTGGAGGATTTTAACTATATCACATGAGAACTGTAGGACTGGGTTGTTTATTCTGGATATGGCTTTGGGATTATACCATAGAGCTGGTAAAGTTATGTCTTTATTATAAGCTTTGAGGATGTTTTCCTCTAGCCACTCCCAACTGCCACTCTCTCTAACACCAGTATAGGCAGTATAGGGGGTATCTAGAATTAAATGCTATATAATATTGGTATATATCTGGAAGTCCTAATCCTAGTTCTTGGGTTGATTAGTTTTTTATCACTAATCCTAGGTTTTTTGTCCTTCCAAAGAAAACCAGAGAATAACATAATAATAATATAATTTCTTTAAACCAGCTAGGGGGAAATTTAAGCGGTATAGAAGACATGACTTCTGATCTTCCCCAAGGGATAGGGGTAAAACTGTCTACCTTTTAATGTCTTCCCTGACAGTTTTAAGAAGTTCTGGTGCATTTATCTCAACAATTTTGTTAATTGGAGATTGGATTTTAATTCCTAAATATTTCATACCTTTGGGGCTCCACTTAAAAGGGGATGTGCCCAAATGTGTTTGGTAAGTGAGATAGTTGAGTGGGATGGCCTCGCTCTTACTATAGTTGACCTTATACCCAGAAAACTGTTCAAATGTGTCAATAAGCTTCAGCACTTGTGGAATAGAATACAATGTCAGCAATATGTCATCAGCAAAAAGGCTGGCTTTAAAATCATGATCATTAATATTAATACCGGTTATATCTTTTTGGGCACGTATGGCACAGGCAAGAGGTTCGAGGGCAAGTATAAAAATGGTCGGGGATGCCGGACAACCTTGGCGTGTAGACCGATAAATACGGAATATTTCAGACTTTTCGCCATTTTGTTTTAACGGATGCTACTGGTCATGGTAAGGTGCTTTAATCCAATTTATACAAGCCGGGCCGGAGCCATATTTGGACAGTACATAAAACAGGTACTTCTTCGAAGGCTTTCTCAGAATCCAGCGAAACAGCTATCGGTGCTGGATGCTGATAGGTCTCCGCCCTAGCCATTACATGTAGAAGCCTCCTTATATTGTTTGATGCTGTGCGACCTCGTATAAAGCCTGTTTGGTCTATATGTACCAAGGAAGTTATAACATTATCCATTTGTTTTGTGAGGAGCTTTGCCCTGTCCTTAATGACTGACTGAGAACCAGCTGAGTCTCTCAGTAAGGTGATCACTTTATGGTCTTTTGAATTGCCAGTCAATGAGACAAAACCTTTTAGATTAGATTAGATATACTTTATTCATCCCACCATGGGGAAATTTACTTGTTACAGCAGCAGAGGAAAGTGTGGCATACACTACAGAATTAGAAAAAAGTAGAAAAGGCAAAAAAAACCCCACAATAAACAGACAGAAATTAAACAGACAGAAATATCGATAATCTACACAATAAAACACGAAAAACAATCAACCTTCAAACAGACAAGTACTGAGGATAAAAGTGGCATGATATATAAAAAGAGTATTTTAATTTAAAATGACCATAGTGTAAGAAAATTGCAAAGAAAGTGACCATGATACAAATAATAATATTATTGCAAGAGTAGTGACCATAATATAAATAATTACTCATTTGCAAATGGTCCTTGCCTGGCTTAAGAATTAAAGAGATAGTTGCTTGGCACATGGGCGGCTGTGGCTTGGAGGTAGAGTGGGTCGTCCACTAACTAGATGATTGGCGGGTTCGATCCCTTCCAGTTTGCATGTCGAAATGTCCTTGGGCAAGATACTGAACCCCAATTTGCTCCCGAAGGCTGTGCCATCTTTTGAGTTGAGGGATTTGAGTTCCTTACTCAGAACATGCTTCCTTGCATTTTTTTTCCTTTTTCCTAGCTGTTGAATATCTTATAATCCAGCCTCTGCAGGCTGAAGGCTTCCCATACAGTCTGTATTGACTGCACTGATTTAAGATTAATCTCTATATACTCCTGTATTTTTTGTTTTTTATAGACACAAAGTCTTTATCTTTCAGCAAAGAGTTATTAAATCTCCATTGTTTAATTTTATTGTAAGTGGCAGCCGGAGTAAAGAGTACTGACAGGGGAACATGGTCTGAGAGAATAATGTTATGTATTTTTCAGTCAATTACATTGCTAACCAAGGACAGAGAGAGAAGCAAATAATCAATCCAAGAATATGAGTTGTGGGCGTGAGAATAGAAAGTATATTCTTGTTTGTCAGGGTTAACAACACACCAAATATCAGTTAGTGCAAGAGAGTTCTGTACTTCTATTAAGGCATTTCACAATGCTCCATCTGCTGGGAGGGGATATCCGGACCTGTCCAGCAAGGCATTACTGACCAGGTTAAGATCCCCACCCAATAGGATGGGATCACTTGCAAATTCTGATAGCACGAGGTTCAGTTTAGACAAAATGGTGTTTTGTTCAGTATTAGGAGCATAAACAACTGATGTTGTCGTATTCCGCACATTTCCTCCTGATCTCTGTTGGAAGATCCTAATAGACCCGGAGCGATGTCCCTCTCCAGGACAGTTGCTTTTTCTTTGCCACGGCCCCAAGGATTATTTTCCTGTTGCTCCATCTCAACATGCTCGCCGCTCATTCTAAATAAATTACAGGACGGGTCGATCGTCTGAAGAAACCATGAGGCTGGACGTGAGGCCGGCAGGCAGGCTGTGGTGGTCTGATCCCAGGCTGAGAATACTGGTTTCTATGTTTGTTAAACAAGCAGGACCAAGTGACCTGGTCGGTACCACATGATAGAGGCTGGACTCTCTCCTGGCAGGCCTGCAGATACTGATGAGGGTCTTCTTCATACTCTCTGGATCAAAGTATCATTGAGATCTCTGAGTGAGTTCTGCTCGGACAAACCTGGAGCTGAATTTTGAGCTTATCAACACCTGCTGATGGATCACTTCGATCACCTGGCCAAGGCCTCTTTCAACAAGGTCTTCTTGCACCTTAATTTTTGAGGTCGAGGAGGTCATCCTTTATCAGAAGATGACCAGCTCCTCCAGTCTGCATGTCCAAGTGTTCTTGGACCTGAACTAATGTGATCAGTTTGTGTGTTTCTGGTCGCAGCCTCTGCCATGTATGAACGGGTCAATGTGTCAGGTCAAGGTAAGTGTCTGAAAGGTGTGATAAAGGTACAGCCCATTTACTGTCCACCAGCCTCCTTCATGATCAGAAAATCAGTGACCTGATGGTAAAAAACTGGAGGAGAACCAATCATCAGGCTGCAGGTTCTGATTATTCTGGTGTAGGACGGATTCTGGGAGTTCTCTGGTTCAGCACTGAGATCAGGTGGTTCTAAAAGAGTCGATCCTTTGGCAGGAGGTCTGGACTGGGTCAGAAAGAGATGTTAGCTGAGGTTACAGCACCTTTGTGAGGAAGAGGAGGATGATAATGATGAAGGTGATGTTGATGATGAAGGTTTCCTGTCTGTGTGCAGGTGAAGAGGGGAAGGATGGAGGCGGAGACAGCGAGGAGAAGAAAGGTACGTCTCATGTTGACTTCAGGTGATGAACCGACCTGGATTCACTGTGACCTCTGACTGTGACCTCTGACTGTGACTGTGTTTCAGAGGAGAAGGTGAAGGATTACAGGTATTACCTGAGGATGTGGGCCAAAGAGAAAGAACCCAAAACAGAGACCATCAAAGACCTGCCCAGGATGAACCAGGTGACCTGTCTGTCTGTCTGTCTGTCTCTGACCAGTCTGTCTGTCTCTGACCTGTCTGTCTCTCTCTGACCTGTCTGTCTGTCTGTCTCTGTCCTGTCTGTCTGTCTGTCTGTCTGTCTGTCTGTCTGTCTGTCTGTCTCTCTCTGACCTGTCTGTCTCTCTCTAACCTGTCTGTCTCTGACCTGTCTGTCTCTCTCTCTCTAACCTGTCTCTCTCTGACCTAACTGTCTATCTCTAACCTGTCTGTCTATAACCTGTCTCTCTCTGACCTAACTGTCTCTCTCTGACCTGTCTCTCTCTCTGACTTATCTGTCTCTCTCTGACCTGTCTGTCTCTGACCTAACTGTCTCTGACCTGTCTGTCTCTCTCTGTAGGAGCAGTTCATTGACCTTTGTAAGACTCTGTACAACATGTTCAGTGAGGAGCCTCTCGAGCAGCAGCTCTATCACTCAATAGCGACCGTGGCCAGTCTGCTGCTGCGGATCGGAGAGGTCGGCAAAAAGTTCAACAATGGCGGCAAAAAGACTGACGACGCCACCATTCAGTCCCCAACCATCTCTCAGAGGGAGGAGGGGCTTGGTGAGGGGCTGTCAGGTGAGTCTCAGGTGTGCCGGGCTCTGGCCGAGGCTCAGCTCGAGCTGGCGGCTCCGCCAGCATCTGATGAAGAGACCAAAGACGACACGTCGGTGTCGTCATACTCGGTGGTGAGCTCCGGCTCGCTGCAGTGCGAGGACATTGCCGATGACACCGTGCTGATCGGTGGCGGCGAGCACAGGCGGGGCAGCGTGCTGGATGTCGATTGGTCGATCACCTTTGAGCAGGTGTTGGCGTCGCTGCTGACGGAGCCGCCGCTTGTTGACTACTTCGAGAAGAAGAGGGACATCCGGAGCAAGATGGCCGCCTGCAAGTCCCAGCGGGCAGTGGAGCGCCAGACAAGCTCCGCCTCCGACCACGAACTCACCCAGCATTCCTTCTGACACACCTCCACCTGTCCACCTGTCTCACCTGTCTCACCTCCACCTGTCTACACTAACCCAAGCTGACTGAAACCTGATTTTATTTTATTTTTTACACGTTGAACAAACGTTTCACTTACGTTAATCAAACATTGTATAATCTGTTGTTTTATTGAGTTGAGTATTGAGTGAAGCCGCGAGCAGGTGACCCACCTGAGAGTCACCTGACGAACAAATGTGAGTTTAATGAGTCTAAAACGAACGTTGACTCATTGATGAACTCGTTAACTGTTTCCGTTATCTGTTTATTAATCATGAGCTTGAGTTACCTGTCTCATTCAGGTGAGTTCATACCTGTAGACTTTTATTTTGAAGTCACTGAAGCCTTGTTTGTTTGTCTCTGATGACATCACTTGTGTTTTCTTCCTGTTGAAACAGTGATGTCACAGTGATGTCAGTGTTTATTCATCAGTTTTAAATCTGTTTTATTGACCAGTTATTGATCTGTGTTCTGTTGTCTAATAAATACTCAAAGATCACTGTTCTTCTTCTGTGATGTTTGTTCATCCACAGACTCTTCTAAAACCTTGACATCGTCTCTGTGACGTCACCCACCTGTCAAACATTTACATTTAGTCATTCAGCAGACGCTTTTATCCAAAGCGACTCAGAAAGGGTCATCGTAAAGTGTGACGAGGACATGTTACTGCAGCAGTCCTGTGACAGCTGTAGAGGGGACAGATGTATCACATCCAGTTGTTGGTAGTCTCCATAAGTGAGCAAAGTTCTTTTCCTTCTTTTTTACAATATATGTTAGTCTCTCCAAAGCTAGACAGGATATCAGTTCCTTTGTCCACATTCTGATAGAAGGTATGTCCATACTTCTCCACAATAATGTAAATACCCTTGTGGCTTGTAAGAGTTCAAAGTCAATAAGCAGTGACTGCTGTTGAGACACGACAAAGTTCTCCGGGTATATTCCCAGTAAACATATTTTGGCTCGCAGGGGCGCTGTTGAGCAGGCCAAGTTTGGTTTGAGCTCTCGTCGAACTTTTTTTTATTTTAAGTTAATAAGCGCTTTTCATAATGAAATACTGGCAAACCTGCTTCAAACATGTTCCTTAAGTTAAATGTACATGTGTATGCGTGTAGATGGCGGCAAATCTACGTAAATATAAATTTGCTGAGTCAACCAAATGTAGGCCCAGCACCGCCTCGTGCACATGTTCCACCGTCTCCCCAGGCCCGAAGCCCCCGCCCCTGCCAAACAGCCAAGAGATGGATGCTGAAACTCTGAAGACAGATATCCTGCTTTCACTAAGGACTGACATTGCAGCAGTGATAAAAACTGAGTTGAAAGGTGCACTTGCTGAGGATCTCGACTTTCTTAAGAATGAGTTGCAAGCGGTGAAAGTAGAAATAAAGAACAACACGGCCGCAATTCACTCCGAAATCGACCTACAATTAAAGCTACAATTAAAGAGGTGGAAGGTGGGCTAACGGACGAGGAAGACAAACAGCAGAAACAAACGGATCAAGCTCTACAACATCGGTCTCAAAGCTACTGAGAGAAGCACTGCAGATGGATAGAGATGTGCTTGTGGACCGCTCTCAGAAGTTTGGGTCCTGATTGGAAGAATAGGAAACCACGAACCATCATAACCAAACTCCACTACTACCAGGACTGCGTTGAGGTACTGAGCCGGGACGCTCCCAAGCGGGAGGGGGGTGGGGGCTCAACTGTGAGACAATTGCTATCTTTCCTGATTATACTACGAGTGTCGCTAAGGCCAGGGCAGCATTTAGTGAGGTCAGGAAGCTGCTCCGTAACCGGCAGGGAGTCCGGTATGGCATCCTGTTTCGAGCCCGTCTCTGCAGAGAGGGTTGAGTGAGTAATATTGCCCTTGCTAAATCATCGTCTCTGAACTCAGGACAATATTTGTTTGAACAGACTTTTGAAGTAAGAGACAGAAAGAGAGAGAGAGACAGGGAGAGAGAGAAAGAGAGAGAGAGAGAGTTTTCAGTAAAGGGACATGTGACTGCATCTTCAACCAATACCGTGCCTTACTAGGCATAACCCTGAGAGAGAGAGAGAGAGAGAGAGAGGGAGTCCCCCGGTAGTCTAGTCCTATGGGATGACCTGAGCCAGCACTATAGCCAGCACTAACTATAAGCTCTATCAAAAAGGAAAGTCTTAAGTCTACTCTTAAAAGTGTTGACCGTGTCTGCCTCCCAAACCCAGAATGGTAGTTTGTTCGACAGAATAGGAGCCTGATAGCTGAAAGCTCTGGCTCCCAGCATCCTGAGAGCGCAGTGTTCTAGAGGGGTAGTAAGGTACTATGAGCTCTTTTAGATATGATGGTGCCTGACCATGAAGAGCTTTGTATGTGAGGAGAAGAATTTTAAATTCTATTCTAGATTTAACAGGTAGCCAGTGTAAGGAAGCCAGAATGGGAGAGATGTGATCTCTGATCTTGGTTCCCGTCAGAACACGTGCAGCAGCATTCTGAATTAACTGCAAAGACCTCAGAGTGTTACATCCACGTCTGTGCTGCCCCTGTTGTTGTTCTCCTCCCCTCCTTGTGTGTTTCTCCCTCCCTCCTAGGGGCGGGTCCCAGACACGGGCAGCTGTTGCAGCACACACCTGAAGCTCATCTACCAATCACCCTGCTGCTGAAATACACCGGTTCTCCATTCACTCTTTGCCAGATCTTTACAGTTTCCCCCGTGGTAACTTATCAGGCTCCTCTTCGCAGTGAATGCTACTCTGTGTTTTTTGTGTGTGCGTTTTCCTGGTTTTCCTGTATGTTTTCCCTCCCCGTGTTCCCCTCACCTCACCGTCGTCCTCTCCTCCCTCTCAACCCACAGAAATTCCCCGACCTCCTGCCTGAGCCCTTCCTTTGTTTTCGTGAATAACCACTTGTGAACACAGCGTCCACCTCTTTGGTCCAATTACCACCCGTTGTCACACAGAGACTTATTGGAGCAGCCTGATAACAATGAGTTAGAATGGTCCAGCCTAGAAGTAACAAATGTGTGGACTAGTTTTTCTGCATCTGCTTGAGATACAATGCGTCTGATTTTGGCGATGTTACGTAAGTGGAAGAATGCAGTCCGAAGGCTTGGGGGGCAGCTATATTTATTGATAGAAATACACCATTTACAATTACAAGCGTAGAGGCTAATTTAGGGGCAAATTTATACATTTCTGGTCATCTTGGCCAATGTTTATGCACCAAATTGGGACGATTCAATGTTTTTCACCAATTTCTTCTCCCGCTTACCAAACATGACATCGCATTACCTTATCCTTGGCGGTGACATGAACTGTACTCTCTCCCCTGTGTTAGATAGTAGTTCACCCAGATCATCATCCCTGTCTAGGTCGGCATGCTCTATCCAGCTTTTCCTTATCCTTGTGACATGAACTGTACTCTGTGTTAGATAGTAGTTCACCCAGATCATCATCCCTGTCTAGGTCGGCATGCTCTATCCAGCTTTTCCTTGAATCATATGGAGTAGTGTTTGTGTGGCATTTTCGTAACCCTGCTTCCAGGTGTTACTCCTTTTTCTCCTCAGTTCACAACACATACTCCTGTATAGACTATTTATTTTTGACGAAAGACTACTTCCCTCATAACCAAATATGAATATGACCCATAGTTATTTCAGATCACTGCCCTTTAACTATGACTATGCGCATCCCAGATACACAATCCAATTATCGCCCTTGGAGACTTAACCCTCTGCTTCTGTCAGACGACGCTTTTACCAGTTTTATTGCATCTGAACATTTCATTGTTTTTAGATATTAACCAAACACCTGGAATGTCTTCTCTAACTATTTGGGAGTCATTAAAGGCATATTTACAGGTCATCTCATATTGTGCTAATCAGAGGAAAGTAAGCACTGCTCAACTTAAAGAATTGGCGGAAGAGATTCTTGAGCTAGATAGGTTACATCTAGCAGGACCTCTAGGTCAAGGAGATAGCATCAGCGATTGGTTCTATGCAAAGTGGCAAATCCCCAGGACCAGATGGTTATCCAACAGATTTTTATAAAAGTTTTCAAGACAACTCTCCCTTTGTTACTGTCGGTTTTCAAGGAGTCACTCTCATTGAAAGCCCTACCATCTACAATGCGTGAAGCAGTTATCTCCTTACTCCTTAAGAAAGACGAGAACCCCCTTGAGTGCAGCTCATACTGTCCAATTTCTTTACTAAATACAGATGTTAAAATCCTTGCTAAAATTTTGGCACGTCGCTTTAAGGGGGTTCTTCTATCGGTTATATCACCAGACCAAACAGGTTTTATTAGGAATCATTATTCCTTTTTTAATATCAGACGTCTTTTCAATATCCTCTATAGCCCTTCTCCACCTGGTACTCCAGAATTAGTGCTCTCACTTGATGCTGAAAAGGCATTTGACCAGGTGGAGTGGGGCTATCTTTTCAGCACGCTGGAGAGGTTTGAATTTGTTCTCAGATTCATATCATGGGTTAAACTTTTATATACATCTTCAAGGACTGCTGTACGTACTAATAATAATCTGTCCACCTACTTCGAGCTCCAGTGTGGTACAAGGCAGGGATGTCCTTTGTCGCCACTGCTATTTGCGTTGCAATGGAACCACTTGCTTTGGTGCTAAGACAGAATGCTGATATCAGGGGGATCCAGCGTGCGGGGATAGAGCATAAAGTTTCACTTTATGCAGATGATATGCTATTATTAATTTCACAGCCCCTTCTGAGTCTCCCTAAATTAATGGTCCTACTCGAAGATTTTGGCAAAATTTCGGGCTACAAGGTCAATATTCATAAAAGTGAATTGATGCCTGTTGGTGAAGAGGCAGGTCAGATACCCCTAGACTCATTTCCTTTTTAAAATTACTATTTACTACTACCGGGCGGCTAACATAAGATCGCTATTGTACTGGATGAGGGAAAGTGCTACAGCCCCGGATGGTCAATTATGGAGGGGGCATCCATTGGGTCCACCTACCTGGCGGCCCTACTGTGCACTAAATTACCATTCACACAACCTCTGTCTAGCTTTACCTCTAATCCAGTACACTGGATTAGAGGTAAAGTACACTCAATCAAAATTTGGAATCAGTTTAGAAGATCTTTCTCTCTTAGGGACTTGTCACTTACTGGGCCAATTGCAAATAATCACCTATTTATCCCATCATTGATAGATAAGACATTCAATATTTGGTCTAGAAAGGGGGATGTTTTATTGTCTGATCTCTATGTTGATGGTGTTTTTGACTCATTCGAGCAGCCAATACAGAAATATGACATTCCCAGGTCACATTTTATAAATATTTGCAGCTTAGAAACTTTGTAGCCTCAAATTCAGACATTTTCCCATTGTGCCCTTCCAATTCTTTTTTTTTTTTTTTAAATGTAAACTGGCCACGAAGCAGACAATAAGTGTTATTTATGATTTACTTAGCATGCATGATTTGACACCTTTAGATCTCCTTAAGAATGAATGGGAAACAGACTTAGGCGAATCAATTTCAGATGATAATTGGCACAAAGTAATCCAAAGAATTTTCTCCTCCTCCATATGTCTCAGACATGCAGTTGTCCAATTTAAAATTGTTCACCGTCTGCATTAGTTGAAAGCTAGACTCTCTAAGATCCATTCCGACATAGACCCCACATGTGATCAATGCAGATGCAGGCTCCAGCTATTCTGTTGCACATGTTTTGGACATGCCCAAAGCTGTACACATTTTGGCAATCTATATTTGAGACCTTTTCTAAAGTATTAGGAAGGGTAGTGAGACCGTCTCCTCTTATTGCACGGGTGACCCCGGAGGATACCCCTTTTAGATGGTGTGAAATCAGCATGATGACCTTCTGCACGCTCCTGGCCAGGAGATTAATATTGTTTAAATGGAAAGATCCTATTCCACCGATGTGTAGTCATTGGATCAGAGAAGTCATGTGCCATCTTAAATCAGAAAAGATAAGATATACTGTCAAGGGAGCGACTAAGAAATTTTACAGAATTTGGCAACCTTTTTTGACCTTTGTTGAAGATATGGATGCTGACAGCATTGCAATGTAAGTATTATCTGTAATTTTAATCTGTACAATGTGTAATATGTATGTTCTCTGTCTGGTACCGGTTGGGGGGGCGTTGTATTTGTTCTTTTAGTGTTATTATGTTTGTTTGTTTGTATATTTTTTTGTCTGTCTGGGGCGCTGTCTACTATTTGAAAATTCTAATAAAAAAAACCTTGATAAAAAAACAAAACTATGAGACCTAATGTAATACACTTTTCCAGAATTGGTGTATTTTTGAACACTCCCATAAACAATGAATTAACATACCTTTTGCTTCTCTGCATTTCACACAAATATCAGGTACATCAGGGTATACAGTATGTGATTCAACCTGTAAGGTGTAATGTAGGTGCGCATCAACCATTTATACCAGGGGTGTCCAAACTTTGTTTTAAAGAGGGTCAAATTTGACAATGTGAAGATGCCCAGGGGCCAATACTAACATTTAAAAAATGAGAAAATGACCAATAAAAGTTACATACAAATGCACTGTTCTGTAACAATTTTGTTTTTTATTGTCACAATTATCTTTTTTTTTTTTTTTTTTAATGGCAATCTAACCAAGTCTAAGGCAATCAGGCATGAACAAATCTAAAAACCAGTTCTGCCTTTCTTTCACATCTGGAGTCAGATAATGAAGAAAATATTGTTTGGAATACGTTAAACTTACATGAAGTTTATATAAATCGTAAGCTCTTCTCTTTCACGAGATCATTCAGAAAGTAATATTTTGTGTCACATCTACAGATATATAACAGCAGCAGTTATGTCCTTAGAGGTTCAAATGTTTCATTATGTCAACCAAAAAAAAGCCAAATCTTCCAGCCATACTGTATCTGATAATCCTAGCAGGCCATAAATAATATATTATAAAAATGTAGCTTTGGGCTGCATGAAATCTGACCGTGAGCCGTGATTGGCCCCTGGGCTAATACTGTATACTGCTTTATACTGTAGCAGCTTAAACTTGGTATTAACAGACTGGGTCTGAGCCTTAAAACAAGCCCTTTCCCAGTCAGCTTCCTCAATGTCCTCCTTTATATCAATTATCCATGCCTCCATCTTTTGGAAGATAACTCTTTTGAATGTGTTAACATTAACTCATAGAACAGTGGAAATTGTCCTCTGCCATTCATGTGAAGTTGGACATTTTAACATGGGGACTTATGGAGACTGACTCACTTCTGGAGCCAACCTCAAGTGGACGACAAGAGGAACTGCATTTTTTTTGTGAAATTGAGAATTAATGAAGAAAAACAGAAGAAAGAACAAAACAGCCCAAAGTTTCACCTGTCTATCTTTGTTTGGGACTCATCAGAAGGTGAGATATCTTCAGGTGTTTGTGTCCAGATGGTGTGTGCGTACCTGTCCTCACCTGCTGTGACCTGCTGCCCCCAGGCTGCTGTCCCCACAGTGAGGTCCTGTCCGACCTGCAGCAGCTGTTCCCTGTGAGCTGGTGGTCGGGATGAACGGCCGTCTGTGGGTCAAGTCCTCCAGAGTCCAGCAGACGCTGGTCATCGCTAACCTGCTGCAGAGCTGCGACACCATGACGGCCCAGCAGAGATGGGAGCTGTTCAGGAGGGTGGCACAGGGGTGCTGTAGACCACCGAGGACAGCAGAAGACGGCAGAGGACAGCTTCCTGTCTGTTCACGATGAAGCAGGTGTTTGGATATAAAAACTAGTCAACGTCACACGGTCTCTTTTCTGCTGAGCCCAGTTACATTGCCCGCTCACCCAGCTTCAGTTCTGGCACGACACCGGCTCCGCTCCCCGTCAGCTTCCCGAGCCTGTGATTACACCTGTGGTACAGTAACACTCCCCTGTGCTCCGAGCTCACAGCCCGACTAACAAACTGTCAGAGTTCTCAGAGAACTTTCATGTTTCTGTCTGAAGCTTGAAAATAATTTAAATGAAAACGTTTATATAACGTTAAATAAATGTTTGACATAAAACATGAAATATTTTGTGTTCATTGAAAATATTTCCAAGACCTCCAGGACCTCCAAGACCATCCTCCAGTCGGCAGTGTCTCAATCTGGAGGGAGGTCAGTTCAAGTCCAGCGCGGATGAAAATATGGAGGGTGGACTGTTAGCTGGAGAGGTTCTGGTTCGCCTGCCGAGGTGCCCTTGAGCAAGGTACAGAACCCCTAACTTCTCCCAGGGCGCTGCTCATGTGTGTGTGTGTGTGTAAACCCTCTGAGCCTCCAGCAGGTGGAGCTGTTTCTCCACCGCAGACTCTGGACCAGGACCGGTTCAAACCAGTGCTTCAGGGCAGACAAAATAACAGGAACACCTGACTGGTCCTGGATCTCAAACCAGAGAAACAAATAGAGCTTCACGTCAGTCCTGTTGTTGATTTCTTCTGTTTTATTTGATGGTCTGGATTCTGGTCCTGGTCCAGATTCTGGTTCTGGTCCTGGTTTAATGTTTGTCAGATAAACCTGATCTATGGTCAGTTTGACCACACAGAGCATGATGGCCTCTAAATCACATGACTGTTTGTCAGACTGACCTGCAGCTGGAAGAGTCACGAGTCCCAGACCAGGACCAGAAAAACAAGAGGAAGGAGACCAGGAGAACACTCAGAACGTTCTTTTTCTTTTTATGTAACCCGGTTAAAAATGTGGGAAAAAAGGTTGTTGAAGCTATAGTATAAATAGTAGTATACATACTATTAAAATCATTTAAATATGCTTTAGTTTGAAAAAGGTTAAAAACATTTAAGAAGTACTATAAACTGGTTAAAATCATTTAAAATGTATGATGTGTTTGGTGTTTGTTAAAAATGAAATGTTTTCCTGGAAATTGTCTAGGCCAGCATTTATGGGGTTAAAAACACGTGCAGGAGCGTCAGGTCTGTCAGGTGTTTCCGCACGGACAATTAAGGGGGACGAACGATGTGTGTTTTTGGAAAGAGAGTTGCCTGAAGCAGAGTGAGCATGAGAGCAGGTGAAATATTGTAACTTTAGAGCGCACAAAACTTGGTGAATCTTGTTTTTCCCGATTGTTTGCTAAGCAGTGCAGTCCCGTGCTTTAGATATAAACTTGTCCTTTAACATATCTTAAAGGACAAGTTTATATTCAAAGCACGGGAGACATTTCCACACGAAGTTCCGAGTCTGTGTGTGTTGGTGCTAACACTATCGCTGCGGCTGAGCTAATTTGAAGTATAAACTTTATTCAGTCCACCACACGTGTACTGAGGTCTCCAGATATAGCTAACTACCCCAGTTGAGCTGATTAAGAGAGGAAAGGCTGTTTTCGGATTGAAGACGGAGCAGGTACCCGGATACAGGAGCGACTTGGACTTGGACTTCCTCTGTGCATGCTTTTGGCGGCGGCCGAGGAGGAAAGACACGCTACGGTGGCTGTGGTGGGACCTGGACCTGGACCTGCTCCTGAACCTGCACCTGTACCTGTGACGGCTGGATTAAAGATAAGCCAGGAACCATTGCTAAGGTACCGTGCCGTTTATTTTGCTGATTGAAGAGCGAAGCGGCCATTCTGTTTGGGCTGCCACCGATTCAGGCCTGCGACGGTTCATTTTGTCTTAAGTCATCTGAGTTTTGCTTTAGGGGACAGTTATGCTCAGGTGTGTGTGAGTGGGCCCACTGAAAGTGTATTTGTTGTGTTTATGTGACCTGGAAGAGGTTTAATTAAGGTTTCATAACTGAATCCATGAGTTGAAGGTGAAAGTTTACTTGTTCTCTTGCAGTAAGGTGGTACAGTAAGAGTGTTTCTTTAAAGGGAAAAGGGTACATTTCATTTTGAAGTGTTGAACAACCTTCCTATATTTTATTTAATGTTTTCTGTTTTCAAAACTCATCCTTTTGAGAAGTAAATGATTGAGTATTATGTTTCTAAAATCTGAGTGGTGTGATTTTATTGCATTTATTCTTCTTTAGGGAATAATTTCATACTTAAAGAGACATATAGACACTTTGGGTTTAAAATCGGTATTGAAACTAAAACTCTAAAAGGTGAATTCATCAAAGGTGGGTTTAAAGAAGTTCATGTGTTTAATTTAAAAAGAGATCCAAGATAATTATTAAAACTGAGTTAATCAGGGTTAAAAGATAAGAAAAGTACGTTAAAAGCACCCAAAAGCTCTTCCATAATCAGTATAGCTACTAAGGGAGCGCTACATTTATTTTTTTATTAGAACTTTGTTTCACAAACAAAGGTAGCATACAAATCATTACAAAAGCATTTCACATGTATATTCTACACCAGGGAGAAAAAGAGCTTACACTAGTATATTTAATTGTTCACAAATATTAACCGTTTTAATCGCTTTTTGGTTGTTAGAAAATTGAATGGAAACAATGTACTGCCTGAGCTCACTGTGAAAGGCAACAAAAGATGGTTTTCTTCGAGTAAATGTACATTTATGAATATGAAATTTCACCATCAGTATGATGAGATTGATAATAAATGTTTCGTTTAATTTTTCTCTATTTTTGTTAAAGTCAAAGAACCCAAATAGTACATCCCTCCAAAACAACTTAAAATCTTTATCAACATTTTTAGCAATAAAGTTACAGATATCAATCCACAGACTTTGGACAAAGGGGCAGTGCCAAACTAAATGAGTAACTGTTGCGGTGTTGCTGCCACGGTGCTCTCTGCTCACCTCAGCAGATTTTCGTATATTTTTCACACCAGTGATGATCTACTTATCTCTGCACTGTCCTTACACTGTTCTGTCTGTGCTCGAACAGTCTCTGAACTTTAGTGACCACAATCTGAGTTTTACCAGTTTCTGTTAGTCACACTAACTAGCCTAGCTGTAGCAATGGCTCCTCTCCTCTCCTCCTCTCTCCTCTCCTCTCCTCTCCTCTCCTCTCTCTCTCCTCTCCTCTCCTCTCCTGCCCTGTGTGCCACATGTTTAGTTTCTCCTCGTCCTCCTTTAGTGGTAACGGTACTTGTAATAAATGTAGTTTATTTGTAGCTTTGGAGGCGAGGCTCAGTGAGTTAGAGGCTCGGTACCGCACCACCGAACAGTCAGTAGCTGCTATAGTTAGCAAGTCCCCTGTAGCCGGTGCGGTACCACCGAAGGTAGCTTCAGCTAGCCGTCCCCGGCAGTTCCTGAGCAGCCGGGAGGCTGGGTGACTGTCCGAAGGAGGCATAGCCCCAAACTGAAGCCCACGGTACACCACCAACCGCTCCACGTTTCTAAGAAATATTCCCCACTCAGCGACACACCCGCTGAGAGGTTACCGCTGGCTGTCGATGTGTTTGTTTTTTGTTTGTTTGTTTGTTTGTTTTTTAATACTTTGTTGCAAAATACAATACAAATAAGCATATTCAAATACAATTACAAAAGTTGTTGCTTTCAGAACTGAGCGTAGCATTTCTTACATTCAAGAAAAATAGGATATAAACAGAACAACAATATAAAGTAAAGCGATGGAAAGAAAAAATGTCTTATAGGGATGAATCAAAAGTAAAAGTTGATAAACTGTCATACAGCAATACTTTCTTTGACTTCACAAGTTTTAAAGAATCAAAGTAAAGGTGCAGTTCTTTTAAACTTGGGGTATTTTTTGAGAATTCACATTTGGTGAGTATAACCAAATTATTTATGTTATATTCTAGTTTTCTATCCTCCATTATGAAACCAAATCTCACATTATTGTAAGTCAGGGGTGCCACATCTATATTATTATAGGTTAACCCATTTTTGAAGTCTTTCCAAAACAGATCAGATAGATTGCAAGAGAACATTAAATGTTCAAGTGTTTCTACTTCTGTTTTACAAAAAGCACATTCATTACAGTCCAAATTAAATATAAGTCTTAAAAATTCACCACAAGGATAAATGCCATTTATTGTTTTGAAGTGTACCTCTTTCGCTTTAGGAGAGATAGGAAAACTAAGAAATTTACATCTAATACTCTGTGTTCACCGTGGAGTATTCCTTTAACATGTTTTCTTTTGAGAGAGAATGGAAAAATTCTTTGAGAGTAAATCTAAAAAATTTGTTGTTACACTTTTTCTCTAATAAAGGTTGGTTATTTATGGACAGGGTGGGTAGTTCAGGTGTTAAAGTTCCCTTAATCATACAGATGAGAGCCTGTGGAATTGCTTTAATTACAGCCCAGTAGTCGTTTCTGGAACATTCAATATTATATTTATGACTAAAATCATCAAAATCTAATATGTTACCTCTCCTATCCACAAGGTGTTGGACAGACCAAATTCCATTTTCTTTCCATTCTCTAAAAAAAAGACTTCTTTATCGTATGCACCGGTTGTTCCAAAGTGGGGTATTATGTGGAGAAAATTGTGTTTATAGATTAGTTTCCAATAATGGAGGACTTGCTGGTGAAATTTAGACAGCTTAATTGGCAGTTTACTAATCTCAAAATCACATATTAATAGAAATGCAATACCAACATCCATGAATATTTTTGAGGGCAAGTGAAACCAAAAGTGTTCATATTGGGTTATAAAACTTTTCAACCATTTTAGCTTCAGGGTTCCATTCATGGGGTCAAAGTCGATAGCATTTAGCCCCCCTTCTTCTATTGACTTAACTATGTCACCCTTTCGAATATAATGATGTCTATTCTTCCAGATGAAGTTATAAATAATTTGGTTGATGTTTTTAAACATATTAGTAGGGATAGCTAAGGAGTAAGCTGGATAAATAAGATGTGATAGAGCTTCCATTTTAGATAATAAAATCCTCCCAAATATAGACAAATCTCTTTGCAACCATGAATTTAGAATTGCTTTGCTCTTCAACATAATATTGTCAATATTAGCTTTTTCTCTATAATGTGAGTCCTTGGAGATAATAATTCCAAGATACCTCCTTTTTGATTGCAATACCTTGAATAGACACCAGGGGGTGATCATGAATTGCCATTAATTCACATTTGCTCAGATTCAGCTGGAGCCCTGAAGCCTTAGAGAAAACAGATATAACCTTTAGAGCCTCTGGTATCTGTGTTGCATTTTTTAAGAAGAGAGTCGTATCATCTGCCAGTTGGCTTATGATTAGAGGTCTTCCCATAACATTTAACTGCTGTATATTTTCTGAATGTTTAATCATAACTGCCAAAACTTCTGCAACCAAAATAAAAAGTAAAGGTGAGGCTGGACAGCCTTGACGGATTCCCCTTTTAACTGTAAATCTTTTGCATGTTTCAGTTGGCAATATAACAGCGCTATTTATATCTTTATAGAACATCTTAATTACTTCTCTGAAGTATTTCCCAAAACCAAAATATTTCAATGTATCCATCATAAAGCCATGTTCAACTGTATCAAAAGTTTTACAGAAGTCTAAAAACAGAATTAAACCATCATCTTCAATCTTATCTGCATAGTCTAATAAGTCCAGTACTAATCTAATGTTGTTGTGAATTGAACGTTCTCTAAGGAAACCAGATTGGGCATTAAGTAATGTTATTGGTCTTAGAATATCTATAAGTTTTTTGTCCTCTCCAGGTTTAGGGATGAGTGTTATTAACCATTGTTTCATTGTAGGCATCATGACCTTATTCAAAACTTTCCCGAATGGCATAAAATAAGAGTTCTTTGATATCTTGCCAGAAAAATTTGTAAAAATTTGTGTTTAGTCCATCCTGTCCTGGAGCTTTTCCCATTGAAATGTTTTTAACTACTTTTTCCAGTTCCCACATTTCAATTTCAGAATCACACATCTCAACAAAATCAATATTAAGAGGAGGAAGGTGTGTTTTTATATTCTCAAAAAGACCAATGGAGCTTTCGCTGGAATATGAAGAGCTATATAAAACTGAATAGAGTCTATGTACTTCTTCAGATATCAGTTTATGATCTGTACACTCTTGAGTTATTAATCATAAGAACATTTATAGCGTTCCTCTCTTGTCTTCTTTTTTCAAGTGCACAGAAATAAGCAGTATTTTTTTCTCCCTCTTCCGTCCATTTTGACATGGATCTTATGAAAATGCCGCGGGCTCTTTTTAGGTATAAATCATCCAATTTTGATTGGAGAATCATAAAGTTAGACATATCTACATCTGACATTGGTGGCCTTTTACAGCATTTATCGATTTCTTGAACTAAGTAAAGTTCTTGTTCTTGTATATCATGCTTCTTTGTTTTCCAAATTTGATAGAGAATTGCCTAACTTTATATTTGAAAAATTCCCATCTATTACTCTAACTCCCAATAGTTGTGTCAAACTTAATCTCCAGTAGTAATTCTTAAATTTTTTTACAATAGTGTGCAGACTTTAGTAAGTCTGCATTAAATTTCCAATTAATATTTCTTTTATTAGGACTTGATTTTGGTTTCAGTTCCAGATATAATGAGCAGTGATCTGTTGCACTTGACATAGAGACCTCTGAAACATATTCAGTAATACCCAGTGTAGATAACCATAAGTCAATTCTTGACATACAACTTCCATTGGGTTTTAACCATGAGAACTGCTTAACCATTAGATTTTTGCTTCTCCATACGTCAATTAGAGAATGTGTATTAAAATTCAAAGAAATAGTGTATTGAAATGATGATCTGTAAATTTTGAGGGACATCTGTCCAGCCAATCATCAGGTGCAATACTGATCACCTCCCAACAAAATTAAGTTTGTGTTGTAACAGTTTCTATATTGTTTTACAGCCCCAGAGAGTCCATTCTGACTAGTGTTATTATAGCCATAAACGTTCATTATAATAATACAACAACCTTCAATATTTAGAACAGCTGCCAACCAATGGCCTTTCTCATCTGCTTTGTGCGTTATCTCATTACCGGACATTTATTAAAGCAAATAGCAACACCTGCAGATTTATTTGATCCATGGCTAAACAGTATCTTGTGCTGTCAAGGTGGTGTCCAGCAAATGATGTGGGCTTCATAGATAATTGGACACCTTTCTGGGGAAAACCTGGTCTGATTAGGAGAGACGGCATCCATCCCACTTTGGATGGAGCAGCTCTCATATCTAGAAACATGGCCAAGTTTATTAGTCGACCAAAACCGTGACAGCCCAGAGTTGAGACCAGGAAGCAGAGCTGCAGTCTTACACGCTTCTCTGCGCCTCCATTAGAGCAGCTGCCCACCCAGTCCTTTAGTATAGAGACTGTGTCTGTCCCCCGTCCACCTACATTATTTAAAGATAAAACAAACAGAAGAGGAGTTCATCATACAAACTTAATAAAAATTAAATCAACATCTCCAACAGTCCAAAATAAGACAATTAAATGTGGACTCCTGAATATCAGGTCCTTGTCATCTAAAGCTGTCTTAGTCAATGAATTAATATCTGATTATGATATTGATTTGTTTTGTCTCACTGAAACCTGGCTGCAGGAGGATGAATATGTTAGCTTAAATGAATCCACTCCTCCCAGTCATTGTAATACTCATATTCCACGAAGTACCGGTCGAGGTGGTGGAGTTGGAGCCATATTTGACTCAAGTCTATTAATAAATCCTAAACCTAAACTAAATTATAATTCATTTGAAAGTCTTGTTCTTAGCCTCACTCACCCAACCTGGAAAACATTGCAGCCAATTGTATTTGTTACAGTATATCGAGCTCCAGGTCCTTACTCTGAATTTTTATCTGAATTTGCAGAATTTGCATCAGGCTTGATCCTTAAAACAGATAAAGTAATTATTGTAGGTGATTTTAATATTCATGTGGACAACCACAATGATAGTCTTAGTACTGCGTTTATCTCTCTATTAGATTCAATCGGCTTCTGTCAGAGTGTAAATAAACCGACTCATTGTCTGAACCACACTCTTGATCTTGTTCTCTCATATGGCATCGAAATTGATCATCTTTCCACAGAATCCTCTTCTGTCTGACCATTTTTTAATAACCTTTGAGTTCATACTACTGGACTATAAGCCTTTTTGCAGAAATTCAAGCAGATGTTTATCTGATAGTGCTGTAGCCAAATTTAAGGAAGTGATTCCTTCAGTATTGAATTCAATGCCATGTCTTAATGCAGCAGAGGACTTGTCTGCTTCCTTTAGCCCCTCACAAATAGATCATCTTGTTGATAATACTACAGGCTCATTACGAACAACTCTAGACTCTATAGCACCTCTGAAAAAGAAGATAATTAAACAAAGAAGGTTAGCACCATGGTATAGCCAGCAGACTCGTAACTTAAAGCAAGAGACGCGTAAATCTGAACGCAAATGGCGTGCCACTAAACTGGAAGAATCTCGTTTAGTCTAGCAAGATAATCTTAAAACATACAGGAACAGGTTTCTCTTAAGCACTGTAGCCAGGCTAACAGAGAATCACAGCTCTATTGAACCATCTATTCCTTTAGGTCTCAGTAGTAATGACTTCATGAGCTTCTTTAATGATAAAATTATAACTATTAGAGACAAAATCCATCACCTCTTGCCCTCAACAGGCTTTGATCTGCATTCTGATACAGCAAGTTTGGAAACAGCTGTAAAATCTGATATATATTTAGACTGTTTTTCTCCCATCGACCTTCATCAAATAACTTCAATAATTTCTTCATCTAAGCCGTCAACCTGTCTGTTAGACCCCATCCCAACCAGGCTGATCAAGGATGTTTTACCTCTAGTTAGCCCTTCTTTATTGGATATGATTAATGTGTCTTTATTATCGGGATATGTACCACAGTCCAATCACAGACCGATATCAAACCTTCCCTTTCTCTCTAAGATACTTGAGAAAGCTGTAGCTAATCAGCTGTGTGACTTTCTCCATAAGAACAGTTTATTTGAAGATTTTCAGTCAGGATTTAGAGTGCATCATAGCACAGAGACCGCATTAGTCAAAGTTACAAACGACCTCCTAATGGCATCAGACAAAGGACTCATCTCTGTACTTGTACTGTTAGATCTTAGTGCCGCATTTGACACCATTGATCATCATATTCTTTTACAGAGACTGGAACATAAAATTGGCATCAAAGGAACCGCCTAAGCTGGTTTAAGTCGTATTTCTTAGATCGATCTCAGTTTGTTCACGTCAATGATGAATCCTCCATGCAACAGTTTGTCACGGAGTTCCACAAGGTTCTGTACTAGGACCACTTCTATTCAGTTTATATATGCTTCCTCTAGGGAACATTATTAGGAATCACTCCATTAAATTTCATTATTGTTATTCCGATGACACCCAATTATATTTATCGATCAAGCCTGATGAAACCAATCAGTTGGATGACCTACAATTTTCTGATGTTAAATTCTGACAAAACTGAAGTTCTTGTAATTGGACCGAAACACCTCAGAAACTCTCTTTCTAGAGACTTGGTTACTTTAGACGGGAACACCCTGGCCTCCAGCTCCACCGTAAAGAATCATGGAGTTGTTTTTGATCAGGCATTGGTTGAAGATGTAGTCACATCTCCCTTTACTGAAAACTCTACTCAAACCTTCTCTCTCTCTCTCTCTCACACCATCTGTAAACATACATGTCTCATTAATGCATGTTAATGCTTGTTACTAACTAAACTTCTTCCCTGGAGTTTCTGTGCTCTCTCCTCCAGCAGGTTCTCGTGGATCGTGGCTGCTGCTGTGGTCTTGCATGACGTCCACTACATATATTATTACTGTCATTATTGCTACCATATCTTCATTACAATTTATAGTTAATGATTTGCTGCTGCTGTGCATCTGTGTCTCTCTATCTCTATCACAGGTTTCACTGCTACTGTAATCATTTCATCATTCATTGTAATTGTACAATATGTTTGTGTTGATTTGTCCTGTACACGTGACATCTATTGCACGTCTGTCCGTCCTGGGAGAGGGATCCCTCCTCTGTGGCTCTTCCTGAGGTTTCTTCCACCTTTTTTCCCTGTTAAAAGGGTTTTTTGTGGGCAAGTTTTTTGTCACTGGAACCGAGGGTCTAAGGACAGAGGGTGTCACTCCCTGTACGAAGTCCTCCGAGGCAAAATGTGTTTTGTGACTTTGGGCTATACAAATAAAATTTAATTTGATTTGACAAGGACCAGAGGACCAGGACATGGACCAGAGGACTGAAGACAAGAATCTGCACACAGAGTTCAGCTTTTTTTTAATAATTGTACATTTACACACTGGACCAAACCCAGTCAGAACCAGTTCAACCAGAACCGGCCCAACATTCAAACTGGACCCACCTGAAGGCTTGTTAAAGAACATAAAAACAAAAATCATTGATGTGCTAAGAAAATTGGTCGATATATTTGGAGGTTTGATCACCTGCAGCAGGCGAGACATTCATGACCGACCAGGACACACCTCCACCTGTGACATCACTTGTGTGTGACATCACCTCCATCAGCTGATTTTGACTGAAAACATCCAAGAGGAACGTGCGAGGGCTTTTATTTTGAAATAGACAGGAAGTGTTAAATTATATAATTAAAATTCTAAAAACTTTTTTAAAGCTCTTATTGCGAAACAGGAAGTCACACGACTGATCAGTGTCAGTTACTTCCTGTTTCCTTCATTCACATTTTATTTTGGCGGGTAGAGGTGTTTGTGTGTCCGGGCCGTCTCTTTGGTACCAGCCAGTCTGAGCAGGTTCTGGTTCTGGTTCTGTTTTGGTTCAAACTTTGGAGAAACAAACCTGATTATCAAAGCGACCTGATCTGTCTGAGACCAGAACCAGGACTGGGTTTAGATCTGGATCTGAAGGGGACCTGGTTCTGGACCGAGATCAACAGAACCAGAACCAGGATCTGGACCAGACCACATCTAAACCTGCCCCCTTTTATTGCCCATAATCCCCCACCTGTAAAGCCCGGACCACGTGACCCAGCAGGCACTGATTGATTTTCAAAATAAAAGCCTCGAGCAGGATGAGCAGCGGCGTCTGACTGAGGTGAAGGCGGCTGATTGGTCAGTCAGCGTCCAATCAGAGAAAAGTCCTCGAGGCCACGCAGAGAAAAGAACAAAGAAAGATCCAGCAGATCCGACCCATCGGACCAGAACCAGAAGGTTCAAGTGTCAAAGGCACGTTTGGTGTCATCAGTCCAGCTGAGTATCAGCTGACCCGTCAGCCGAGCATCAGCTGACCGTCGTCATGGTTTCCCCACGTTCACAGTGATCCTGGTGAACAGGTCCAGCTTCTCCACCTTCACAACCTGGTACGACAGAGAGTTGATCCCATCTTTGGACATTGTCTCTCGGGTGTGAGCGATCCGGTCAAACCTGACAGGAAGTGACATCATGAAGAGTGAGGGTCCATCCTGTGGACGTGTTGCATTATGGGTACTGTGTGTCTGTCTGTTTACCTCTGAGGGTTGGGCTCGTTCTGTTTGTCTCTGTCATGTCGGATCATCCGACACTTCCCGACCTCACCGCTCGGCCTGGAGATGCTCATCCCTTTAGACGATAGCCTGAGACACAGACAGGTGCATTCTGGGTAAACTGATACATCATCAAGCAGCTAGCGCTATGAGCTAGCATCAGTGTCTACCTTCCAGTGAACACGGCCGAACCGAACAGAACCTCTGAACCAGCAGTGTCCAGTCTAACAGTGAGTACAGCAGCCTACCGAGGTGTTTTTTTTTTGCCGGGTTTGGCTCCTGGCATCCCGGGCTGAGTCAGTTCAGTTAGCTACACGGCTGACCGAGCTAACCACAGTTAGCGCTTCACTACTTAGCAATGTTTCCATCATAAAGTCTGTAAATCACCTCAGTACTGTCACGTTATTCAGGTCTGTTTAAAAGAATACATGTTGCTAACGTATGTTTACCTGTTGTAGATGTCATCGTCCTCCTCCCCATCCCCAATAGTTGTTGGGAAGCCGTTGATCTTCAGGTATTGTTCTTTACTCATCGAGGACACTCCTCCAAAGTACTGATGGTATGGTAACCTGCAGAGGTCAAAGAACCATGAAGACATGCTGTCAGACCTGAAGAACTCCTCTGACATGTTTGCACAACTGTAACTTGATCCTCCCAGGCTGTGAAGCACAAAGAAAGATGTGAACAGCACTGATAATGTCTCATGAAGAACTTAAGGTATAGTGTCAAACCAGTTCACCTGGACCAATCATCAACTGTGCTTAGCTAACCAAACATGAGGCGTGTCCTTCAGTCTTGATGCTAAGCTATGAATCACTGTGACACTGATCAGTCAAGTTAAATTAACCAAACATAAAGACAACATAGAGACAACGTAGAGACGCCTCATGATCATCCATCAAAACATCAGAAACTTTACACACATATGTAGCTAACATGAACAACAAGTCTTGTCATGTGACCTGCCTTTAGTTTGTGTAGAGAAAGAGAGTGTGAGTGAGTGAGTGAGTACAGGAAACAGGAAGTGAGCAGCCTGGCAGATGGTGAAGTTTCAGAGCAGATATCTTCCTCTGTGGTGTCACAGTCAGCACTTCCTCTCTCACAAACAAAGACAGGAAGTGAACGAGAGAAGCCAACCACAAATGAGCAGCATCAGTCTACAGTCTGAACAGGTGAGTTTACAGTCTGAACAGGTGAGTTTACAGTCTAAAAGGTGAGTTTACAGTCTGAACAGGTGAGTTTACAGTCTAAAAGGTGAGTTTACAGTCTGACAGGTGAGTTTACAGTCTGAAAGGTCAGTCTACAGTCTGAACAGGTGAGTTTACAGTCTGACGTGTAAGGTTTCACCTGAAGCCAAACTTGTCCATGGACACAGACAGGTGTCGGGGCTGACTGAAGCACTTGTAGGTGTTGCGGTCGTCCATGGGGATGAGGTCAACGTCACTGAAGACGAAACACTCGTAGTCGTACTCCTTCAGAGACTCTGTGTAGCCGATGTTCAGCAGCTTGGCTCGGTTAAACACCTCGTCTCCGTCCTGAGGGACAGACACAAAGGGTTAAAAACACAAGACATTATATCTGAGGGTCAGGACCAGAATGGGGGGCCAGGACCTGACCCGGGTCGCTCCCTGTGTCGGTTCTGTGTAAAGTCAGTGTATCACAGCTCTTCTTGGTTGGTGGAATCTGACCGACATCTGCTCCGTTTGCATTTCTTTTGTTGTTTCTGATGTTAATGAATTTGTTTAGTGAGCAGCCGCTCTGCTGTCAGCTGACACTGCGGACACTTCATTGTCTGTACCTAACATTATGGTTGTTAAAACAGGCGGGGGTCCATGAATGCCTCACAGCTCGGGGGGATGAGCACAGGTTGTTTGTTCAGAGTCAATCTGATCTGAATGTCTTTGTTTGGACTGACAGAATGAGTTCACCTGAGTGTCTCCTTTCACCGTCTCACCTGAAGGCTGACATCCAAACTGCACCGCCCCATCCCGCCTGCATCACTAACACACCAGTGACTCTGGATGTTTTCCTGTTGGATATGAAACAGAGCAGAGTCTGCCTCCACCATTTGGCTGCACGCAGCAGTAAACACACCACAGGTTGTCAGGCAACCAACACCTGCACTGAGCTCTCAGGTGTGAAGTTGTTTACTACCTGAAGGGCTTACAGAGCGGCTGCCTCGACACGTTTAACAAGCAGCTGAATAGAGAGAGAGCAGGCGAACATAATGACTTTAAAACATCCACACACAGCTGCCTGAGATCCACCCAGAACCTGAAATCCACCAACTGCCCTCCATCATCTACCAACAGCTCTCTACATCCATGTACTGATGTGGTTGTGTTGTTGTCTGATAGTCAAAGATATTCTTACACAAACTGAATGAACTGTTCGTCTGGACGAGCCAAGATGGCTGCGGAAGAAGCCTTCTTAATTTGTGGATGAAGTTTTTCTTCTTTATGATTTGCCGCTATATAAATAAAAGTGAATTTAATTGATCTCGACAGGTAGGAAGTACAACTCTGATCTACAATTTGTTCAACCTGTTCTTATCTCAAACATGGAAATTAGTTAAAATACGTCAAAGAACAAACAAACTGATATTTACAGAGTTCAGTGTTCTGTAGTAAAGTTAAATATAATCACAGATCTGTGATTAAATTTATGAACGTAGATTTTCAGGTCTGATGTTTGGACAGTCAACAGGTTACATGAGGTGAAGGTGTGTTATAATTAATTAATTGACCCTATCCGTGTTGTACAGACTGTTTTTGTAAGACCAGATTCATCAGGTTTAATGATCTGAACCTGAACTGACTTAAAATTTATGTTTGACTGAACTCTGACTGAAGTTTGAAGTTGCACACACAGGTTAACACAGATCAGGTCACATGTTGGTGTCACATGATCAACATTTTAAAATGGCGTGCTTTGTAGAAACAGACAGAAAAAAGAAGCAACAAGCTGAATTACCAGTGAAGCCCCCTCTGACAGCGCCAGCTGCTATTGGCCGAGACCAAGCAGGGGGCGGGTGTCAACGTCTCCAGCGACCACAGCCATTGGTCAGAAATGCCTGACATGCAGAGGGGAGGGGGTGAGGAAGGGGGAGGTGGTGTGAGTGAGGAAGTAAAGGAGGAAGAGGAGAAAGAGGAGAAAGGACACAGACAGGAGAGAGAACAACTGTGAGTCAAACAAACCACAGAAGAAGAAGAAGAAGCAGCAGCAGAAGAAGAAGAAGAAGAGGCAGCAGAGGTCACAGTCAGTGAACATGCAAATCTTCATTGACACAATCAAACAATGTTTAATGTCAACATGTCGTCTAAACCACAGCCAGGACACATCCTCCCACCTGTGCTGTCATCTGTCCTCCCACCTGTGCTGTCATCTGTCCTGTCACCTGTCCTCCTGTCTCCATGTTTGAGGTATTTTCAGGTGTTCTTCACTTGCTAAAGTAGCTAACTGCTAAATAACTGCTGCTAACTTAATCTGCCGTTAGCATGCTAACAGAACCGGGCCGGACTGGACCTGCTGTCAGAGCGTCGCCGTGGTTACTGAACGGGAGAGAGAGACGGAGACAGAGAGAGTGTGTGTTTGCCTTCAGATAAGACTAGGACACATACACACACACACACTCCCTATCTTTATGAGGTTTTCTTCCTATTGAAACATTCCAGGATATTTCCAGGACCTTTTCAATGACACACCTTGAGTTCAAACACTCATGACGGAGCGTGATCAGATTTGAAGTCTTTGGTGTGGTTGCATCGTGCTGTGTCGCTTTAACACACAGTGACCTCACAGATAACCTAGAGACCTATGGACAAACACTGAGACTGTACAACAGCTACCAACAGTTAGCTTAGCATAAAGACTGTAAACAGATAAAAACAGCATAAATGAACCTGTCCAGTTTGTGTAGCCATATGACCTCACAGTGACCTCACAGTATACCTGGTTGATGACGTAGACTCCGTAGTCGAGCTGCTGCCTCTGCAGAATCGGGTGGAGGTAGTGCAGCCAGTATTTAAGGTGCTCGTCTCGTTTCCTGAACGGAATGATGATGGCGACCTTCTGCTGCGCCTCGCAGTCCTCTGGCGTGAAGCGTCCGCCCGGGCGGAGCTTCACGTTGTCTTTCTTGATCTGCTCCAGACTCACCGGGACGTTAAACTCCACCCGCAGGGGACCCACTAAGACACACAAATACACAAATCAAGCACACTCCAGGAGGCAACGGGACCAGAACCAACCAGAACCACAGGTAGACCCGTGCTGCGTTGACAAAGAGCTGTCAGCTGACTCACAGTCTGAGGAGGGGGGGACCTCGGGACCTGAGGACCCCCCCCCCTTCAGAGGACCTGATGTTCTGGTTTTGGAGGTTCTGGAGGTCACAGCTAAGTCAACATGGACTGATAATAAACAGACGCTCTACATAGTGTCAGCTCAGGGCACTCCAACACAGACCAGGACCAGAACAATGACCAAAAGCAGTCAGAACAGTCATGTACACCCACACCTGTAGGCTCCGCCCCTCAGTGTTTCAAACAGGAAGTGACCTCAGAGCTCAGGTCAGCTGAGCACCAATGGGCTCGGTTCTGCTCCTGGTCTCCTGTTGGGTCTGTAGATATTCTAAAGAGGTCTGATCTGCTCTGGGTCAGAACTGAACTGAAGACCAGTCCAACATGTGTCAGGCTGGTTCTGGTTTATTAAAGTCCAGAGAAACAGACGAGTTCTACTGGAACCACCCAGAACATCTAACAACAGAACAGAACCAACAGAACCAAAGATCCACCTCCAACCAGACAGACAGGTTCTACAGGTGTGTCTGTGGTTCAGTACAGACCAACTGTCATCATCAGAGAACATGAAAGAGAGTCTGTCTGTCTGTAACTGTCTGTCTGTCTCTCTGTCTGTCTGTAACTGTCTGTCTCTGTCTATCTGTCTGTAACTGTCTGTCTCTGTCTGTCACTGCCTCTCTGTCTGTAACTGTCTGTCTTTAACTGTCTCTCTCTCTGTCACTGTTTGTCTGTCTATGTCTGTCTGTCTCTCTATCTGTCTGTCTGTCTCTGCCTGTAACTGTCTGTCTGTCTATCACTGTCTGTAACTGTCTGTCTGTCTATCACTGTCTCTCTGTCTGTCTGTCTGTCTGTCTGTCTGTCTATCTATCTGTCTCTCTCTCTGTCTGTCTCTGTCTCTCTGTCTGTCTCTCTGTCTGTCTGTCTCTGCCTGTAACTGTCTGTCTGTCTATCACTGTCTGTAACTGTCTGTCTGTCTATCACTGTCTCTCTCTCTGTCTGTCTGTCTATCACTGTCTCTCTGTCTGTCTATCACTGTCTCTCTGTCTGTCTGTCTGTCTGTCTATCACTGTCTGTCTGTCTGGTCTGGGTTGGATCAGGCCGGTGTCCTGTCTGTGTCTTACCGAGCAGAGGTGATGTTTCCGGGCACTTGTCCAGCTTCTTGTCGGGCTCTTCAGCCTTCTTCGTGTCCGGAGGTCTGGGCTCTTCTTCGGGCTCTTCTTTGGTCTCCTGCTGCGCGACCTCTGGCTGCTTCACCTCGGCCCCCTCCACCTTCTTCACCTCCTCCACCTCTTTCTTGGGGATGAAGGCGGTGTTTCTGAGCTGGTTCTGTTGGGTCCCATTGTTATGGGACTGCTGGTTCTGGACGAAGGCGAACCGGATGTCCAAGGAGCGGACGTAGAAGACGACGGTGACAGAGATGTGGAGGAAGCAGAGCAGCACCACGAGCTTACAGGTTCGGTGTAGCAGGTTAAAGTTTACGGAGGAGTCTCCGGCCATCCCGGCTGACGGCTTCACCAGCTGGGCCGAGTATTCAGGATCCACCGGGGGGTTCTGGAGACCGAGGACAGGTTCTTATCAAGGCGGAAAGGTACCGTGTGACCGCCTGTTAACTGCTGCCTTCAGGCTCCATGTCCGGCCAAAGTTGTCTGGAAAGTTTGAAAGTTTCGGACTCGGAGGTTCGGTCAATGTTCCGACTAAAGAAGTCGAACCAGAACCGGAAGTGTGTTTAAAGTATGACCTCCGTTAGTTAGCTGTTAGCTCCGTTAGCTTTAAAGTGACGTTTACTCTGCGCGCTAACAGCTAACAGCTAACAGCCTCCGTGTCAGCAGACTCCGTTAAAATAACGGCCCGGTAAAACAAACACACCGGAAGTCACGAGAACTAACTTTATAAAAAATAAAATGTCACCAATGTGAAGAAAAGTTGCCGAGCCGAGTCGAGCGGAGGCGACAGAGAAACTCGACAAACTTGATGGACCGAACTGACACCGAGCCAAGACAGATTATCAAGGTGACGAAATGAGCCGTTACACTTCCGGTTTCCATTTCAAAATAAAATTTATAAAGCGACGATGAACGTAACGAAAAGGAAAGTTATGTGCGAAACTGTAACAGAGGCAAAATTCAGTAATAAAGACTGTTTACATCTGTTAAGTCAGACAGTCTGCGGGGACGTCACGGAGACGAGAGAATCATTTTTTATTTTAAAGTAACTGAACATAAAAGATGTATGTTGTCTTTCTGTCTCTCTGTCTGTGTCTCTGTCTGTCTGTCTGTCTGTCTGTCTGTCTGTGGAGTTATATATGTTTATAAATCTATAAACGTATATTTCAAAGTAAAAGATGTATTGACAGTAAACATATAAAAACATGACGTCACATTTAACGTTCTTCACTAATAGTGCCGTATCAAGTGTCACGCTTTTATTTTGAAGGCGCACACACGTACTTTCGGGGTGTATCCTGTAGCCTGAAGCAGCTGTTGAAGCCGCTCGAGGAAGGGGCGTGGCTTCCCCCAGGTGTCAGTCTTTAATGACAGGTTCCTGCACAAAGGTGAGTGAATGACAGCATTTTTATTCAGCGTCTACAGCCTAATTAATTTTTCTATATATTTTTTTATTTTTAATAGTTTTTTACTCTGTTTGTATTTTGTATCTATTTTCTTCATCCTGACAAATTTTTACCCTGTTTTTACTTTTATATAGTTTTCTATTCGTAAAGATCTTAGCACAGGTTTAATTTAAATGTTTAGCTCAGAGGTTTAACGTGTGTTTACTGTAATATAGGTTAACTTTAATGCTTACTGTGTGTTTATTGTGTCTCATGCTGCTACTAGATGCTCGAATTTCTCTCTGGATCAATAGTATCAAAAGTATCTGAAGTCCAATCAGCTGGTCCACCAGTCAGCTGACTCACTGACTGATGTTTGATCAGTTCCTGTTTAAATGTTGATTATTTACAGTGATTGATGAGACAAACACACACAGAATCTTTATGAGGTTTTCTTCCTATTGAAACATTCCAGGATATTTCCAGGACCTTTTCAATGACACACCTTGAATTCAAACAGTCATGACGGAGCGTGATCAGATTTGAAGTCTTTGGTGTGGTTGCATCGTGCTGTGTCTCTTTAACACACAGTGACCTCACAGATATATTTATAAAGACATGTTGTTACGACAAATTTTATTTTTTATTTGTTATGACAAATAGGCTGGAGCTCGACTGGTGCACATCCCTTTATTTCATCTTTGGCACCGTGAAACTAAAACACACGAAAAATTCAATTACATAATTGCCAATTAAAACATACTACACAATAACTTGATACACACTCCCGTTCCTCGTCCAACTCTATGATCCAACAACACGTATCAGCTCCACACACATCTCTTCTGGCAATGGCATGTCCTTTATTCCTTTGATTTCCCAACCCCAGCAGCTACTCCGGTAAAATTTGGCATGCGTGTGACAAAGAAAGAAGCGTGTGACGACACTCATGACCCCTATACCGTTTCTGGAGCCCCAGGTAAACAGCATAGAATCACACCAGATACGAGAACCCCCTGCTGGTCGCTTACACGTGTATAAATATATTTTGTTTTTACTATATTGTGTTTATTAATATATATTGTGTTTATAATATATTGTGTTTATATGTGTGTTTATAAATATAGTGTGTTTATAAAGATGTGTTTATAAATATATTTTGTTTATGAATATATTTAATCTTTTTCAGGGTCAGACTGACCTCAGTCAAAGTGAAGCTGAGACGCCATCCTGTGGTGAAAACATGGAAATTCAACAATCTGTCAGACTTTGTTTTTCTTGTTTCATATTTTTTTATAGGTTTCTTGTTCCTGAGTTTTCAGCCTCATCAGTTTTTCCTCCTCAGTGGTTGTCATGGAGACAGTTCAGCTGTCCACCATGTTTGCAGTTCTCTGGTTCTGTCTCAGTCTGAACAGCAAGTGTGTGTGTGTTGTATATTGTGTGTAGTATGTTGTGTTGTAAAAGCTGAAGAAGAAAACATGTTTGATGTTTTTTTTGTGTTTGTAAATATAAAGTCTGACACGTGTCTGTAAAAACTGGGACAGCTCTGATTAGTTATTAAACATTAAATTAATTGTTTTTAATCAGCTGACTTGTTGATGGCGGACCCTGCCTCTCGCCCAAAGTGAGCTGGGATAGAGTCCAGCCACCTCATCATAGCAGTTACAGAAAATGGATGGATGGATTCTTAATCAGCTGTTTTTTGTTGACAAACGTTCAAGGCCGTTGAGTTGAGCTAATGAACATTTTGAACATCTGATGGATCAAAGTTAGTACAAAATGATGATTAGAGAACATAAACATGATATAGTCCATGTTTATAAAAAAAAAAAGACAAATAGATATAGAAGAAAAATCAAAGTTTGAAGTTATAATCTGACGTTAGAGATGATTAAATGATGATTAAATTTCATATGAAGGTTTTGTTTGTTTTACTGAATGTTGGATTAAACACTGAGTAATAAAAACACAGACAGTACATTTAAATTTGTTCATTATACTAGAAGAATCAAAGAAATGACACACTCTCCAAAAACAACCAAACTACGGCAGAGGATGAAGGACAAATGTGACAAAGCTGTGTTCAGAGTAGTAAAAAAGAAATAATAATAATAATGAACACCAACCGTGAATTCTATCAAATTTTATTTTTGTTTGACTTTTCAGTCAGTTTAAAAATTGAGGGTACACATCGTCTCTTCAGCCTCTCTGTTTAATCACTTTGAACAGTTTGACTGTTTTTAGCTCTTTAACCTGTTTTTATCTCAGTTTCTTAATTTTATACTGATTTTATTTATTAGAACACTTTATCATCTTGTGGACAAGATAGATCACTTTTACAGAGTAATCGATTACTTTATTCAACATTCTCAAACTTTATTTAACATCCTGAAAGACAAGGAAAACTTTAACATCTTCAGACACATTAAAAACATTATTTAACGACCTCAAATGTGAGAAAACCTTTATTTAATGTCCTGAAACTCAAGAAAAACTTCATTTAACATCCTCAAATACAAGACAAACTTTATTTTACGTCCTGAAACACAATAAAAACTTCCTTTAACACCCTGAAACACAAGAAAAACTTTATTTAAAATCCTAAAACACAAGAAAAACTTTAACATCTTAAAAATCATTAAAAACTTTATTTACCGCCATCAAATGTAAGAAAAACTTCAAGTAACTCATTACTTTTTAGGGTAATACATTACTTTTACAGAGTAATAGATTACCTTTTAATGTGTTAGATTACTTTATAATGTAATATATTACTTTCTAGGGAAAAGATTATTTTTACAGAGTAATGTATTACTTTTTAATGTGATATATTACTTTTACAGAGCAATAGATTACTTTTTAATGTGTTAGATTACTTCTTTAATGTAATAGATTACTTTTACAGAGTTATAGATTACTTTTGAAAAAAGATTACTTTTTCTGAACATTTTTTTTCTAAATGTATCCAGAATTTTTTCAGAATTTTTTTCTAAAAATATTCAGTTAGTAATAGATTACTTGCAAAGTAATAAATTACTTTTGAAAAAGATTACTTTTTCGACTTTTATCAGAAAATTCTCATTTTTCCGGTAAATTCTACGAAAAATCTGACTTTTTTCAGAAAATTTCGACCTTTTTTGCAAAAAATTTGACCTTTTTCTGAGAATTCTGACTTATTTTCTGAGAATTTTTCTTTTTTCAGAAAATTTCTTCGGAACTTTCTCTTTTTTTATGAAAAAAATGAGACTAGGAATTAAATAGATAGATACTTTATTGATCCCGAAGGAAATTCAAATCATTTTTGACTTTTTTTCTTACCTTTTTTCGGAAAATTGCAACTTTTTCTTACTTCTTCGGAAAATTGTGACTTTTTCTGTGAGAAATCTTACTTTTTTTAGGAAAATTTTGAAAAATCTTTCTGAGATTCTGACTTATTTTCTGGGAATTCTGACTTGTTTTCTTACTCTTTTTATGGAAAATTGTGACTTTTTCTATGAAAATTCTCATTTTTTAAGGAAAATCGTGACTGTTTCTTTACGAAAATTCTCACTTTTTATAGGGAAATTGCAAGTTTTTATGAAAAGTCAATTTGGGAAAATCCCAATTCCTTTGGGAAAATTTCGACCTTTTCTACGAAAAATCTTACTTAAATTTGTACTTTTTTCATAAAATTGTGACTTTTTTTTTACAGAAAATCTTACCTTTTCAAGGAAAATTTGTACGTTTTTCTGAAAATTGTGACTTTTTCTATGAATATTACTTTTTTCAGAAAATTGCGACTTTTTTTCTTCTCTTTTTCTTTTTTCTATGAAAAATCTTACCTATTTTGGAAAATTAGGACATTTTGTATGAAAACTCTTATTTTTGGAAAATTGACATTCTGATTTGATATTTTTCTAAAAATATTCAGTTAGTAATAGATTACTTACTTTTATGTAATGATTACTTTAAAAGTTTACTTTTGGAAAAAAAGATTACTCTTCTCTGAAAACATTTTTTTTCTAAAATTATCCGGAAATGTTTCTGAAAGTTTTTGTTAATAATAGATTACTTTGAAAGTAATACATTACTTTTTATATATTATTTTTAATTACTTCACTCAACAATCTCAAACTTAAGAAAAACTTTATTCAACATTATCAAATTTAAGAAAAACTTTGTTTAACATCCTGAAACACAAGAAAAACCTTAAGTAATAGATTGCTATTACTTAACATAAACATACAATCAAATCAAATCAGATTTTATTTGTATAGCCCAAAGTCACAAAACACATTTTGTCTCGGAGGGCTTTACAATCTGTACAGGGAGTGACTGTCTTTAGGAATAGGAAGAGGAGTAAGAGGAAAAACTTGCCCACAAAAAACCCTTTTAACAGGGAAAAAAGGTGGAAGAAACCTCAGGAAGAGCCACAGAGGAGGGATCCCTCTCCCAGGACGGACAGACGTGCAATAGATGTCACGTGTACAGAACAAGTCAACACAAACATATTGTACAATTACAATGAATGATACAATGACAATGAATTACAATGAATGATGAAATGACAGGTGCGCCGGCTGCCGCTCCGTCTCTGACAAAGTAACCGTTAAAGTTTTTGTCTCTCGACCTACGCCTCACCTCATCAGATTGTCTTGATCAACAGTCTTCTCGAGCCGATAGCCTTGCTAACTCCTAATGCTCCTAACTCTCAGAGCAAACCTGTTCACTGTTGTCTCACACTGGCTTCTAGCTCCTGCTAGCCTCAGGACTCCCGGGCACAGCTTCGTCGCCCGTCACCGGGGTGTCCATTCCTGCGGTCTTTCCTCTACTAGCTCGAGCCCATCTGCCCGTCCTCCCGGGATCTTTCTGTCCCGGTGTGGTCGGTTCTGTCGGGCTTTGGCTGGTTTCCTCCGCTGGCCACCACCACATCGGACTGACAACCTTGTCTCTTCACCAGGATCGCCGGGCTAGCAGGCCGGTGGCCCCTCTCCTCATCCTCATCATTGGACTACTGTTTGCCTGCTGCGGTTATGCTGTGGATTATCCGGTGGATACTCCTGGGGTACACGTCACCTCTCCTTCCACAGACACCCGGCTCCTGGTCACAAGCTAGCCCTAGCTCCCGCCCGGACTGCATCGACATCCTCAGAGAAACTGGTCTACTTCGCCGTCCTCCACACAGAGGCTCTGATCGTATGTTCAACTACAACTTTTCAACTCCTGACTCTATCCCATCCATCCGGTCCTGCTCACGAACCGCAGCTTCCTCATTACGTCATCACAACAAACGACATGTGCACCTATCAAATCTCCGCCCCCTTCCTCAGTCCTCACAACCTATCATGAAGCAACGTCGCCTGAAACCGGCTCTGCTCAACACCCGCTCACTTAACAATAAAGGTCTAATTCTGAATGAATTCATAACTGACAATAACCTGGATTTCCTCTGTATCACTGAAACCTGGCACAAACCTCTGGACTACTTTGCTCTCAAACAGACCACACCCACCGGATACACCTATATGGACAAACCCCGACCTGAGGGGCGGGGAGGGGGAGGTGGTGTAGCAGCATTTTACAGAAAGGACATTAAAACATCCACCATCTCCATCCCTGTTGATCGCTCCTTTGAACATCTCACTTTCAAACTCTCTGGTCCCACTCCTCTGGTCACTGCCATCATCTACCACCCTCCCAAACCAAACCCCTCCTTTCTCTCACATCCCCATTCCCACTGCTAAGGATAAACGGACAATATCTTTCAAAAGCCTCAAATCCATCTCCCCTTCAGCCCTTTCTGCCTCTCTTAGTAAAATATCTGCTTCCCCCCCTCCATTAACTGACAGTCCCTCTGACCTCACCAAATTTTACAACAAAACACTCTCCTCCTGTCTCAATCAGCTAGCCCCCATCAAAACTAAAACTGTCTCCTTCACCCACTCTGCCCCCTGGTGTGTATCAGGGGGCAGAGTGGGTGAAGGAGACAAAACTACACAAAATGAAATCACGAAAACGACAGCTTGAACGACTTCACAAGAAAACCGGTTTAACTGTCCATCTACAAGCCTATACAGATTACCTTCAGCAGTACAAGGATGCTCTCAGTACTGCCCGGTCCACCTACTACTCTCACCTCATAGACTCTGGCTCCACCAACCCCAAGGCTCTGTTTTCTACAGTAAATAAACTCCTCAAGCCCAGCAACAATATCTCCAACTCATTCACCACTGACAAATGAAACTTCTTTCTCTCATTCTTCCAAACAAAAATCGACACCATTTATAACAACTTGTCCTCCTCTCCTGCCCCCACGGCCTGCACTCCCACTCCCTCACCTGCTCCACCCCTCTGTCTCAGTTTTCTCCCATGTCACCAGGGGAGCTGCCCAAAATCACGACAGACATGAAAACCTCTACATGTGTCCTGGATCCCATCCCATCTCACCTCATTAAGGACTCTTTACCAGCCATCTCCACACTCATCACAGAAATCATCAACTCCTCCTTCAGGTCTGGCTCAGTCCCCCGTTCACTCAAACTGGCTGCTGTCACTCCCATCCTTAAAAAACCTGGACTCAACCCTGACATCATGTCGAACTTCCGGTCCATCTCCAATCTCCCCTTTCTGTCCAAAATACTGGAGCGTATTGTCACCACTCAACTCAAAGCCCACCTCTGCTCAAATGACCTGTTCAAACCATTTCAATCCGGTTTCAGTTCTCAACACAGCACTGAAACAGCCCTCCTCAAAGTCACCAACGACATCCTCCTCTCCGCAGACTCCGGCCACCTCACCATCCTCATCCTCCTGGATCCTCCTGCAGCTTTCAACACCATAAACCACACCATTCTCCTCTCCCGCCTTGAGTCCTCCCTCAGCATCACTGGCACTGCACTCTCCTGGCTCAAATCATACCTCACAGACCGACAACAATTCATCCACATCAACAACTGCACCTCCTCCACTGTTCCTCTGTCCCAAGGCGTCCCCCAGGGTTCGGTGCTTGGTCCTCTCCTCTTCATACTTTACCTGCTCCCCCTTGGCAACATCATTCGTCACCATGGTTACCATTGATTTCCTCTGTTATGCTGATGACATCCAGCTTTATATCTCTACCAAATCCATCACCCCCGCCACTCACTCCACTCTCTCCGACATCAAATCCTGGATGCAGACCATAACCTGATCGTTATCGGCCCCAAATCCCTCACCAAAACCGCAGACAGTTTCCGCCTGAACATCGACAACTCTACCCTGTTTCCACCCCCCCACAGTCGCAACCTCAGAGTCATCTTTGACAATAACCTCTCCTTTGAACATCACATGAACTAAATCACCAGAACTGCCTTCTTTCACCTCAAGAACATAGCCCAACTCTGCCCATCACTCTCCTTCTCCCCCGCTGAAACCCTCGTTCATGCCTTCATCACTTCCAGAATTGACTACTGCAACAGCATCCTCTATGGCACATCATCCAAAACTTTAAATAAACTACAGTACATCCAAAACTCTGCTGCACGTCTGCTCACCCACACCTGCACCCATGATCACATCACTCCTGTCCTCCAGAAACTCCACTGGCTCCCAGTTCCACAGCGTATTCAGTATAAAATCCTCCTCCTCACACACAAAGCCCTCGATAACCAGGCCCCTTCCTACCTCACTGACTTGCTCCATCGCCACAGTCCATCCCGCAGCCTCCTTTCATCTGATGCTAACCTCCTTACTCCGCCACTCAGGGCCAAGTACCAAACCTGGGGCGATAGAGCCTTCTCTGCAGCTGCCCCCTCCCTCTGGAACTCTCTCCCCAAACACATCTGTGACTGCACTGACTTGCCCACCTTCAAATCTCTGACAAAAACACCTTTTAAAAATTGCTTTTAATGTTTAGCTCAGTCTATTGTGTTTTTAGTGTACTATCTCATATTGTTTTGATAATTTGATGTTCTTTTTATGTAAAGTGTCTTTGAGTACCTTGAAAAGCGCTTTTAAATAAAATGTATTATTATTATTATTATTATCATTATTATTATGAATTACAATGAATGATAACATGATTACAGTAGCAGTGGAACCTGTGATAGAGATAGAGAGACACAGATGCACAGCAGCAGCAAATCATTAACTAACTATAAACTGTAATGGAGATATGGTAACAATAATGACAGTAATAATATATGTAGTGGACGTCATGCAGGACCACAGCAGCAACCACGATCCATGAGAACCTGCTGGACAAGAGAGCACAGAGACTCCAGGGAAGAAGTTTAGTTAGTAACATGCATTAATGAGACATGTATGTTTACAGATGGAGAGAGAGAGAGAGAGAGAGAGAGAGAGAGAGAGAGAGAGGAGAAGGTTTGAGTAGAGTGTTCAGTAAAGGGAGATGTGACTACATCTTCAACCAAATAAAATAAAATAAAAATAAACAAAATAAAACCAAATAAAATAAAATAACAGAAAAAATAAAATAAAACCAAATGAAATAAAACCAAATAATCACAATAAAATAAAGTAAATCACAATAAAATAAAATAAAACAAAAGAAAATAAATCAAAATAAAATAAAACAAATACAAATCAAAATAAAATAAATCAAAATAACATAAAACAAATACAAATCAAAAGAAAATAAATCAAAATAAAATAGAAAAAAACCCAAAAGAAATCAAAAGAAAACAAATTAAAATAAAATAAATCAAACATCAACATATTTTTTTTATAAATAATATTTTAAAGTATTTTTAACGTTAAATGTTTTATGTGCTGACGTCATTAATGTCTCTACACTCATGTTCTTCTCTGTTCCTGAATGTCGTTGCTACGTGCTGACGTCAGGGCCGTGCGTGCCTCGCTGTGGAGGAATGTGCGGAAACTTTCCTTCTTTACTTTTCTGCGCTCATCGAAGAAGAAACTAAACAAGGTCCCGAAACTGAACAAAGTTCGAAGAAAGTTGGGAAAGTTTGGAGCAGACAGTTGGGTGAGTGTGGCGGGCTGTGGGTGCACCGTGTCGGGCAGAGGGTGAAGCTGTGAGCCGCTCGGTGGGTGGAGGGTGGAAAGTTGTTTGGCAGTTTGTGTTGGAGTAAAATGGAGGCGGTGAGGTGGAGAAGAAGGCGCTGTCCGGGGCTGATCAGGACCATGGCTAACACTCCGAAACCACCAACCGACCTAGAACAGACCAAACACGGCGGCACACTGTCACTTTACCGCCCAAAACATGCACAAACGTTCCTGTAACGTTCACTGTAACTTCACACTCAGTCAAAATGTCGATGTTTGATTTCTGCTTCCGCAAACCAACTTTTCTGAAACAGCACTGAGGCCGAACATCACGATAAAGACCGACCGTAACCGAGTTTAACCGAGTTTAACCGAGTCTACACTTTAAACTGAGCCTGTGTGAGTTTATTTAACGTGTCGGCAGATTAAACAGACTTTAAATCAAAGTTTAATGTAATTAAAGTCAGTTTTAATGTTCATAAACCCGCTGAGAATCCGCGTGCTCAGCACCGGCCATTTAATCTGTTATAACCTTAAATTTAAACTTTTTTTTTTTTTTTTTACCGGTGAAATGATTAAAATGACTTTATTTAATGTCACCAAACTGCGTTCATGTTTGTGTGTGTTGAAGCTTCAGTCTGATGTTTGTCTGCAGGCTGGTTATAAGTTCATTAAACTCTCTGTGTGTTTGTATGTTATACATTATATTGATCGGCCGGTCTTTAAATGATAATTAATCATGTTTCATCATGTTTCACCAGAGTTTCATGGTGTGTCAGCTCTCTGTTCATCTCCGTTAAACTCTCTGTTTCCACACGGACCTCTGAACCAGCTGCTCTCTTTATGGCGCTGTCGACTGAGCTGTGGTGCTGTTTCAAAATGGCCGACACACGTGACGTCACCGGGAAAGGAAATCTGAGTATGGCTAGCAGCGGCGGGGCAGCTAGCAGAACTTTTATCGGTTTTCAAACTCAGTTTGAACAAATCGAGTTTAAAATATATTTTAGATAAAAACACAAAATGGATTCTGTAAAAACCTGAAAAAATTATTTTTAGGAAGAACTTCTCTGAGAGCTGCTGGAAACTAATATGTAATAAAATATGTCACATAATGCAGGAAAGAACTTGACTTTTAAACTTTAACATTAAACTTGAACTTTTTAAACTAACTTTTAAACTTTAACTTTTTAGTCCAACTTTTAAACTTTAACATTAAACTTGAACTTTTTAAACTAACTTTTAAACTTTAACTTTTAAGCTTTAACATTAAACTTTAACTTTTTAAACTTTAACTTTTTAGGCCAACTTTTAAGCTTTAACTTTTTAAACTTTAACTTTTTAAACTTTAACTTTTAAGCTTTAACTTATTAAACTTAAACTTTTTAAACTTTAACTTGTTAAACTTTAACTTTTTAGACTAACTTTTAAACTTTAACTTTTTAAACTTTAACTTTTTAAACTTTAACTTTTTAAACTTTAACTTTTTAAACTTTAACTTTTTAGACTAACTTTTAAACGTTAACTTTTTAGACTTTAACTTTTAAACTTTAACTTTTTAAACTTTAACTTTTTAGACTAACTTTTAAACTTTAACTTTTTAGACTTTAACTTTTAAACTTTAACTTTTAGACTAACTTTTAAACTTTAACTTTTTAAACTAACTTTTAAACTTTAACATTAAACTTTAACTTTTTAAACTTTAACTTTTGAAGGTACAATATGTAAGATAGTTACTGTAGTAAATCATAACATGAATATGCTATATCATCAGTTCTTAAGGAAACATGCTAAGTTGAAATACTTGCTTGTTGACAAAAACTCGACAGCCAAAATGTTCTTATTTTCAGATTTACTGCCCGGCCCGTCTCTTTGTTTATGTTTTGGCCTCGATATCCAGGGTTGCCAGTTATGAAACAAATCTGTGGCAAACAGCGCACTACAACGATGGAAGCAAGCGAGCAGCAGTTTGACAGAGTTGGACAGACCCGAGAAGTTCGTCCTTTTTCAAAGAAGCTTAGCGACCTGAAACGTTCAAAAACACGGATAAATGTTGGAGATATATTTGAAAGATGGAGACTGCTTAGGACCCAAAAGAATTTTAAGACTGATGCAGAGTTGGCAAATTTTTTCCTGAACAGGTAAACATTGACGAGAGTAGAGTTAGCTGGCATGCTAACACAACTGTATCCAGACCAACCAGGTGTGTTTTGACGATTGGCCACTGTGAAACTATGAAAAAAAAAAAGTTTTATCTCTGAGAGACAGAAACAAGCGTAGAGATTAGGTACACAAAAAAACAAAAAAAACCAAGTGACGTTACAGCAGCTGGGAGAGTTTCATAGTTTATAGTGCATGAACTCCGTCTTGATAGTGTCAGTTTGAGTGTTTGACGGCTGTCAGTCACCGGAGGAGATGGGGGTTTGTGTCTGTGCTGACGGTGTGTTTAGTTCAGCTGCCCCACACAGCGGCAGTGGTTGAGAGATTAATTAAGAAAACCTAAAACCAAATTAATGCAGAAATCACATAATGGAAATGCTACTGCCAGCGAGTCTAATGCAACACTGACGACTGTTTTATACAATAAAAGCTAATGCCCAGAACAGCAGCATAAACAAAGCCAGAACACAACAGGTAGAGTATCAGAGTTAAGATAGTTACGTTTATGTTACGTTTCGCTCATCCTGCATTAGTGAAGGTTCAGAGGCGTCAACCTGGCAGCCTGTGTGAGCGTCGTCTGGGGAGGGGGAGCTCCACTGTTTTATTATATATGAAAAACTTTCTCCCCGTGTCACCCTGCAGCGTCCTGTGTGGCTGTACATCTGAACCCAACATGGCAGCCCAGACTGTGTTCTCGGTTGAGATGTTTCCTGTCGGTGTCTCTCTGATGGACGACACTCAGAGTCTTAGTGACATGCCGAGGAACACGCTGCCTGCCCCTCAGCTCGTGATGCTGGCCAACGTGGCGGCTGTGACGGCGGCAGAGGGAGGCAGCAGCGCTGGCTGTAGCGGTGATGGCAGTGCGGCGGACGAGAAGGAGATGATGGAGCTGAAGACAGTGGGATGTAACTATTCTGACAGCGAGGACGAGAACATCATCAGGTCTGTACAGTCATGTCCTACATAGAGATGGATGGAGCACCTGACCTGAGTGGTGCAGTCTGCTCTGTGTGTTGTCCATTAACTCACCTGTGTGTCCGTCCAGATACAGCTACGACAACCAGAACCAGCGGGAGGTGTGCATCATCGAGTACCCTGAGCCTCTGGGCTCGGGCATTGAAGCTGTGATCGTAGGAAACGACGGCGAGGAACAGGAGGACGACAAAGCTGAAGACCTGTCCCGGCACACTCAGCCCCGCCCCCCTCCCGCCAGCAGCACCAAAACACCTGAGCAAGGTGCCAAACGTAAGGACGGCCCCCCTGCCGTCGCCCCTGAGACCACAAAGAAGAAGAAGCCATTCCACTGTAAGCCGTGTCACTTCCAGGCACAGAACGAGCAGGAGTTTGTCCAACACCTTGGCACGCACGGCGTCAGCAAAATGATGGTGGTGAACCGGGTCGAGGGCAGGAGCAAGACCAGGACCAAGGAGGCGGAGACACCTGAGTCCCAGAGCCCAGCGGGCAGGGAGGCAGAGGGCGGAGGGGAGGCAGCCGCAGGTGACATCAAAGGGCTGATCAGGTGTGAACGGTGCGGCTACAACACCAACAGATACGACCACTACATCGCACACCTGAAGCACCACAGCAAGGAGGGTGATGACCACAGGTAGTCCACCGAGTCACATGACCCAGCATCAGTCCGCTCTGTAACCAGGTGATGTGACGAATGCCTGTGCTGCTGTCTGTGTATCTGCAGGGTGTTCAAGTGTACTCTGTGCCCATACACCACCGTCAGTCAGTACCACTGGAGGAAACACCTGAGGAACCACTTCCCCAGCAAACTGCACACCTGCAGCCAGTGCTCCTACTTCTCCGACCGCAAGAGCAACTACGTCCAGCACATCCGGACACACACAGGTCTGTGCTGCTGTCTGTGGTCTGTCCGTTATCAGGACTGACTTTTTGTCATGGACACTTCATGTAATAATCATGTGACGTGTCATTTCCTGTCCTCCTCAGGTGTCCGTCCGTTTCAGTGTCCGTACTGCGAGTACTCCAGTTCACAGAAGACTCACCTGACGCGACACATGAGGACTCACTCCGGTCAGTCAGTAAAGCACACAGTTAAACCACTAACACATACAAGGTCATACATGATGTAGAGAACGCGTACAGGGTCATACATGATGTAAAGAACACGTGCAGGGTCATATATGATGTGGAGAACACGTATAGGGTGCAGCGACTTTACTGGTAGCATTTGTGGTAACCATAGTAACAGTAGTAGTATTTGTGGTAACCATAGTAACAGTAGTAGTAGTATTTGAGGTAACCATAGTAACAGTAGTAGTAGTATTTGTGGTAACCATAGTAACAGTAATAGAGGATGCTCAGCGTTGTTATCTGAGTGAAGATGTCACTGACTGTCTTCTTGTTTGTTCTCACTGAAGCTCTCGATGTCGGACTAACATGGTAAAGTCATGTGACTTCCTGTGTGTTGTTGTTTCTGTCACAGCCTGTGGGGGCGTTATTCAGAATTAACATGTACATACTTTAACTATATTAACTATATAAACCGTCCGTGTACACCTGGTGGTTCTGAATAGTCCCTCGGCTCCATCTGTCTGTTTTCAGGTTGATCTGTGTGAATCTTCCTGCATGAACTAATTTTAAACTGTACACTGTCACCTGCAGGATGTTCACAGCTGTTTACTTGCTGTTCACAGGTGAGCGTCCCTTCAAGTGTGAGAGTTGTAACTACCTGGCAGCCAACCAGCATGAGGTGACCCGCCATGCCCGGCAGGTCCACAACGGCCCCAAACCTCTTTCCTGTCCGTACTGCGAGTACAAGACCGCCGACCGCAGCAACTTCAAGAAGCACGTGGAGCTGCACCTCAACCCTCGCCAGTTCCTTTGCCCACTCTGCAAGTACGCTGCCTCCAAGAAATGCAACCTGCAGTACCACATCAAGTCCAGGCACTCGGGCTGCAACGTGTCCGTCGACATCTCCAAGGTCAAGCTGCGCGTCAAGAAACCCGGTCCGGACGGGACGGAGGAAACCTCCAGAGCAGACAAGTTTGACAACTCATCGAGCATGGAGGAGGACTTCGACATGGATGAGGACGACAGCGTCGACTCGAGCCCGATCAACCTCTCAATAAGAAAGAGCAGTCGCCCCGGCGTCGGCCAACCAGCGCAGAGCGAGGCATCCGACAAGGTTCAGAAGAAGTCCAACGTCACCTCTGAGAAAGTGTCGAAGGTCAAAGACAAGTCAGAACCAGAAAAACGGGTCACAACCAGGCAGAAGAAGATGGAGAAGATAAACGAGAACCTTCAGGAGAACCCATCTGTCAAAGAACCTCAAACAGAGACCCCCAACAACAAGTCAAAGAGACGAGTCAAGAAGCTGCCGGCTGCCGGGAAAACAACTGTTCAGGACAAAGCACCAGGACCCGAGACCAACAGAGACCAACAGAGACCAGAAGAAGAACGAGCGGCGAGGCCTGAGAAAGAGAAAGAACATCAGAAGAACGACAGCAGCGGAAAAGAGAACAAAAGTCTCAACAAGCCGAGGAAGTCCGGATCAAAGAAGTCAGACAAAACACCAGAACCTGTTGAGGAAGTTCAACAGAAACAGGACAGTCCGGACAAAGTCCAAAAGGTGAAAGAGAAGACTGCAAAGAGGAAAGCAGTAGAAGCTCTGGACCTCTCCAAAAAGACTGAGTCTGAGACTCCATCCAAGACCAGACGGCTGAAAGCTTCTAAATTGGCTCCAGAGGACATGAAGAAGACCAACGAAGCCATGACGACACCGAACAAATCCAACGGGACGACTCCCATCAAGCAGAAGACCAGGAACGCCAGCAAGAAAGCCACGGGCCTTCAACAATCTGTGGACCTGGATAAAGACAAGACAGGTCCAGTCACTGATCGAGACCGTCCAACACCAACCACACACAGCCCGACACCAACCACAGACTCTGAGCCTGGCCCGACACAGAAAAACTCATCCACAGAGAAGACTGAGCAGGACCAGATGGACTCTTCCCCGTCCTGCAGCTCAGGTGAGGACATACCTTCTCCAGCTGAGCTCCGCCCTCCTCCAACCTTCCTCAAACCCACGTCACCGCCTTCTCTGGTGCTGCCGGTCCAACAAAGAAAACTGGCTGATCCAGAGGACGACGAGGGCATCCACAGCAGCCACGAGGGAGGAAGTGACATCAGCGACAGTGCCTCTGAGGGCAGCGATGACTCCGGACTCAATGGCACTGGTGCCGGCTCGGGCAAGATGGCGAACGACCCCGAGACGCCCACCGACGAGATCCCAACGCCGACGGAGCTCAAAAGTCACATGTGCATCTTCTGTGACCGCACGTTCCCTCTGGAGGTTGAGTACCGCCGCCACCTCAACCGCCACCTCGTCAACGTGTACTACATGGACGCCGCCAAAGGACAGAAGTGAGGACGTGTCTCCATGACAAGCCCTACATGTACATCTTATTGTAAACGTTTTTTTAACGAGTTTTCACCATCAGCTGTCCAGTCTGTTCACGCCTGCTGTTACCACGGTGATACTTCCTGTGATCTGATGTCACTTCCTGCTCTTTGTAAATAAACTCGTTAATCATTGTTTGAGTCGTAGAAACATTTGATGAATCATTCGTCAGTTTGTCAACAGTTTATAAAGTTTCTTCAAACGACCCTGAAAGTTCAGACGCTGCGAGCAGATCGACCTGACAGGAAGTCAAACACAGAAATGATTTTCAAAATAAAACTTCCTGTGCAGACTGTTTAACTCTGGAGGTAAAACAGAAAGTCGTCTGTCTGTTTCCTGTTGATCAATAAAATGTTTTATCGTAGATTTACTGTAAGCAAACGTCACATGTTGAGTCTGTTGCTTCACGTCATGTTACATCATAACACGTGAGGTCACATGACAGCAGACCGCCTCAGGTGTGAGTGGTCAGGTAAACAGCAGGTGTGAACAGACTGAACCCAAAGTATCATGTGACAAAGTCTGTAGATTAAACTGATGACATCAGGTCTGAAACATGTAAACACTTCGTGCCTTTGACAATCAGCTGTTACATTACAAACTGTTTGTTCTGCGACCTGACATCTGATTGGTCAAACAAACTGTAAATACTTGTGTGCAATAATCAGAGAGCTGTCGTCTGATTGGCTCATCCGCTCTGACATCAGTTTGGTACTTAAACTTTTTCTTCTCATTACGCTAACGAGGAAATTAAAACATGTTTATCAGATATTAATGAGTCATAACTTGTAGTTTCATCTGTTTATTCACTTCGATCAACTTTTATAAATAAAGTTTTCAAATCAAACTTTGTCTGTTCCTTTAAATAACTCTGTGATGTCATCGAAACATCATGTGACCTGAACGTCTCTGGAGTTCAAATCAAGTCAGGACCGTGATCCAGGACGGTCCACCAGTCCTCGGCTGTGTCCTCAGATGTCTCCTCAATCCTTCTTCTTCTTCTTCTTCTGCTGCTGCATCTGCAGCCTCTCTGCACCACGGTCCGACATCCCGCCTGCCAGCAAGCTCAGCGGTTTGATGGGTTTGTAGGCAGCGGTCTTCCTGATGCGTTCTCCTTTCAGAGCGATGACATGAGGAAGCAGCGGCGGAGTCCGCAGACTGAAGCCCGCCGCCCCTGGACCGTGAACCCTCAACACCAGCTGATCGCCATCAGGCGCCGTCACTGCCACCCAACCTGCAGAGACACGGAGGGGACGGGTCAGGACGGGGGTTAGACAAGTTTACAGAGAGATCATGTGACCATCCCTCATCTCAGTCAGATGTTCTTACCTGCAGATGACAGTTTAATGTCAGCGGCAGCCTCCAGGTAACCTCGACCCTCCAGCCTGAACTCCTGAGGAACCAATGGCGGGAAGTCCTTCATCCGCTCCAACCCTCCCAGAGGAACCTGAATACACCACAACACACTGAGTCCTGACGTGTGATTGGCTGGCTGTCTGTCTGAACAGCTGACTGATCATGTGACTCACCCCCAGCAGGATATGTCCAGCATGTTTCTCATAGATGGCATCGGCCTTTTCCAGACTGGTGATGTGGACCGGGACACGACCAGACGCCACGACTGAGAACCAGCACGACTTCCCGCCCTGTGGACGACATCCAGACAGCTGATCAAGTGTAAGAGCAGTCAGACATCGCCACAACAACACCGCCCTACACTTCTAACTCCTTATGACCTTTCCTCATGACGTTTCACATCGAGGTCAAGGACAAGTGTTTAGGACAGACAGACAGACAGAGACACAGACACACACACACGGTTTGATCGTGTAATGACAGTCAGATTAATAAATGTGGTTTGAATGGAAGTCAATGAGACATTTTTGGTCACGATGGTGTCCAGAGGGAGAATCTGACACTACATGAAAAATACTAATGCAGTCAAATCAATGTGTGTTAATGTTTGACATGTCCAAGACTGTAATCAGCACCAACAAATCCACCTTTTTATATAATAAATAATGAATCATTCAAATCATTAAACTGACGTTTAAAGAGTTACAGTTCAGGACAATTATTCAGTGTTAGCTTTGACTTTGTTGTAGTTGCCGGTCGTTTGTTGCCGTTAGCAGACTCCATTTCTAAGCTAATGTTAGCAGACTCTATACTAAGCTAACATTACCTGCAGGAAGTCGATCCTCGCCATGGCGCCCACGAACAGACTTGTTCCTGGCTTCAACACGAACGTCCGCGGGACGACAGCCTGCGAGGGAACCACTGACATCACTTCCTGTTCTGTGAGCAGGTTCAGGATCTGAAGGGGACACACAGCATGAGCGCTGACACCTGGTTGGTCAATGAATGAACGTGTTTAACAAGGTGGACTCACGTCGTGTTCCTTCATGATCCCAGGTGTGTCGTACAGCCAATGAGCATCTTTGAGCTCGTTCAGGGTCAACTCAGATGACCTGCAGGGGGCTGACAGAGGTCACACAGGGGTCGCAAAGGTGTCACACGGGTCAGAGATCATTTGTCCAGTCAGGTGTCTCCTCACCTGTGCGCGTCTTCTCTCCATCGTCATTTTCTCCAAAAGACAAACTGTCAGGATCAAACTCGATTTCATCTCGTCTGGACTGAACGTCAGACTGGAACGTCCTGCCAACTCGACCTGGAAAGGTAGACAGGTGAACAGGTAGATAGATGGACAGCTGGACAGGCAGATAGATGGACAGTTGGACAGGTAAACAGGGAGATCGATGGACAGGTAGGCATGTGAACAGTTAGGTAGAATGACAGGTGGACAGGTAAACAGGTAGATGGACAGGTGGACAGGTAAACAGGTAGATAGATGGACAGGTAGGCAGGTGAACAGGTAGATAGATGGACAGGTGAACAGGTAGGCAGATGAACAGGTAAACAGGAAGATAGATGGACAGGTGAACAGGTAGGCAGGTGAACAGGTAGATAGATGGACAGGTGAACAGGTAGGCATGTGAACAGGTAGATAGATGGACAGGTGAACGGGTAGATAGTTAAACAGGTGAACAGGTAGGCAGATGAACAGAGAGATAGATGGACAGGTGAACAGGTAGACAGGTGAACAGGTAGACAGATGGACAGGTAAACAGGGAGCTAGGTCGACAGGTGAACAGGTAGATAGGTGGACAGGTGAACAGGTAGATAGGTGTACAGGTAAACGGAGATAGATGGACAGGTGAACAGGTAGATAGATGGACAGCTGGACAGGTAAACAGGGAGATAGATGGACAAGCGGACAGGTAAACGGAGATAGGTGGACAGGTGAACAGGTAGATAGGTGGACAGGTAAACAGGGAGATAGATGGACAGGTGAAGAGGCAGGCAGGTGAACAGGTAGATAGGTGGACAGGTAAACAGGGAGATAGATGGACAGGTGAAGAGGCAGGCAGGTGAACAGGTAGATAGGTGGACAGGTAAACAGGGAGATAGATGGACAGGTGAACAGGTAGATAGATGGACAGGTGGACAGGTAAACAGGGAGATAGATGGACAGGTAGGCATGTGAACAGGTAGAATGACAGGTGGACAGGTAAACAGGTAGATAGATGGACAGGTGGACAGGTAGGCCGGTGAACAAGTAGATAGATGGACAGGTAGGCAGGTAAACAGGTAGATAGATGGACAGGTAGGCAGGTGAACAGGTAGATAGATGGACAGGTGAACGGGTAGATAGATGAACAGGTAGATACCTGGTCAGGTAAACAGGGCGATAGATGGACAGGTGAACAGGTAGATAGATGGACAGGTAGGCAGGTAAACAGGTAGATAGATGGACAGGTAGGTAGGCAGGTAGATAGATGGACAGGTGAACAGGTAAACAGGAGATAGATGGACAGGTGGACAGCTAAACAGGGAGATAAATGGACAGGTAGACAGGTGAACATGTAGACAGTGTGTCCCCCCATCTTACCCACGAGGTAGCCCCTCCTGCTCAGGTGTGTGAGCGTCCTCAGCTCATCATCTGACAGCTCGCTCTCGGTCTGCGTTGCACCCTCATTCAGGCGCTCCCGTCGTCTGAACATCCTGTATGGCGTCGGGTTCATGATCGGGAACTTCAGCAGGTTCAGAGTCGTCCCTGAATGCACCATGGCGGGAAAAACAAACACGGTTACATCAGAGTACCCATCATGCTCTGAGAGCTATGTGGAATCAGGTGAGCTCACCTGGCCACGGCGAGATGGTGGCCTTGTGGATAGAGTCGGATGCTCTGGACTTGCAGTAGTCGGACTGCAGCAGTGTGTTGAACAGTGTGGACTTTCCGGCATTGGCGCTGCCCACCAGGTACACGTCACCTTTGTACCTCCAGGACTGCTGCAGGTCGGAGATCAAAGACTCCACGCCGTAACCCGTCTTAGCGCTGATCAGGTGGACGCCAGTCACCTGACTGCCGAACCCGGCGTCCTCACAGTACCGACTGAGCTGCCGTTTGATTCGCTGCAGGTAGTTGGGCGAGTCTCCTGGCAACAGGTCAATCTTGTTGCCGAGGACGACAACGTGTTTGTTGGTCCCAACCAGGTCTGGCAGGTCTGGTACAATGGAGTCTGGCAGGTCTAGCAGGTCGACAATGAGCAGCACCAGCGCCCTGAGGGGCTGCACCTGCCGCACCACGGTCCGATACTGATCCGCGGACAGGTGGAGGTTCAGTGCCTTGTGGTGGTGTGTCAGCAGGTGGCAGCGCTGACATGTGGCGCCACTCAGACGCTCCTCCTGCAGCAGCACCTTGTACTTCTCGCTGGGCAGGTAACCAGGCACAGTGGCGGCAGTGCAGTGAAGGACGGCGCCGCAGCCTGAGCAACAGGTGTCACTGACCGGCTCGTCTACGTCCGGCGTGCCGAACACCTTGTGCTCACCTTTACCTGCCTTCTTCTTTTTCTTCTTTGACGCCACGACGTCCTCATCCAACGGGAAGTCCACATCATGGAACTGGATCAGAGAGTCTCTCTCTGCCTCCTGCTGGGCCACACCCTTTAATACCTGCAGCTGTTGCTCCAGAGACCTCAGGTGGCGAGGGGGTGGAACCAGTGGAGGAAGAGGAGGAGTCAGGGAAGGAGGAGGAGCTGAGGACAAGGAGAGGTTCTCCTCTGGATCTGAACACAGAGTGAGAGAAGCAGTCGAAATATATATCAGCTGTTTACAAACATGCTGTGAAGGCAGATCAGAGCCTGCTGATGAATTTTGTCTCTAATAGTTAATTAATTAATTATTTTATCATTGAAGAAGCTCATGACGTCATTACTGCTCAGACTTAAAGGAACAGTGGATCAGTGGAGCTGTACGGAGAGCCTCAGCTCGAGGCTTCACCCAGCCTCGAGCTGAAGCTACCTGAAGCTACCTGACCCTTCATCAGACCGCAGCAGGTTCTGAACCATGATAAAGGGTGCACGAGGAGTAACATGCCCCCCCTCACCTGTAAAGTCCACGAAAACGAACTCCTCCTCCAGGTTCGGGTCCACGGTGCAATGGTCCCGCCCGTGGACCGCTCTGACGCCGGACCCCGCAGTCTCTGACTCGGACATTGACCCCGCACAGCCCGCAGCGGGGACACGCAGGGCGGGAAAACGGAGCCCCGTCCTGAGCGCGCGGCGGACACTCACCTGGAAGAGCGCGAACATGTCGAAGGCTCGCGCTCAGATCGATAATATGACCCTTACTATGACAACAAGCATGTTCTAAAGTCTGACCGACACGAGACACCGACGGAACACTTCCTGAACGGATGTGACGTCAAACTCGTCGCTGCTTACTCTGCAGCTTATTCAGTGACGTATGATGCTATGACGTCACCTCCGTCTTTGATAAAACGTCTGAATATATATATATATATATATATATATATATATATATATATATATATATATATATATATAAATTCAATTTATAAAACAAATAAAAACAGACTTTTATTCTGAAATCTTAAAAACACGAAGAAGAAAATAAAAAGTTTTTTTTTATTTACCGGAAGCTGTAAGAGAGTGTCAGAGTGAGGCCTCTCGTGCTCCGAGGATCTCTGTGCTCCTCAGCTGACTTCCGGTCTGTCCTCGTCTCTCCTCACTTCACAGACAACATGTTGAAGATCAGCTGCTCTGCTCTGAGATCAGCTGCTGCCCTGAGATCAGCTGCTGCTGCTGCACAGGTGAGTCCAGAACCAGAACGAGTCAACAGTCAGTGTGATCTGATCCCAGATAAGTCTTCAGATGTTTGTTTGTTTCATCTGATCTGAACTCTGAGACTGTCTCTGAGACATAAAACTGATCAGACTGATCCTGGGACTGAACACAGATCCTCCTGAACCACAGACTGAACCACAGACTGAACTACAGACTGAACCACAGACTGAACCGAAGACTGAACCACAGACTGAACCACAGACTGAACCACAGACTGAACCACAGACTGAACCGAAGACTGAACCACAGACTGAACCACAGACTGAACCACAGACTGAACCACAGACTGAACCGAAGACTGAACCACAGACTGAACCACAGACTGAACCGAAGACTGAACCACAGACTGAACCACAGACTGAACCACAGACTGAACCGAAGACTGAACTACAGACTGAACCACAGACTGAACCGAAGACTGAACCGAAGACTGAACCACAGACTGAACCACAGACTGAACCACAGACTGAACCACAGACTGAACCGAAGACTGAACCACAGACTGAACCGAAGACTGAACCACAGACTGAACCACAGACTGAACCACAGACTGAACCGAAGACTGAACCACAGACTGAACCAGCTGTGATACTCTGATCTGATCTGAAGTTACTGAAGTTTTATTAAACATCAAACTGATTGATCTCATTGATCAGGTGTTTGTGTGTCTCACAGTTCAGTCTGTTGTTCTTTGAACTGAGGTCAGAAAAAAGGTCAAACGTGAAGTTTAACATTAACAGAGAGGCCTCTGAACTCACTGACACTGTCTGTTACTCAGTCTGTACTGAGGACGTACAGCGGGTCGTCCACTCATGGTCAATGGTTCGATGCCCGGCTCTGTTTGGACGGACGCTGAACTCTGAGAGGAGTAACAGAGTTCTCTGAGAGCTTCTTGACATTCAGTGTTTTGAATATTTTCAACAGCTGATAAGACCTGAATGAATCACTACAAGGTCAACACACAGACACACACACACACACACACACACACACACACACACAGGGTTCATGGTCCACATCTGTCACGTATCTCAGCTGTAGTGGCGTGTTCTGATCAGCAGATGGCAGCACGAGCCTGAAGAACTGTCAGAGAAACATTACAGCCTGAACGTTAGAGGAACGTTAGAGGAACATGAGAACACCTGTGTAGTGATACTGTAATCCAGGTTCCTTCACCTGAACCTGAGGTGAGGTCCTCAGGTGTTCTGGTACCAGTGGAGACTGACCTGATGCTCCCACATGGTGTCTGTTATCTGTGACTAGAACTGAAGTCCAAACTCGGCTCGGTTCAGATCCGACATGATCACCAGCCTCAGTGTGGAAGTCCCAGCAGAACTCCACCCAGAACCTCAAAGAGGTCCAGATACTCTGACCTCTGTTCATCTGCCTGATCACTGTCCAGAGCTTGTCCAGGGTCCACTGACCCAACAGAACCGCTTCTGGATCACAGACCAAACACCATGTGGAGAAGGTTTTGTAGTGGTTCTGCTATGGTCACAGTCTGTAGTCTGTCTGTCTGTGCTTCTGGTTCTGACCCGGCTCCTCTCTTTGCAGCCTCATGCTCGTCTCTCCATGAGTCCCCAGCAGGAACACAGAACTTTCTATGAGTTTCGGACCTACAGTATTCGACCGGACCAGAACGCGGCCTTCCTCAAACTGACCAATGAGAAGATCCACCTGCGCACCACCCATTCCGAGCTGATTGGCTACTGGACCGTTGAATACGGAGGCCTCAACAAGGTTTTCCATATATGGAAGTACGGTGAGGAAGTCTTCTTCTTCTGTGGTGATGTTCATCATGACATCATGTAACACCCCCTCCTCCCTCTTCTTCCTCCTCCCTCTTCTTCCTACTCCTCCTCTTCCTCCTCCCTCTTCTTCCTCCTCCTCCTCTTCTTCCTTCTCCTCCTCTTCTTCTTCTTCCTCCTCTTCCTCTTCTCAGACAGTTACTCTCAGCGGTCAGCGGTCCGGTCCGCTCTGGCTCTGGACCGGTTCTGGATGTCAGAGTACATCTCGAAGGCGATCCCGATGTTGGCATCTCAGGATAACGAGGTCACCTACCTGGTTCCATGGAGCCGCCTGCAGAGGCCGCCACAGGAGGGTGGTAAGCACTGCCCCTTACTGTGACATCATGTGTGTGACATCACGAGTGTGAAATCACCTGTCTTTCAGGAGTGTACGAGCTCGTCACCTTCCAGATGCGTCCCGGTGGTCCGGCTCTGTGGGGCAACGCCTTCCAGGCCGCCGTGACGTCCCACGATGCACCTGGGTATGGCAAGCTGGTGGGAGCGTTCCACAGCGAGTTCGGGCAACGCAACCGAGGTACACTGTATGAACTACACTGTTAAACATACACTGTATGAACTACACTGTTAAACATACACTGTATAAACTACACTGTAAAAATATACACTGTAAAACATAGACTATATAAACTACACTGTAAAACACTGTATAAAAATACACTGTAAAACATACACTATATAAACTACACTGTAAAACACTGTATAAAAATACACTGTAAAAAATACTGTATAAACAACACTGTACAAAAATACACTATAAAAATACACTGTATAAACATATCAGAGGCACACTAAATTATGTTCTGATAAGAGGTGTGTGTGTGTGATGATGTCACTCAGTTCACGCCCTGTGGTGGTTCGAGAGCGCCGACCAGCGAGCTGAAATTCGTCATAAAGCTCACACTGATGCCAGAGTGGTCGCTGCAGGTGAGACCGCCCACAACACTCTGAACGACATCACACTATGTTATGACATCACATTCTACATTATGACATCATACTGATGTGTCTGTATTTCAGTCAGGAGCAGCGTCGTCCATCTCGTCTCTCAGGAGAATAAACTCATGTTCCCGTGTCCGTTCTCGCCGATGAAGTAACTTCCTGTCTTCACACCTGCAGATGCACAGCAAATTCACACCTGTACACCTCACTGTTAGCACTGCCCCAGTTCACGTAATGAACCAATCACAGGTCAGCATGTCTGCTTCCTGTTTTAAAGAAGTCAGCTGTTCGACACAGCGAGGATCAGCGACACTGAACGTCTCACAGCAGAAATAATTCATTGTGAGCGACAGATGCAGCGTCTAATTCTGAGCTCTGAATTTTGGAGGTGGGTGTAGCTGACAAACTGTGCCTTTAATGCTAAGTTAATGCCAACTGTCTGATGATAAACACAATAAAGATTAACTTTGATCTTCTGTCTGTGTTTCATCATGTGATCACGTGTGTGTATGTGAGTGAATGAAGCACAGACTCTCAGCCAATTGGTCGATTTGTTTCATTTTATTGTTTCGGTGTTCAGGTCAGGTAACAGCTCTTTTCCCATCATCCTCTTCTGTCACATTAAATAAACAGTTTCATCAGGTTCAGTGCAAAGTCAAACGTGTGGACACAAAGTGCTGACTGATTGGAATGTGAAGATTGATTGATCAGCTGTTCAGAGGACTGTTCAATACTGTAGTGTGCTTTGAGGAGCTGATGAGGTATTTCACTGTTTCATACCAAACAACAAATCTGCTTTTCTTAAAAAAACTAGAAAATCAATCAATTCTTCTTCTCGGTGCAGCATCGAGCACTCTGATTGGCTGTTAAACACTACAGGAAATAGTAATGCCACTTTGACTCCGCCAAAATAAGACAACAAATCACTCTGTTTCAGCTACACTTATAAATAAAACTGAGGATAAAAACGGAATCAAACGTTTTAAAAGAATCGATGTTTGCAGTCGAACCCTTGGCCGTGTGAAATGATTCGGATTCTTCATCAAGGCTGCATTCAATCACAGAACGACACGGCAACAATTCAAGTTTTAACACTCGCGGCCGGCTTGCCGCCTCCACAGGAAATCACTTGCATTGACTTGGCAATGAGGCAGTGGTTGGCGCCGCCCACAGTATTCAAATCAGTATGACATCACAGCAGGTGAGGCGAGGACACGTCCCCCCGCTGCAGGTCGAGTCCAGGCTGAAGGTCCAGCCTCCTGAATGTCATCACAGGACGCTCTCCCCCATCGCGTCCTCGCCCTCGGCGCCGCCTCGGCTTGAGCTCAGCACGGGAACATCAATGATGACGACATCCTTCCGCCGCACTGAGTTATCTTTGGAGTGATAGTCGTCACTCTGGTCCTTCGCAAAGTTCACGAACACCTGAAACACGACAACAACACATCATCCAATGAGACAACACAGTAGAACCACATGCTAAAGTAGCTAACTGCTAACTGAATCTGCTGTTAGCAGGCAACAAAACCGGGTTCAGAGTGTTGTGTGTACCTGGTCCAGGGTGGTCTGGGTGACAGAGTAGTCCTCGATGCGGAGTGTCTCCTTGTTCTTGGCAAGGATGGAGAAGATGTGCGTGAGGGAGGTGAGCGATGACGGCAGCTGGTACTGCAGCATGTTGCGGTGTTTCTCCTTCAGCGTGCTGCCGCTCAGCTCGCTCTCGATGAACTTCATGACGGGCAGCAGGTCTGGGTTGGGACCCGCCACCCGCAGGATGATCGTGTACCCGTCACCAAACCTGACGCACAGAACCAAACGATTAACGACTTGCTGCTCACACACAGGACCACGCCCCCTGCAGGTGAGTGTGCGTCAGTGTTACCTGCTCTTCAGGTGTTGGACGCTGCCGAGACACCTGAACCTGCCGTTCACCATGATCGCCATCCGAGTGCACAGAGCCTCACACTCCTCACACACACACACACACACACACACACACACACACACACACACACACAGTTAATACACACCTGTGTGAGGACAGAGTGTGTGAGTGTCTCACCTGTGTGAGGACAGAGCGTGTGGGAAGAGTGTGTGAGGACAGAGTGTGTGAGTGTCTCACCTGTGTGAGGACAGAGTGTGTGTGACAGAGTGTGTGAGGACAGAGTGTGTGAGTGTCACACCTGTGTGAGGACATAGTGTGAGGATAGAGTGTGTGAGGACATAGTGTGTGAGTGTCTCACCTGTGTGAGGACATAGTGTGTGAGTGTCTCACCTGTGTGAGGACATAGTGTGTGAGGATAGAGTGTGTGAGGACATAGTGTGTGACATAGTGTGTGAGTGTCTCACCTGTGTGAGGACATAGTGTGTGAGGATAGAGTGTGTGAGTGTCTCACCTGTGTGAGGACATAGTGTGTGAGGATAGAGTGTGTGAGGACATAGTGTGTGAGTGTCTCACCTGTGTGAGGACATAGTGTGTGAGGATAGAGTGTGTGAGGACATAGTGTGTGAGTGTCTCACCTGTGTGAGGACAGAGTGTGTGAGTGTCACACCTGTGTGAGGACATAGTGTGTGAGGATAGAGTGTGTGAGGACATAGTGTGTGAGTGTCTCACCTGTGTGAGGACATAGTGTGTGAGTGTCTCACCTGTGTGAGGTGAGGACGACGGAGCGTCCCTCCTTGATGACGCTGTGGATGCAGTTCCAGAGTGCTCGGCGTGCTTTGGGGTCCATACCTGTGGTCGGCTCATCCTGTAACGAGGAGGACAGAGGTGAGTCCACAGGTGGAGAAGGAAGAGAAGGGAGAAGGTGAGGAGGAGGAGCATCACCTACGACTGACTTCTTCTCTGTGTGTAGTCTTTACCTCCTGTTTGTACTCTTTACCTCCTGTTTGTAGTCTTTACCTCCTGTTTGCAGTCTTTACCTCCTGTTTGTACTCTTTACCTCCTGTTTGTACTCTTTACCTCCTGTTTGTACTCTTTACCTCCTGTTTGTAGTCTTTACCTCCTGTTTGCAGTCTTTACCTCCTGTTTGTACTCTTTACCTCCTGTTTGTAGTCTTTACCTCCTGTTTGTACTCTTTACCTCCTGTTTGTAGTCTTTACCTCCTGTTTGTACTCTTTACCTCCTGTTTGTAGTCTTTACCTCCTGTTTGTAGTCTTTACCTCCTGTTTGCAGTCTTTACCTCCTGTTTGCAGTCTTTACCTCCTGTTTTCAGTCTTTACCTCCTGTTTGTAGTCTTTACCTCCTGTTTGCAGTCTTTACCTCCTGTTTGCAGTCTTTACCTCCTGTTTGCAGTCCTGACCTCCTATTTGTAGTCTTTACCTCCTGTTTGTAGTCTTTACCTCCTGTTTGTAGTCTTTACCTCCTGTTTGCAGTCCTGACCTCCTGTTTGTAGTCTTTACCTCCTGTTTGCAGTCCTGACCTCCTGTTTGTAGTCTTTACCTCCTGTTTGCAGTCTTTACCTCCTGTTTGCAGTCCTGACCTCCTGTTTGTAGTCTTTACCTCCTGTTTGCAGTCTTTACCTCCTGTTTGCAGTCCTGACCTCCTGTTTGCAGTCTTTACCTCCTGTTTGCAGTCTTTACCTCCTGTTTGCAGTCTTTACCTCCTGTTTGCAGTCTTTACCTCCTGTTTGCAGTCCTGACCTCCTGTTTGCAGTCTTTACCTCCTGTTTGTAGTCTTTACCTCCTGTTTGCAGTCCTGACCTCCTGTTTGCAGTCTTTACCTCCTGTTTGTAGTCTTTACCTCCTGTTTGCAGTCTTTACCTCCTGTTTGCAGTCCTGACCTCCTGTTTGTAGTCTTTACCTCCTGTTTGTAGTCTTTACCTCCTGTTTGCAGTCCTGACCTCCTATTTGTAGTCTTTACCTCCTGCTCCAGCAGCATCTCTGTTTATATACACCTCTGACCCGCCCCCTCTAAATCCTGCTGCTCCCTGATTGGCTGACAGCGGTCTGATGCTGTTGTGCAATACTGTACAGCTGTGGTGTGTGTGTGTGTGTGTGTGTGTGTGTGTGTGTGTGTGTGTGTGTGTGTGGGTGAGTGTTACCAGGAAGACGACAGGTGGAGCACCAATCAGAGCCATCGCTGTCGACAGCTTCCTCATGTTTCCTCCGCTGTAACTTCCTGCTGCTTTGTCAGCGTATTTCACCAGACCCAACTTCCTGATGCCCCACTCTGCCACCTGTCAATCAAACGACATCACCATCATCATCATCATCGTCATCTCTGCCGTGTGTCATGTCGAACATTCAGAACCAAAACAAACCCTTTAGAACCTAAAAAGAATCTTCAAAGAACCAAAGGTCTGAACTGAGGTGGGCGTGTCTTAATCTGCAGGTGTGTGTGTTGATGATGATGTCAGGTGACTCACGTCACAGACTTCCTTCTCGGGGATGCCTCGCAGCACGGCGTACAGCTCCAGGTGTTCTCTACCAGTCAGCAGCTCATTGATGGAGTCAAACTGAGGACAGTAACCCATGTTCTGATGGACCTGATCGATCTCCCTCAGGATGCTACACACACACACACACACACACACACACACACACACAGCTGTGTTTACATCATGAGGGGGCAGGGCTTTGGGATTAAACCATGAAGCAACACTTCATGCTAATTAATGAGCTTAACAAGATTAACAAGGTCAGACTGTTTGTTTACGTTCAACAACAGGAAGTGATCACAGATCAGCTGACCTGAGGTCACATTCAGGTCAAGTTCAAACAGCTGATCTGTGACCTGTGACCTCACCTCTTCCCAGCCAGGAAGGCCTCCCCGCTCGTCACCAGCGTGTCGCCTGTCAGCATCTTAAAGGTCGTCGTCTTTCCCGCTCCGTTCACACCGAGCAGGCCGAAACACTGAGCACACGCGCACACACACAGTCGTTAGTGACATACAATCAGCCAATCATCACGTCCAGATTGATTATTGGTTGATTACTGATGATGATAGACAGGCTCACCTCTCCAGGTGGAATCCCAACACACAGTCGATCCACCGCCGGCTTCTGCTTCCTCTTATACACCTGCAGGACACATTCACAGGTCAGCGTATCACTTCCTGTGATGTCACATCGTCACAGGTGTATGTGTACCTTTGTGAGCTGGCGAAGCTCCAGGATGTCTCCGTGTCCGAGGCTGTGGACGATCCTCTGTCTCTCTCGGGCCACATCCTCGTCCTCGTCACCCAGAGGACCGAGCTTTGTGAGTTTACTGACCGGCCTGCACACACACACACACACACACACACACACACACACACACACACACACACACACACACACACACACACACACACACGTTGTGTGTAGACTTTTATTTTGTAAAGAACTTCCTCCATCTCAAACAGCTGCTGCTCTGTTCATTTTGTGTGTGTGTGTGTGTGTGTGTGTGTGTACCTGGGTTTGATGCAGAACCTGTACTGGATCAGGACGGTGATGATGAAGAAGACCACTCCCTCCACGGCCATCGCAAACAGGTTCTTTCCGACCATGTCCCACTCCAGAGGAGACCGGAACCTGTTCTCACCTGAGACAACATCCATGCAACCATTAGACAATGTCCATGCAACCGTTAGACAACGTCCACGCAACTGTTAGACAATGCCCACACAACCATTAGACAACATATTGACTCTGTTACCGAATCTCTCGAGGGCGTCAGCCATCGCCTGGTTCTTCACCATGTCGATGAGCCCTCGACCGAGACAGAAGTGAGGGAAGATAAGGAGGACATTCTTCAGCACGTCGTTAATCCCTCCGATTTCCTGTGACAGGAAGTAACATCACAGTTTAGTTTAAACCTGACCTTCAGAGTAAACTTTGGGTGTGGTCGAATAGTCAGTTTGTCTCATGAAGGTTCCTCACTGAAGTATTAACATGTCCGTCAAGATAAGAGCTGTTTGAATCCTCTGACTGTGAAGGAAAGGAGCTTCAATGCTTCCTTTATTATTTCTTTTAGCATAGGATACACAGACCATCCTTTAGGAAAGAAAAGGAAGTAATGCCGTCCCACAATTCCTTGCAGCAGTGACAAAAAAAAAAAAAAATCGATGCACTTCTGGTGTAAGTGCAGTCGGACTCTGAACACCGCGGTCGTCTTCTCCTAACTCCTTATCACCTCTCCTTCACATTTTTCCTTGACTTTGTGACGTTTTCCATCGAGCTCAAGGAAAAGTGGTTAAGAAAGGACTTAGGAGCTAATTTTTTGACTATACGATTGCACCCCTGATCTCTGGATCAATTCTGGACTCACGTTGTTCCCGAACAGTTCCATGACAAAGGTGGAGATGCTGCCGTTGATGCCGATCAGGATGTTGACGCTGGTGAGGACGACGTACGCCGTGCTCGGGATCTTAAAGAAGAATGAGGCTGGGTACATGAGAGGAGTGATGGACCACCTGAAACAACAACAAGAACAACAACAACGTTAGCTCGTGCAGTACAGTGTTGCACAGTGTCATAAAGTGTCATAAAGTGTCGTAAAGTGAAGTACAGTGTTGTACAGTGTCATAAAGTGTCGTAAAGTGAAGTACAGTGTCATAAAGTGTCGTAAAGTGAAGTACAGTGTTGTACAGTGTCGTAAAGTGCAGTACAGTGTAGAGCTGTCACCATACCAAAATGAGTAACCACGATACTATACCAGACAAAGTATCATGGTTCCAGGTATTATCGCGATACTGCAGCCTTTTTTTATTATTATTATTTTTATGAACTGCAATCTATTTGTACAAGTTATAAATACTTGTTAATTACTTATAATCTTGTTTGGTGCATGATAAACATAATACTGGTGAAGTAAGAATTAGACTGAAACAAGTTTGAAACAACGAGTTTGGTTTTTTGAGCAAAATTAGTGGAGCCGCCGCGGCAGACTCGCCGCTCGGGCCCGGTGCTTCTGCCATGGTGAGTGTGTTGTCTCGTGTTTGTGACTGTAAGCCGTGTGCACGTCTGGGCGAGACAGAACTTTAGCTTGTTGTTTGTTTTGAAGCGAGTTTCTATCGAAGCGGAGCTGTCTTCATGGAGTTTGTTCTTGCCGGCAGAAACACACGAACAGCCAATCAGCTAACAGACGGGCGGACCCAGCGTGCAGAAACAGCCTATCGTATCCCCGGACGTCACCAGTAACAGGCAAACAGCCAATCATTCAGCAGCTGTGTAGTTCGGTTGCAGTAGTTGTCAGTAGTATAGTAGGAATCGTTACGATTTGGCACCGCGGGGTACTGTGGGTACCGTGCAACTCTAGTACAGTGTTGTACAGTGTCGTACAGTGTTGTACAGTGTTGTACAGTGTAGTTCAGTGTTGCACAGTGTCGTACAGTGTTGCAGTGTTGTACGGTGTTGTACAGTGTTGCAGTGTTGTACGGTGTTGTACAGTGTTGCACAGTGTTGCATAGCGCAGTAGTGTATCTGACCCGTAGAGCAGCAGCAGCAGGGCGAGCACCGGCAGGTTGGTGGATGACACATAGGCTTTTTGTTGGAAACACATGAAGATGAGGACGACGAGCGTCGCCGGGACAATGTAGTTACACTGCAGAGACACAAAAACAACATCAACAACGAGACACACACACACACACACACACAATGTGTGACAGACTGAGGGTGCGTTTGTGTCTCACCATGTCCCAGATGAAGTTGGCGACCCAGTAGAGCAGCGGCTGCACTCCGCTGATGAACTGCATGTGTTTGGCCTTACTGACTCGCTCCTGGATCAGGAAGACCACAAAGCTCGCCGGGACGAAGGACATGGCGAATATCACACAGATGGACACCAGGACATCCACAGAGGTCGTTACCCTGGAGACAGAGAGGAGGATGGGTCAGACACCCGATGTACTGAAGAATGTGTGTTTCCTGTCAGGCGACAGGACTACTTCCTGTCAGGTGTACTCACAGGGCGACCTGGGACAGCTGCTCCTTGGTCAGGTTCAGGGGGTGGTTGAAGGCGCTGATCCCGTACTTGTTGGGGTCTCGTCCTTCAGGCAGGTTCGCTCTCAGGATGCCGTTATTCATGACGTTAATGAACGCTCCAATACTGTGCCAGCCTTTATTGTTGAACCAGATCTGAGGACAGGTACGCACCTTATCAATATTAATTTATTCATCACGTATGTATCTCATACATATTCAGCACAATCATCTCTCTTCTGTTCGTAATAAACTTTTCTGGAGTGTTGTCACTGACAAGTCAGATTGACTTTAATGTTCATGTTGATTTATTCTAAAAGCACAGCGTCTACTTGCTGTCTGTCCACATGTGAAGACTCACCTTGACGTTGTTCTTCGTGTCCAAACCGTTGATGAAACCAGACAGACTGTCAAGGAACCGATCTGCAGCCGCTCCTAAAACAGACAATACGTCAGGACGAGTCAACACAGACTCGTTAAATAAACATCTTATTTTGGTGGTCTAGTCCTTTTATTAGCTCAGACTTGTTGTCTGATTGGCTGTAGAATAATCACATGACTGACCTTTTGCAGCTCAAAGATCTTTCTGACTCGTTCAATGGCGTCGTCAATCTCATTGGCTGGTGGGAGGACCTGAGTGCTCCTGGCACCCAATGAGAAGCCTCCGTACCTGCAGAAAAAAACAAAAATGAGAAACTGAATATTTGGAAGTTTGATATTTTAAAAAAATAAAAGCAGAAAAGAAGAATTACTGACCTGAACTCATTCACCCAGACTTTGTTCTTCAGACTGAAACACACCACAAACTGTTAGTATTACTGTGTAGTATTCTGTATTACTGCAGTATTTCTGTATATTTCTGCAGTATATCTGTGTTGCTGTGTATTACTGCAGTATTTGTACTGTGATGAGTATCCAGGTGTGTGCATCACCTCTTGCCGATGATCTGGGCGTAGGTTTTCACGAGGTAGTCGGAGATGTTTCTTCCTGTCAGGTTCTGCAGAGTGTCAGTGGCGCTCATCTTCATCTGAACACAAACATGAGACATGAGAAACATGTCGGTCTTCAGAACAAACTAATGAGGGTTCACAGCCGGGCTGAGTCCAAGTTCAGGTATCATCAGGTCTGACCTCTGGTGGGGGCAGTCCTCCGGCTCCGGCGGGACAGTCCGGCAGCATCTTCTTCTTCCCGTCACAGCTGCAGAAACAGGCCGGAGACGGGTTCTCCATGGTCCAGTTGGAGGAGCTGAAGAGCTGCTGGACGCTTTCAGGGATGTCCAGGGTCAGCCAGTCCTCATCACCCATCGTACAGGGCACCTCCCTGAGGGGGACGGGATTAAATCTGATCAATGCTCAGCTCTCAACATAACTAATCCAGTCTGATCTGATCTAATCTGAACTTTTGTTAAATGTTTTTTGTTCTTACGGGATTGGATGTCCGTCCATGCAGCGAGTCCCAAAGCCCGGAGCGTCCATCAGAGCACTCAGTAACTTCTGCATGTTGGCGTCTGACGGGGCGTCGTCACTAACACAAACAACATTTAACAAACACACAGAAAACACACAAATGTTCAACCCAGGTCAATGTGTTTGTACTGATAATAAAGTTAATTCAGGTGGAGACAGGTGTGGACAGTGTTGATAGGTTGAGACAGGTATACCTGATGAAGGTGACCTGGTCTTCGTACATCCAGGGCTGCAGCTCCAGACTTGGGTATTTTCCAAGCGGGGACGATGAGACTAAAGACGAGAGCGATGCAGACGAAGACGGCAGGAAGGATGATCTGAAGATGACCACATTCATAACAAATGTTTATTCCACGTATTAGAAATATAATATTAATATATTAGTACAGAGACGTTTAGGTGAGGGCATACCTGGGCAAAGAATCCCTTCCTGGAGCGCCGAGCATACAAGAAGCGTTTCCACAACAGAGCCACGAACTGCTGCCGCTTCAGACTCCACCCGCTCACCTGAGACGAGCCTTTACCGTCGGAGCAGTTCAGCCAGTCTGTCTCTGAGGGTCACATAATCAGGTCACATGATCAGACACAGGTCCCATGATCAGACACGGGTCTATACTTGGTGGTGGCGTGTAGTTTACCTGCATCTCCATCTGACTCGTTGCAGTCATCGTTGTCGTCCTCCGTTAGCGGTTTCAGGCAGCTCTGATGGTCTCCTCCACCGAAGGCGTGAGTCCTCCTCCGCCTCCGCACAGGAAGTGTACCATCTGAACACACAACATGAAGTATTATTAAACCGTTAAACATGTGTTAGAGATCAGAGGTCATAGTCAGAGGTCAGAGGTCGCGCACCTGAGGGCACTTCAGTATCGACTCCGTTATCTTCGGCTACCTTCAGGAAAATCTACAGAAACGACAAAAGTTGTAACATGTTAGACGACATGTTCTCGCTGATGGAGGACGGACTGATGTAAACTCGGCTCACCTCCTCCAGCGTTGTGTCTGACACGCCGTAGCTTGAGATGCCGAGGTCGGGCAGCTTTAGGTCCAGGTCTTTGAAGAGCTCCACAAAGGCTCCGTCCTTGGCAGCACTGTAGGGAAGCACGTAGGTCAGCTCGTGTCCGAGGTCCTCCACCAGGCGGGCGGCGGGGACGTGACACAGGATCAGACTCGAGACCAGTGACACATCAGGGGGGACAAAGGGAACGTCACAGATGGACGCCGCAGGGCCGTTCTCTGAGGACGGAGACACAAGACACAATAAGATCCACCTGAAGGTGAACGAATCAAACGCTCTGCAGGAACAAAGAGCTTACCGATTGTAGCGGCCTCACTTTCATGTTCGCTACCGAGTCCGGCATCACTGCTGCTAACCGAGGTGCACTCCCCCTCCTGAAATACCAGAACAGACCATCAGAGTCCTGATTGACCACCATGAGAGATGGATCAGTATTGGAGATAGACCAGTATCAGACACACTGTGGTGGTCCGGGTTCAGACCTTCTTGGTGAAGGACACGGTGCTGGACGAGTTCCTGCAGGAGCTCAGCGACGGCTCTGGGTCTTTCTTCACCAAGGTCAGGTAATAGCCCGTCCCCAGCTGGTTTTTCAGGTACAGGGACGAGCCCACGCAGCACAGCTTCCCGTGGGAGATGATGGCAATCCGGTCGCCCAGGATGTCAGCCTCATCCATGTGGTGCGTGGACAGGATGATGGTCCGGCCTGACAGGAGACAGGAAGTGGATTAAAGTCCATGTGGAGGGTAGAAATAACTAGGGATGCACCGATTGTGAAATTCTGGGCCAATACCGATGCCGATGTTTAAAATAACAACTTGGCCGATGGCCGATGCTTTTTTTTTTTGTTATTTATTCCCTTTGTGCCACGGAAACATTACTGAACTGTCTTAAAAGTCTTTCAGCTCTTCATCATACAAAACTGTTTTGCCTTGTTTCTCCTGTACACAGTACACTAGAACGGCCAAGACGGTTTCACAGACGTTTGGATTTTTCTTTTTTAAATAACTTTGTTTACATTAAAACCACATGTCTCTCAGTCCGTGACTTTTCCTAAATATATGTGTTTGATGGCTTCTAAAGCTTACAACGTATTAAAAAACCTTGGACGCCAATCTGCATGTGTCCAGCTATGGTCACAGCAATTATTACAATGTTTTCATTTCATTTTCTCACTTGTAATGTTTTCATACTATCACATTTATTCTGACCCGTATATGTGAATCGGGTGCGAGTGAGCGCGCGTGTGCGAGTGAGCGCGCGTGTGTGAGTGAGCGCGTGTGTGCGAGCTAGCGAGAGAACGAGATGTACGGGCATAAACTGAAACGGGCCGGTTAGAAATGAAAAGAAACCACACAGAATATACAGGATATGTCCAGGACACTCAAGACGTGAGGGAAGGAGGATCGGATGGTGGTGATGGTCACTGTAAGCTGCACTTCTGTCAGCTGCTCACCTGTAAGCAGCTGTGCTCCATGCAGACATTTCTCAGACATTATTTTGTAGGCTTAGGGCGGGCGGGGTGAGCTGAAGGTAGTCTGAGTGTCTGTTGTGAGTTTTAGGGGCACGTTAGCCAGAGCTGTAGTGGGTGTGTGAGTGAGTGAGTGAGAGAGACTGCTGCCTGCTGAACAGAGGGTCGCAGGAAGAAGGATCTTAAGTGCCCATGTTTTGGCTACAAAAACCCGCCATATAATCAACGGCCACTGCCATCGGTGAATGTCATCCTTATTTGCCGATGGCAGTTAAGGAGGCGAATATCGGCCGATACCGATGTTCAGCCGATGCATCGGTGCATCCCTAGAAATAACCAAACTGAACCGGTCAGGACTCCTCACCCTGTCGGTACTTTAGCAGCAGATCCCAGATCCCTCTGCGGGCATAGGGGTCGACACCGGCTGTGGGCTCATCCAAGATCACAACCTTCGACCCCCCGACGAAGGCCAGAGCTACAGACAGTTTCCTCTGCATGCCGCCGGACAGTGCGCTGGTCCTGGAGGTGCGTTTGTGCGGCAGCCCAGTGTCCTGAAGGATCTGTTCAATCTCACCTTTCACCTGCTGCTCTGACAGGCCTTTGAGTCGGCCGTAGAACCAGATGTGCTCTTCCACCGTTAGCCTGCAGGGGGCGCCACAACACATCAACAGGGTCACATGATGAACTGGACGTACAACAGAAACAACGACTTAGGGCCATGATGGAGGACTCACATGCTGAAGAGAACATTGTGTTGTGGACAGACTCCCAGACTCTGTCTGATGGTGCTTAGCTCGGTCCGGATGTCTCTGCCCAGGATGTAGGCAGTTCCCGAGGTCGGAGGGAAGAGACCGGTAAGGATGGACCTGCAGGGCGTTCAACAAAGATGATTAAGATCAGATCTGGATCTGTGAGTATATATACACCTGTTTACTAACCTCTAACTAGGTCTTAGCGTCCTTGTAGTATCCCTGTAACGCACACGTAATGTACACATACCATACCCTATGGCACCCCTACAGTCCCTGTACCTGTACTTTTGCCTAGACCTGGACCTGTGTCTGTATCAGTATCTTGACTCATTGATATGGACCTGTGTCTGTATCTGGACTAGCTGATGTGCTTCTGGACTCACATAGTGGTGGTTTTTCCGGCCCCGTTGTGTCCCAGGAAGGAGGTGATCTGTCCCTCATAGAAGCCAAGTGTCAGTCCGTCCACCGCCAGCTTCTTCCCATGACGATAAACCTTCACCAGATTCTCAATGTAGACACCGGGCTCCAGGTGAGCTGGCTCTTCCTCGATACACACAGCTGGACACACAGGAAGTCTCTTTCACATTAAAAGTCTCACAGATATGACGGATATGATATGTGTGATATGATGGATCTCTCTGACACCGCTGTGTGGTGACTGATGGCGGTCTCACCTCCTGCGTTTCCTTTCCGGTTCAGAGGGACTTTGGATTGTCCGTCTTTCTCTCCAAACCAGTAGGACTTGGTGAAGGGGAAGAACCAGGGCCGAGGGATCCCGTACTGACCTGAGAGCATCAGGAAACACATCATTACCTAATGATACTTATTCTTATTCTGCTTGAACGTTAAGTTAGGCTGAAGAGTCGCTGTAATCTTAATCGTGGACGCATCGATTTCTTTCGGGTTCTTCAGTGTGTATAGACCATTAATCAAAGCATGTGTGCTCACCTGGAAACACAGCCTCGATGTACCAGGTGAGGACCGCGTACAGGATGGAGTCCACGTACATCATGGTGATGGCGGTGCGGAGGCTGAAGTCGTCCTCCTCCAGAGGACTCGACACCAGGTTCGTCCACTGGATCCCGACGCCCTGCTCCTCGAACAGGGCGAAGTACTCACAGCCGAACCCGAATGCCACCGGAGACAGTAGGCTCTGCGGGGGAAGAGGACATGTGACTCAGTCCGTCCAATCACAACACAGCATCGTTACAAAGAACTCAAAGATGGCTGGCGGTCTTACAGCGAACACTTTGGCTCCGAAGCCAATATAGTCCTGCCAGGCAACACACAGCACGTAGGGCAGGTAGAGGGTGAAGTAGATGATTCCTCCGCAGGCGGCTGCCAAGTTAGCACGGGCAAACGCAGTGCTGAGCAGGAAACACTGCATTATGGTCACCACAGCGAACGACCCAAGGAAGAGGAAGACCACTCCAGGGTCGCTGTACGGCAGCAGGTTCCCGTTCTGTACCGGACACAGTGATACCAGAACCAGAACATTAATGACACAAAGTACAAACATTCTCCAGTCATTCATGTGAAGACATTCAACTATCTAATGATCTGTGGACTCGTGTGGACTTGTGTCGTTTAATGTGAACTCGTGAGGTCTCGTCACCTTGAGCAGCAGCACCAGCAGTCCGGCACTGATCAGCAGGGGATCAGGCTGCTGATGAACCAGCTGAACCACAGGATGCCATTGTTCAGTCCCATAATTCTCATGGTCTCCTTCAGCCTCGCCTCCTTCTCGTACACCACGCTCTTCAGGATGATCGCCACTGAGTACATCCATGCCAGAGTCATGAAAAGTGGCATGGAGCGGCTCATCACCCGCAGGAAGCTGAGGAGGGAGGACACAAGGACATGAGGACACAAGGACACAAGCACTTGAGTGGTTAGACGAATCCATAAACTCAAAACCAGAACAGGACAGTCCTGAAGGTTCTGGAGGTTCTTACATGTCGTCGACGTAGCATGGGTACGGCATCTGCTGGATGTACACGCCCGTCTTCTCCTTGGTGCCCGTCATGGCTCTGATGATACCGTGCTCGATGACGTCCTGAAGGTACGAGAACCCGCCCCAGATGTACCGCATGTCTTCAAACGGGTCGGCACGAGGACCTGGATCCCAGTACCTGAAGAGGAGGACACTTTGTTACCTTTGGACCGAGTCAACTGTTTACAGGCTTTATGCTAAGCTAAGCTAACTAGCAGTGACATGTGTGTGTGTCCTCACGCGTCTTTGATCTTATTGGTCCGCTCCACGTTGTCGATGTCCATGCGGATCTTGTAGTTGAGTTTTGGTGGTAGCTCAGTGGCGTTTGGGTCAACGTCCGGAAGACGATGCCTGCCCAGAACTTCCTGTCCTCCAGCAGCACCATGGACTGGTTGACCAGAAGCTCCTCGCTGGAGACCGGCTCCAGTTTGTCCAGATTCACACACTGACATATACAAAGAGAGGGAGGGGTCAGGTCATGTGATTTACCTGGCTGCTATGATCAGAACCTTTATGGTTCTGGTCCTGGTCCATGAGCTTTTTTAGCGTCACTGACCTCCATGAAGCGTGAGATGCTCATGATGGCCTGGTCGGTCTCATTGAACACGTCTCTCCAGGTGAGGGCGGTGCCTGGCGGCCGGCGGTCCTCTGCTTGCTTGGACAGGAAGTTGGAGATGTCGGCCACGGTCCAATCGGTGTCGGTGAGCTGAGCATGGAAGAACCTTGCAGTGACGTTGTTCTTCAGCAGAGTCTGTGTTCACAATCACAGAGAAGAAAAACAAAGGATAAAACTACAAAATACAGGAAGTAGAAGAAGAGACAACAGGTCAACATGGTGGGCGGAGCCTGTGTGGGTGGAGCCTCTTTACCCTGATCAGGTCCATCTGTTCGCTGTTCTCCATGAAGCTCCAAACTTTGGGTCTCATCTCTTCCCACATTCCACCAAGGTCCCTGAACACACCAAGCTCCTGGAAGGTCCGGTTCACCTGAACGCACCACAGACAGACACAGGTAAGGTAGCCCGCTCCTCGTGCAGGAATTGACCACGTGATGTCATGAGTGATGTCATACCTCGTGGATGACCCTCTGGGTGGCTGGTGTGTGGGGGGTGTACAGGATCTTCCCCATCAGCAGAGGCTTCAGGGCCTGCCATATCATCCGGGACATCGGGTTTGAGTCCATGTTCTTCACCAGACTGTTACAGTACGGAGCTGACAACGTACACACAATGCACACATGGAATAGGGGTTACTCCTGATTGGTTCATTTTGTTTGGTGGATATCTCTAAACACTACAAAACCCACAAGCCTCAGCTGCTGTTGCTATGGAGAAAACAAGACTCACTGGACGAGTTGTCGTAGAGTGCCGAGGGCTCGTCCTCACTGCTGTTGTGGTTCCCGAACAGAGCCTTGTAGTTGCTGTCCTCGTACCAGTTCAGGGACTTGATCTGCAGGCCGCCACCTTCAGGGTGACCACACACGATCCTGGATACCGCCTGGTACATGGCACTGGGCGACGATGTGGCATTGTGTGTCAGGAAGATAATCTCATTCCTCAGGTCGACCCAGCTCTTCATACCAGCCAACTGGACGACACAGGTGGTTAGACCAGGTCATGTTTGTTTACTGTTTTAATATCAGGACCACAAAGAGGTGACTGAGGTGCTGTTAGATGGTTGTTAAGAGATCATTGGGTGGTTGTTAGTTTGTTCCCTGACGGAAACTACATGTGGTCAGAATCACTGAGTTTGTGTTGATTCAGTAAAGTCATGACGTAAACTTCAGAATATAAATTCACAAAATCAAAATAGTGAAACTAAAAATCTAAACTTCAAAACAAACGACCAAAAATCTTTACATGAAGAATCATTACGCTTCACTTCAAGTGTTTTCAGAGAGACACAACAGAAGAACCTTTTAAAAACGTTTCAGCCTGTTTACACTTCAGTTATCTTCAGTTTAACTTAAGAACAAATGTAACCTCTGCTCTCATAAATAATCGCTGACAGTGAAGTGTGGTCTGTCATGACTTCCTGTTGACTCATTTGAAATGACTTAATGAGTGGCGCTCATCACTTTTATCCAGCTGATGTCAAACTTTGTCAGAAATAGAACGACAAACTGCTTCCTGTCACTGAACGTACTGAAGAAAAGGATTCTGGGAGGTACGAGCTTACGAAGACACATCATCACTCTTTCACAATAAAAGCTGGAGAACATGTTTTTGATACTGTGTGTAATAACACTGCATGACAGGTGGATCATGAATCTGAATGCTGCATCAAAAACGTGTTAATTAGTTAAATGTCCTAATAAAAACTATGTTTAGTGTCACTGTGAAACCTTGTATCTCCAGATTTGGGTCTGTAAGTGCTCAGAGTGAACCTGCACAGTCAGCACACCAAAAGTTAAAAATCATGTTGAGAAACTTCAGACGGATTGTTGTTGTTTCCTGCAGCGACTTCAGCAGGAGGAGGAGGAGGATGACGAGGAGGAGGTTACTGCAGGTCGACTTCACTGACTCGTCAGCAGGAATGAATCTGATTCATTTGAAGGATTTCTGAGGAGTTTCAGTTAATTAGTGCTGCTGTAACGAGGCCTCCAGCTCATTAAGACTTTAATGTTTGTGAAGATTTTCAAAATAAAACTGAGAACCTGAAGGAAACTATTTAAGGGACCAATCTGTGATTTTTACTGTTTTCTGTAAATTAAAGCTTTATTAACACACACACACACACACACACACACACACACACACACACACACACACGCGCGGTTAAATTGAAAACATGTGACTGCTGTGTTTGGTTTATGTGGATGCTGAGTCAGGAACAGGACGAGAGTGTGTGTGTGTGTGTGTGTGTGTGTGTGTGTGTGTGTGTGTGTGTGTGTTTGTGTTTGATAACCTCGGGGTGAAAAACAACAAACTCTGTCAATCTGACTGAACTTTACTCTGATTATCAGACAGAAGAAGAAGTGAAACAAACCGGACTGAATGTGTCCCCAGTTTACTTCCAGTGTGTCCCCAGTTTACTTCCACTGTGTCTCCAGTCTAACAGTTCAGTAGAGCAGCAGTCATTGTTGGTTCGGAGTTCTTGTTTACTGTTAATCTTCATGTATTTAATATTAATATTGACGAGTGGATCTTTAAGAGTCCCCTCTGTGTTGTGACCTCCAACATGGCTCTCGGCGTGGCGGCGAGCAGGGCACAGATGAACAGCGAGTGTTTGTTGTTTTGTGAGACGTTTGAGTCTTTGTTCAGCTGGGAGCTCATCTGTCTGTGCTGCAGGAAAACAGCTTTTATGTGGACACAAAGACCCACAGAGACCCCCAGAGTCCTTCATAGACCCTCAGAGCTGCCAAGTAAACCCACTGAACCCTGTCCACTGGGGGACACGTCTGTCTGAGTTAAAGTTAAAGACATTTCAGAGGTGTCGGGTGACCAGGTGTGTTTCTTACCTCGACTGCCAGAGAACCCAGATTTTCCAGGAGGTTGTTCGTCGCCCTGGCAACCTGTCTGATGGCCTCGGGGTCGGACGTGACGTCCCTCTGAGAGACAACAAGACGTTTTAGTCTGCAGCTCAGTGAGTTATAATAAGACACTTTATAACACAGTTCACGTTCATATTTTGAATTTCTCTGAACTGAGCTGATCTCAGAGCAGAACTACTTTTTTAATGTCTGCGTCATCAAACCTGTGAGATAAACTTTCATTCAGAACCTCGTAGAACCTGTTTTCTGTCTTTATTGATGAGAACATTTTAAAGTTCAGCTCAGTATTTTCTCTCCTCTCTCGTCTGTCTGAAGGATTTCACAGGTTTCTCTCTCGGCTGCCGTGGAAACTTTGCGTTCAGACAGACTCGCTCTGTCAGCCGCTCGGCAGCTCGTAGATTTCTGCAGACAAAAGAGTTGAGGCCTCGCTGACGAGCCGCTCGCTTTCAAACTTTCAAATCCACCAAACTGGTCTCCGGGCTACGAAAACTGAGACTGTAAAGAGCAAAGACAGGCCGCGACACGCCTTCTCCCACACACACATAACAAGCTGAATACACACCAAACACACCTGAACCAGGTGGAGACGCCCTCCGTCACACACAGCACACAGAAACTTTTAAAAAGGTAATTCAGGACGTGGTAAAGTCCGCTTTGATTCAGAAAGGTCAAAGTTTGTTTGATTCTTCAGGAATGTTTCTGCTCCAACACGTCTCTCACATGTTGATTCACGTCTAATTAACGAAGATGACGATGAAGAAAAGGTGGAAAAGTTTCTTTGTGTTCGACTGCAAACATGCACTGTAAAAAATGTCTGCGGTGAAAAAAATTGCCAAACTACGTCAGTAAAACACTAAAACATGCCGTGAAGTATGACGGTGTTTAAGTAGTATTTTATATTAGAGGCTGTTAATTATACAGTAAAACACTGTAATATTTATATACTGCATATTTTACTGTCGTAGTTTACAGACATTTTAGAACATGAAATCAACAGTGCTGTCCTTTTACTGTAATATTAAAAACTATAAAATAACAGCTGATTTTTACCGTAAAGACAACAGTTTTCTACAGTGTGGCTTCATCACGTTTGACCTTACTCAGATTTATCCCATAGCTGAAAGCTCAGGAAGTGACATCGATCATGTGACCTCGCTGTCATCAGTTAAACATCTGTCACATGGTTTTAATCACTTCCTGTCTCAGGTCCAATCACAGCCCTGCTGTGTGACCCTAGCCCCGTCAGCAGGTGTGTTGTTACCTGGATGGGTTTGAGGAAGTCCAGGTTGTTCAGGAAGTGCTCCTCAGCGTGGTTCAGCCAGATGGGCGGGGCCTGACAGATCACTTCCTGTACCAGCATCGACACCTGTTTGTCTGAGATCGTCACAAAGTCCTCCAGAGGCCACTTGCCGCCCTTCCTGGGACACATGTCTCTCAGGTGGACGCTGAAACCCTTCAGGAGCACCTGAGAACGAGAGCAAGGAGGGTCATACTGAGCATGTGCAGAATGTGTTCATACTGAGCATGTGCAGAGTGAGTTCTCACCTTCTCCAGGTGAACGTCGGCCTCTCTGATCTGCTCCACGCTGTGTTCAGGAAATGATGCGTTTATCTTCAGGAAGCTGGACAGAGTCTCGTCATCACGCAGGAAGTGCTTCAACTTAAAACCTGAAAACAAAAACAAACAAACAAACAAACAAACAAACAAACAAACAGGTAAGAGAAACCCGACACCTCCTCCTCATCTTCTCCTCTCCTCCTCACCTCTTCACCTCCTCCTCTCCTCCTCACCTTCTCCTCTCCACCCCTTCCTCACCCCCTCCTCTCCTCTCCTCTTCACCCTCCTCACCTCCTCTTGGACCCTGGCTCAGTGTTTCTGGCTCAGACCCTTCAGGAGGAGGTTGTGCCCATATTTGTGTGTTAGTGGGTGTGTCTGTATGTAAATGAGCGGTCGTGTTGTGACTCGTCAGGTGTTGTTTCTTTTTATTGGACAAAGACCGTCTTCCCCCGCAGACCCCCCCCACCCCCAGACAGGTTTAAACATGCAGCTGACAACAGCACAGATACAGAGAGACCTCAGGGAACGTCCAGGGAACGCTCAGGAAACACTCAGACAACGTTCAGGAAACTTTCAGGGAACCCTCAGAAAAGGTTTACTGAGCAGTGATGTCATCAAACAAACCATCTTTAACCTGCAGACTTACAACGAGGAGCTCGGAGGCCCCTCACAGACCAGAACCAGACTTCACAGTTAGTGACGGGTCAGAGGACACGCAGAGCTGTCTCACATCATCAGCTCTGAGTGATGTGATTGGTCAAATGAGGAGCGGCTTCCTCTGAGAGCTCCAACAGAGACGCACGCCATAGTTCATTAACAACGCATTATTAACCACGAGGTTAGGTCCTGGTTCAGATCTGGTCCTGGTTCAGATCTGGTCCAGTCCTCCTCATGTCTGTGAGTTTGTTCAGCTGCAGAGCGACATATCTGAACTCGGTGACTCTCAGTGTGTCGTCTCTGCCGCCGAGTGTGACCCACTGAGGTCCAGCTCTCTGTCTCTGGTTCTGTTTCTGGTTCTGTCTCTGTCTCTTCAGACTCCTCTCCTGAACTCTGACCAGGTAAGATCACCTGAGAAACCCAGACCTGGCAGCAGGTTGGAGCAGGTAGCGATCAGGTCCGCCCCCCACAGAGATCAAATGAACACAAGAAATTCTTCAAGTTCAACAAGGCTGAAAATCCACAAAATGAAGGGGGACGGCCCAAAACCTGAAGACTGGAGACTAAAGACTGAAGACTGGAGACTGAAGACTGGGTTTAAGATTCTCTCAGACTGTTCACCATGATACAGTTATTGATTATTGATCAGATCAGTCGTCTGTTAGAGTCTGATGTTTCAAACATTGAAACCAGACTCGACTCTGTGACATCACATCCTGTTTATGTCCATTTACCACCAGAAACATTTCAGAAACGTTTCAGGAGCATTTCAGGAGTCTGCAGAGGGCATTTTATTTTGAAAATCTTGACTGTTTCCTTCATACTCAGGGCGTTTATTTTGAAAATCTTACCTGAGCGGCTGTCCTGCAGCACCCGCAGAGCCTGAGCGAGCTCCTTGAAGCCGTCCAGGTTCTTGTCGTTCTGACTGTACAGGAGGATCTTCTTGGCGTCCGAGAAGAGGCGAGAGATTCTGACCAGGAGAGAGGAAGAGGAGAGGTTTTTCAGAATAGGAAGAGGAAACTTTAGACAGTAAACAATAAAGAGGCCTTTCAGAATAAAAGCCTGAGACTCACATGGAGTCGTTGAAGTTGCCGACGATGCCTGGAGACTCGCCCGGCGTCGGGTTCCTGAAGCACGGGTTGTTGGCGTTGCAGAGGATCCCCTGAAGCCACGGCAGCGTTCCCGCCGATGGCATCGCCTTGTTGGGAAAGTGACCTGCAGACAGGAAGTAAAGACAGGAAGTGAGACTCTACTAAAGTAAAAGCATCAACATGACGAGGCTCGTGGGAGATAAAGGTTCTCGTCTTTCAAGTGTGCACGTGCTGAAGAAGATCATCTTTATCTGCTGCTGTGTTGGAACACAGCGTCCATACGTTCACCTGGACAGGTAAATAACCTGTGGGGGTAGAGGAGATGTGTGCTGTGACCTTTACCCCCCCCCTCACGTCTTCACCACCCCATCAGGAACCTTTAGCTGCCAACAGGTCTGTTTCTAATCACAGAGATAAGATAACGAGGAGCTGAGCTCAGGACGAATGAGGACGAGTCGACCTGCAGCGAGCGAGCGAGCGAGGAAACATTTATTTATTTATTGATAAACTATTCTAATCATCTATCAATGATTGATGAGGACACATCTGCCAGATGTTTCTAAACACACTCAGTTACACATTATTTCAGTCTATCATGAATTAACGTAACGAAAACCTTTGAAAAACCTTTACAAACATTAGAAATGACACAAAGTGACTCCTCCTGTCTGTCTGAACCAATGAATGAATGAAGCGTCTCCATGGTGATGCAGACAGACAGTTTGACCATAACTGACAGAAAACGTTCAGAAACCGAATTCGTCCCTAAACTTCCAGAACTTGCAGGTCTCACCCTCCTGGACCCGCCTGGACTCCACTGAACCCCACTGAACCCCACTGGACCCCACTGGACCCCACTGGACCCCACTGGACCCCACTGGACCCCACTGGACTCTCTTGGACCGGCCTTACAGGACCTTCATGTTGCTCCTGTGATCCAGACTCTGGTTCTGGTCCTCATAGATCATTCTGATTGAGTGAATCTTCACGATCATCCATGTTCAGGATCAATAATCGGCTGATTGGACTGTAAACGCTGATGTACGTTAGGTAAATGTGCTGAGACCCTGACGATGATGATGACGTGAGCTCGTCGGCGCTGCTTCAGCCCGGCGGGTTTCAACACGTCTGAGCTCACATGCTGAGTGAATCACAGCTCAAACATTCCTCAAACAGACGGGGCAGAACTGAAACCACTGCTGGTCCAAAACTTCTGCTTTCCACAGGGAGACAGGAAACCAGCACAGGGTTAACATGGTCTCACAGCTGGACTCACAGCTGATCCCAGTCCTGCTCGGCTCAGCCCGGACTCTCTGAAGGAGAATGAACAGGTCAGACAAAGAAACAAAGAGGAGGAGGACACAAGGATTCCAGTCTGTCAGGTTTTAGTCCTCCACAAAACATGACGCCTGAGGGTTCAAAATCCAGACCCTGCTGCTGCTGAGAGACCCAGCTGGGGCGGTCCACAACAGACTAGAACAGTCCAGAACAGTCAAGACCAGAACTGACCAGAACTGTCCAGAACAGAACAGTCCAGAACAGACCAGACTAGACCAGACTAGACCAGAACTGTCCAGAACAGATCAGAACTGTCCAGAACAGACCAGAACCCCCCTGATATACTGATATTATTGATCATTTTGATTAATTATTGGTCGGGTTCTGGAGCTGCAGCCTGTGGTTGTGTAACTCTGCTGTGTTTTTATCGGTCCTGAACACAGCACGCTGACCTTCACCGGATCGGATAAAGACCTGATTACGGCGCCGAGATAAGAACCATAAACGGACGAATCACCTGAAATCCTGCCAGCTCGACACTTCCTGTCACATTACCCATCAATAACTGATAATCAGGAATCAATGTAGTGTTCAGAGTCACACTGACAGCTGATAGGAGGAGGCCTCCTGAACGCTCATCCAGATCCATGTCTGATAACCAGAACCGCAAATACTCCCAGCCAAGGGAACAGTCAAATAGTCCAAAAAATTAGCTCTTTCCTAACCACTTTTGTGGATGTGAAGATGGACTACAAAACGCTCATCTGAGATCCTTCCTAGATACTCCCCGCGCTCTGACCGTGTTGTTTCATGCAGGAAATATAAACGTGGACAACCCGGTGAAAAATGTGACGTCATCATCAACGTCAGAGTTCAAATAATAATGAATATTGTCCACCTGTCACAGAAGGCAGATGAAGTGTTTGTTAGCTGGTATGGGCGCTCACCCTCCTGTCCACTCATAGAGAAACATATTAGCAAGTTATGGCAAAGATATATGATGAATCAGCAACGGGAACTTCATGATGATCTGCAGGACGCTGGATGGCACAGTTCCAAACAGTTTGTACTCTGTGTGTGAACGCAGCTCCACAATCAACAACAGAACACACACAATGATCAGAGTGTGACATCACGTCAACACGTATGTTCATATTCACATGCTCTCTGCTGCAGGCTGGTCACACTGTTTAAATACACTGATGGTTTTAATGGCTGAACGCTGCGTCCATTTTAAGGAACTGTGGGGCGGCATCACCTCCTTTCCTTTCCTAAAGGATGGTCCATGTATCCTATGCTAAAGGAGATAATAAAGGAAGCATTGAAGCTTCTTTCCTTTCGTAAAGGATGGTCCGTGTATCCTATGCTAAAGCAGATAATAAAGGAAGCATTGAAGTTCCTTTCCTTCACAGTCAGAGGATTCAAACGGCTCTTATCATGGCGGACACGTTAACACTTCAGTGAGGAACCTTCATGAGACAAACTGAATATTAGACCACACCTGAGGATTCTCCTTTGTCACCTGATCGATGATCAATAACCTGATTAAAAGGATGAATGAAGCTCTTTGGACTCACACTCATGCTGTTCATAGGGCGGGTAGTTCAGTCGCACAGCGATGAGGATGAAGAAGATCAAGAGTGGCCAGATGATTTCAACCAGAAGCTGAACCTGAGGACAGGAAGTGACATGTCAACAACAGGAACACATACTAACAACACACGCTAACAACATATCTATGAACAAACTATGAACATAAGAACATACTGAGAACATAATGAGAACATACTATGAACATAATAAGAACACACTAAGAACACACTAACAATGTACTAAGAACACACTAAAAACACACTATGAACACATTTACACAATTACTAAACAGAACATTTATAGATAGAATTTAAAAATAGAGTAAACAGAATAAAAAGTAAAAATAAAAATAAATAAAACAGATAAAAATAGATGACATCACAAGAAGGCCAATCTGTAAAAATTAGTTTTAAGAAGTGATTTAAAAGAATTCACTGATTCGGCGAGCCTTAGCTCCTTGGGCAGGTCGTTCCAGAGTCGAGGGGCCCTGATCAAAAAGGTGCGATCACCTCTAGTCTTTAACCTCGACCCTGGAACAACCAGAAGTGACCCGCCCGAGGATCTAAGGCTGTGAGTTGGCTTGTAGGGGGTTAACATGTCTGCAATATAATTAGGAGCCAGACCCCTGCGGGCTTTAAAAGTGATCAGCAAAATCTTAAAATCAATCCTCAAACGTACAGGAAGCCAGTGGAGTGAAGCTAAAGTTGGTGAGATGTGATGTTGTCTGTTAACACCGGTTAGAAGCCGAGCTGCTGCATTCTGTACAAGTTGGAGGCGTGAGAGAGATTTTTTTATTGATGCCGGAGAGGAGTGTCCAGTTTTGAGAAAATGAAGGTATAGATTATTCTTTCTAGATCGGATTTTGGGAGCATGGGTTTGACTCTGGATATAGTTCGTGAATGAAAAAAGCAGGCCTGGACAAGTTTATATATAGTTGAAAAGTGAGGTGAGAGTCAAACCGAATGCCTAGGTTTCTGGCAGGTGACTTGATATTAGTGAACAGTGGACCAGGGGTATTGTCTACGGGGAGGGAGGAATGTGGTGCGGAGTACAGTGAAACCTCAGTTTTGGAGTCATTGAGTAATAGAAAGTTTTGAGCCATCCAATATTTAATGTCGTCTAGAAAGTCATAAACAGCAGCTAGGCTTCCCGGGTCATCAGGTCTCAGTGAGAGGTATATCTGTGTGTCGTCAGTGTAGCGATGAAATAATAAATTGTGTCGACGAAGGATCTGGCCTAAAGGAAGCATATAAATGGATAATAAAATTGGACCTAAAATTGAACCTTGCAGTACACCAAAGGCAGCCACAGCTTTAGCGGATGTGTGACTGCCTATGGCGACCACATAGGTTCTTTCTAAAAGGTAGGAGTAAAACCGGCTAAGAGCAGTGCCCTCGATGCCGACCGAGGTCCTAAGACACTCAATTAAAATACTGTGGTCTATGGTGTCGAAAGCTGCGCTCAGATCTAAAAGTATTAAAATTGCACTCTTGCCACCGTCAACTGTTAAAAGAATATCATTGGTCACCTTGAGGAGTGCAGTTTCTGTGCTATGTTGAGCTCTGTTCCTTACTGGAATTCTTCAAAGAGATTGTTGTGACACATAAAATCTAAAAGCTCGGATGAAACCACCTTTTCTAAAATTTTAGATAAAAATGGAAGTGTGGGAATAGGTCTAAAATTATTAAAATCTGAGGGGTCAAGGTTAGGTTTCTTTAAAGGACGCTGGACAACAGCATGTTTAAAAAAGGCAGGAACGATGCTTTCAGATAAAGAACTATTAATAATCAAGAAAATGCTGGGTCCAACTTTGTCTATAACCTCTTTAAGAAATCTAGTGGGGAGGGCATCAGGGCTGCAAGTAGCTGACATCATATGACTTATTGTAACGTATAAAAAGGACAGTGTGACTGGGCTAAAATTGCTAAAACAACAGTGAGTGTCTCTACCGGTAAGTAAAATGCAATCTTTGTGGTTAATCTGTTGTCGTATATTATGGATTTTGGTATTAAAAAAGGATACAAAAATCTTCACACAGATCTGCCGATGCATCCGTGAAAGGGCAGACGGAGGGGTTGGTGACTGCATCTAAAACCTTAAATAAAATCCTGGGATTGTTTTTATTTGTTAAAACTAAATTAGAACAAAAGTGAGCTCTAGCGTCTTTAACTACTGACGGCGGACAGGTAAAACATGACTAAGAACACACTATGAACACACTAAGAACACACTATGAACACACTATGAACACACTAAGAACACACTATAAACATACTATGAACACACTATGAACACACTAAGAACACACTATAAACATACTATGAACACACTAAGAACACACTATGAACACACTATGAACACACTAAGAACACACTATGAACACACTAAGAACACACTAAGAACACACTAAGAACACACTATAAACATACTATGTACACTATGAACACACTAAGAACACACTATGAACACACTAAGAACGCACTAAGAACACACTATGAACACACTAAGAACACACTATGAACACACTAAGAACACACTAAGAACACACTAAGAACACACTATGAACACACTATGAACACACTATGAACACACTATGAACACACTAAGAACACACTAAGAACACACTATGAACACACTATGAACACACTAAGAACACACTAAGAACACACTAAGAACATGCTCTCTGTCTGCGTCCTGTCAGCCTCATAAAGTGTTGGTGTATGAAACAGGAAGTGGCTTCAGGTCTTTATTGTTGGTCATTCATAATAAATGACGACTCATCAATCCACACACAGATTTTTTTCCCATGATGCCTCAGCTGTTATCAGGACGCTGTGGCTCTGACCTTTGACCTCCTTCATACAGACATGAAGTTTCACTTTATTGATCCAAAGATCAGGAAGTCAAAACTAAATCAATTAATTATTTATTACTATCAGCTGATCAGAGATCAATCACTGCCGATTATTGATTAAAGTCACAGCTGATTGATGATTAAATCATCCGGTAATTAAAAGAAAGACTTCATCATAACCTCTGTGTGTGTGTGTGTGTGTGTGACTGACCGTCTGTCGTCGTCTGTAGGTGAAGTTCTTCCACAGCAGCAGGCCGAGCTGCGTAGAGACAGACATGTCTCTCTCTCTCTCTGAGTGTCAGCTGTCGCTCTCTCTCTGTTAAACACAGACAGGTAGATCCACACGGCGGTCAAAGGTCAAAGGTTAGAGCCGATATTAAGACGACGACACGAACACACGTGTGTGTGTGTGTGTCTGGAGGGCACTGCGCACACACACACACACCTCCAGACTGAGTGAGAGTGATGGAGGGCTGTGTCACATGACCTGACCTCCAGTCGCTGTACATATACTATATACACACACATACGTACATGTATGTATATATGTGTATAGTACACACACATATATACTGTATGTATATGTGTGTTGCTTGTCTTCAGATAAACTGATCAAAGTTTCTCTGTCAGCCAATCAATGACGCTGGGGCGGCGTGCATTTACACACATGCAAATGATGCACTCAAAGCCCCCTCACACACACACACACACACACACACACACACACACACATTTACACACTTTGATGACAGAGAGCTCATCGTTCATTCATCACAGGAAACACTCTGAATGGGGGGGGGGGTGGCATTAACACCCCTACACACACACACACTCACACACGTCCTTGAACTGATGATGACATCAGAATCAATCAGATCGTCAAAAACTTGAAAGTCTGATTGTATCTACCTGTCTGTGTGTGTGTGTGTCTGTACCTGTCTGTGTGTCTGTACCTGTCTGTGTGTGTGTGTGTGTCTGTACCTGTCTGTGTGTGTGTACCTGTCTGTGTGTGTGTGACTGTACCTGTCTGTGTGTGTGTCTCTGTCTGTGTGTGTGTCTGTACCTGTCTGTGTGTGTGTGTGTCTGTACCTGTGCGTGTGTGTGTCTGTACCTTGTGTGTGTGTCTGTACCTGTCTGTGTGTGTGTGTCTGTACCTGTGTGTGTGTGTGTGTCTGTACCTGTCGTGTGTGTGTGTCTGTACCTGTGTGTGTGTGTGTGTGTCTGTACCCGTCTGTGTGTGTGTGTGTCTGTACCTGTGTGTGTGTGTCTGTACCTGTCTGTGTGTGTGTGTGTGTGTGTGTGTCTGTACCTGTCTGTGTGTGTGTGTCTGTACCTGTCTGTGTGTGTGTGTGTACCTGTCTGTGTGTGTACCTGTCTGTGTGTCTGTACCGGTCTGTGTGTGTGTACCTGTCTGTCTGTGTGTGTGTGTGTGTCTGTCTGCACATGCATGAATCAAACTGAATTAAATCATGTAAAATCTGAAAGCAGCTCATCAGACCAAACATTATCACAGCATTAACAAAGATTAGAACAACATAATCAAACATTAGAAGAACATTAGAAGAACACTTTGTGTTTTTTAATAACTTGAATCAAACTTCAGATTTTAAAATAAAAAACAAACTTTTTATTTTAAAACACAAAAATTAAAAAGTCAAACTTAATTTTTCTGTTTGAAGATGGAAAACAAACTTTTAAAAACTTTGTTTGTTTCTGAGACTTTGATTCAGGTTCAAATACCTGGACACGAACACGAGCTCAATGTGACAAAAAAAAAGTGAGATAACGTTTAAATAACCTTTAACAGACGTTTAAATAACGTTTAAATGACGCTGAAACAGAGTTTAAGCGGGTGAACAGCCTTAACTTACCGGTGTTGGTGTCGGTGCTCCTCCAGTCCTCCTCCTCTCAGCAGCATCTGATCCCGCATCGAGCTGCAGCTGCGGGACTAAAACTCACCGGATGAGTCACTCACACGGCTTCCGGTCCGACACTTCAAAATAAAGTCCAACATCAGTCTGATTTAAATCTCAGTAAACACAAAGAGAGATCCGTTATTTAAAGGTTAGTCCAACGTTTTCATTGGTTTGAACTAACCTGCAGCTGTGAGATATCATGTTGATTGATTAATGATTAGCTCAGGTACTGCTCATAATTAACTGACGCCGTGTTTATGACGTCATCACGTTTCTGTATGAACACCATTCATTCATGAACTGCTCACCTGGTTTTATTTTGTAAAGTGACCTGTGGCTGGACTTCCGGCAGGTTACTGTCGGTCACTGAGATACAGGAAGTGAGGTTTCACAATAAAATACTTTCCACTGTGAATCATCTGATCTGAAAAAACAAACAATTTTCACAGCAATACACGGGCAAACAAACAACACACAACACTACAAGTACTACAAGTACTGCAAGTACTACTAACACTACTGTGACTGCTACAGCAGTGAGAATGGTTCTGTATTGGTTCTCTCAGGGTTCTGTATTGGTTCTCTGAGGGTTCTGTATTGGTTCTCTGAGGGTTCTGTATTGTTCTCTCAGGGTTCTGTATTGGTTCTCTGAGGGTTCTGTAGTGGTTCTCTGAGGGTTCTGTATCGGTTCTCTGAGGGTTCTGTATTGTTCTCTGAGGGTTCTGTATTGGTTCTCTGAGGGTTCTGTATTGTTCTCTGAGGGTTCTGTATTGGTTCTCTGAGGGTTCTGTATTCTCTGAGGGTTCTGTATCGGTTCTCTGAGGGTTCTGTATTCTCTGAGGGTTCTGTATCGGTTCTCTGAGGGTTCTGTATTGTTCTCTGAGGGTTCTGTATTGGTTGGCTGTGTGTTTTTGTTCTGACACACTTCCTGTTCTCACTTCCTGTTTGTGTGCATCAGCTGACTGCAGATCAGCTGTTGTGTTGACAGGTGATGGACTGACCTCTGCTGGACAGACACTGAACTGTGGATCATCAATTATCAGCTGATCTGTTGTATGAACGTTTTCTTGTGGTTGTTTCAACATTGACTGACGTCACAGTACTCAGGCATCATCAGTCACATGTTGATTTATTTCACAGGATCAAAGTATATAAATTATATTTAATATATTTACTGTAATGAAACTGGAGTTAGTTCGACCTAATGTTCTGGAAACGTTCTTCTGTAACCCTGTCAGAACATAGTTATAATTTTTACACAGAACTGACAGAGCTAACTGACGCTGTGAAGCTCAGTGTAGTCCTCTTCCTAATCTAAATATGGATCATCAGCTGACCTGAGGCGGGCTGAATGGCTGCCTCAAACAGGTCATCTGTAACGACACCCACCTGTCAGTCAAAGCGTCCACGCTCTTAATTCTGCATAACTTTAAGCCTTAATATGATCTGAACAGGTGAGTTGTATATAAATTCACCCTCAGTACAGTTGTCATGAACGGGGAAATTAGCTACAGAGACCAAAACTGTTTTTTGTACCAGGCTGTAAACATGTTTATTTCTGCTGTGAAGTTGGACATTTGAACATGGGGACTTATGGAGACTGACTCACTTCTGGAGCCTCAAGAGGACGTTTGAGGAACTGCAGTTTGTGGTTTCACTTCATCTACACATTTATAAAACAACACATAGACAATCTGTTTACACTGTAAAAACTGCTCTGTCACTTTAAAGTTTATTAATCCAACAAACATAACGAGTCTGTTTTCTTCAAGAAAATTAAATGTTGATAAGAAAACAGTCACACACACACACACACACACACACACACACACACACACACACACACAGCCTGGTACAACAGTAAACAATAAGACAAAAGCTCTCTTGTCCTCTGCAGCCGGTTCAGACCCACATCGCTGCTGTCCTCAGTCTGACAGTAACACCAGGACCGTGCAGGACTCTGTAAGACCGTGCAGGACTCTATAGGACTCTCCAGGAACATGGACCCTAAGCGTCTGTCGTCGAGCTCTCAGCAGCAGGTTTATCTCAGGAGGAAGGTAAAGACTTTAAATAAATGATTATTAATGAACATAAAACTGAACCTGTTTACAATCTGCAGGTACTTCAGTTTACTTTAAGAACACATTAATGATACTTTATATATATGTATTTCTACATTTCAATATTTGATCGGTCTGAAGAGAAATGACACTGTACAAATACAGAAATACAGAAACAAGAAGAAAAAACTGTCGATAATAAAATGAAAGTTTTAATTTCAAAGTTAAATTTAAAATTTTAGTTTAAAGGAACATTTAGATGAAACAATGAAACTACAGAAGTCAATAACATGTGAATAACATACTAACTTAACTATAAACAACTAAAACTACAAATAAAAAAACTACAAATAAAACTACAAATAAATTAAAAAACTACAAAAACAAATACAACTTCAAATAAACAAATAAAACTACAAACAGACAAATAAAACTACAAATAAACAAACAAAACTACAAACAAACAAACAAACAAATAAAACTACAAATAAATAAATAAAACTACAAACAAACAGTCAAACGGTTGTTTTTGTGAAACAGCGCCACTCCGCCTCTTGGCTCCACTCAGTGGTCACAGTCGGTATTACACCCGCAGGTCCGCCGGTAAAACGCTTTGTTGTGCAGCAGCTCCGCTCCGGCACGGACACTAATTGCGCATGCGCAATGAGATGAATGGCCGCTGTACCTGACGGCCCACCAGGAAGTGTGGCGGACAAATCCACTGCCGTTAATCCCCGCTCGGTACGGTAACCGGAGGAGGCACCGACAGTAGCATGCACAGCGGACCAGTGCGCTCAGTCTGACCGTCAGCACCGTCTCCTCTCCGGGCTCGGCCTCCGGGATCGCGCCGCTGCGCAGTGAGTGCATGCAGGCAGAGCGCGCGGGGCTGTCCGTCTCCTCCCCCCCGCCTGTCGGGCTCCAGACCCCGCTGCTGCTGAGCTGAAGCTCCGTGAGGCTCCGTGAAGCTCCGTGAAGCTCCGGGCACGTCCACCCTGACTGCAATGGGATGCTGCGGTAGCGCGGAGGTAAGAACGGCCCGGCCCGGTCTGGCCCGGCTCGGTACCGTCCTGCCCCCTCCTCCACCCCCCGGTGCCCTTCAGCAGAGCACCGGTGCGTGTTTATTTGTTCACCGTGAAAGGGAAACCGGTGCCGGGGAGCAGAGAGGGCCGAGCTGGGATTAAAGCCAGCAGCTGTAATCCAATTAGCCCGTCATGGGGACAGGCAGGAACCGGGCCTGTCACCGCTCCGGTTCAACATCAAGCTTTGTGTGATGGGCTGAAACCGGGCCGAGTCGAGCCGAGCTAAGGCCAGGCTGTGGCTCGGCCCGGCTCTGCTCCCGGTGTGACCGGCGTGTGTTTGTGTGTTTCAGAGGACAAAGAGAGAATGGAGACCGCTGGAGGACCGGAGCTGCACCGACCTGCCCTGGTTCCTGCTCTTCACCGTCTTCTGCGTCGGCATGGTAACCACACCGAGCCTCGCCCTGACGTCACCACACTCACCTGACAGACAGCTGCCATCACCGATTATCATTAATCAATCAATCAATCAATCAATCAATCAATCAATCAATCAATCGATCAGTGCATGGATCTATGTTCATATTTATAAACCTGAGGACTTCCTGTCACGTGGTCCTCAATAATGATCAGTGATGTCAGAGCTCACGTGCTGATTGGGACACTGGGACACTTCAGTGTTTGACCAATCACAGTGACAATGACATCATACCACATGTAACACATGTCACATACTGTGACCGTAGTCCAGGTGTGACTGTGGTCCAGGTGTGACTGTGGTCCAGGTGTAATTGTGGTCCAGGTGTGACTGTAGTCCGGGTGTAATTGTGGTCCAGGTGTGACTGTAGTCCAGGTGTGACTGTGGTCCAGGTGTGATCGTAGTCCAGGTGTGATCGTAGTCCAGGTGTAATCGTAGTCCAGGTTTGATCGTAGTCCAGGTGTGACTGTAGTCCAGGTGTGACTGTGGTCCAGGTGTGATCGTAGTCCAGGTGTAATCGTAGTCCAGGTGTGATTGTAGTTCAGGTTTGATCGTAGTCCAGGTGTGACTGTAGTCCAGGTGTGATCGTAGTCCAGGTGTGATTGTAGTCCAGGTGTGATGTAGTCCAGGTGTGATCATAGTCCAGGTGTGATGTAGTCCAGGTTTGATCGTAGTCCAGGTCTGATTGTAGCCCAGGTGTGATGTAGTGTTGTAACATTTCTACATGTATGTTTTAATAAACATATGAATGTTAAGTATATGTATATCTGTCCACCTGTCTGTGTGATCACCTGATTCATCATCATGTCTTTCTGTCCTGCAGGGCAGCATCTGCGGCTTTACCGTGGTCACCGGTGGCGCCGCTCGCCTTGTCTTCGGATATGACAGCTACGGCAACACGTGTGGTCAACGCAACGAGTACATGGAAGGCGTCCGGCTCAGCGGCCTCGACCACACGGACAGGAAGTAAGTCTGACTTTATATCAACTGTGTGCTCACCATTCTCCTGTCCATTACTGTGGGATCATGGTCCTGATTTTTACAGTGTAAACCCTGATAGTGGTGGTTTTACCGTGTATAACAGGTATTTTAATATATAACAGTGGTATATACTACACAGAACTGTGGTATTTTTAGTGTATAACAGTTGTATTTTTAGTATATAACAGTGGTATTTTTAGTGTATAACAGTTGTATTTTTAGTATATAACAGTGGTATTTTTAGTATATAACAGTTGTATTTTCAGTGTATAACAGTTGTATTTTCAGTGTATAACAGTGGTATTTTTAGTGTATAACAGTGGTATTTTTAGTGTATAACAGTGGTATTTTTAGTATATAACAGTTGTATTTTCAGTGTATAACAGTTGTATTTTCAGTGTATAACAGTTGTATTTTCAGTGTATAACAGTTGTATTTTCAGTGTATAACAGTGGTATTTTTAGTGTATAACAGTGGTATTTTTAGTATATAACAGTTGTATTTTCAGTGTATAACAGTTGTATTTTCAGTGTAACAGTTGTATTTTCGGTGTATAACAGTTGTACGTTTAATATATAACAGCGGTATTTTTAGTATATATCAGTGGTGTTTCTAGTGTATAATAGTGGTATTTTTAGTATATAACAGTGGTATTTTTAATGTATGTAGTGGTGTTACATGTTGTGTATTTGTGTTGAATTTGACTGAATAAAAACAGAGAGAGGGTGAGAGACAGAGAATCAGAGTGAGTCAGTACCAGCTGTGTGACTCTTACTGTACAATGACTCTGCTGTGACGTCGTTACACTGAGACGTTACACCAAGCTCTAGCCAACCACTAAAAGTCCATAGAGGCTGCTGAGCCCGGTTACATCGCCCGCTCGCCCAGCTCCAGATCAAAACTCCTTTGCTAACAGACAGTGAGCAAAACAAGCTAACGTTAGCTTAGAAATGGAGTCCGCCAATGTCAGAAATCAGAAATCAGAATCAGAAAAGCTTTATTGCCAAGTATGATTTTACACATACAAGGAATTTGTTCTGGTGTTGTTGGTGCATGACAAACTCTATGTATTCTCTAAATACAAATATAAATAAAAATATAAACAATATAAATATATATACACAGTATGTTTTAAAAGTAAAAAGAGCAGTACATCTGTGCAGTGATAGTAAGTACCAGTCAAACGTTCACAAATGTGCAAATGTTCACAGTATTTTTAAATATGCTACTATGAGTATATAACAACAAGGAAGTCCAAGCTGAGCGTTAATGTAACGCATAGAGTTGTGGAGGCAATGTCAATGTGACATGTAGAGGCAGAGGTGGAGTGTGAAGAATGAGAGAGTGTTAGGGGGGGCTCTGGGCCTTGTTGATAAGGCTAGTAGCACCAGGTCACTAGATGGTCAACCTCCCACCTGTAGGCGGACTCATCACCATCAGAGATGAGTCTGATGAAGGTGGTGTCGTCCGCGAACTTCAGGAGCTTGACGGACTAGTGACTGGATGTGCAGCTGTTCGTGTACAGGGAGAAGAGCAGAGAAGAAAGAACGCAACCCTGGGGGGATCCAGTGCTGATGATCTATGAGTCGGAGACATGTTTTTCAAGCTTAACGCGCTGCTTCCTGTCAGACAGGAAGTCTGGAGTCAGGCATGCTCAGCTGGGAGAGCTTCTCCTGAAGCAGAGCCAGGATGATGGTGTTAAAGGCAGAGCTGAAATCCACAAACAGGATCCTGGCGTAGGTTCCTGCGGAGTCCAGGTGCTGTAGGATGTAGTGGAGGGCCAAGTTGACTGCATCGTCTACAGACCTGTTGGCTCTGTAGGCAAACTGCAAGGGGGGGCCAGGAGTGATGTCTTTCAGGTGTGAAAGCACAAGGCGCTCAAAGGACTTCATAACCACAGAGGTCTGGGCGACAGGTCTGAAGTCGTTAAGTCCTGTGGCTTCTTGGGAACAGGGATGATGGTTGAGGTCTTGAAGCAGGTTGGACGTGACATGTCTCCAGTGAGGTGCTGAAGATGTCTGTGAACACCGGAGACAGCTGATCAGCGCAGTGCTTCAAGCTGGATGGGGAGACAGAATCCGGTCCAGCTGCTTTCCGGGGGTTGTGTCTCTTGAAGAGTTTGTTGACGTCCCTCTCATGGATGAAAAGAGTCATCACTGAGGTGGGTGGGGAGGTGGAGCGGGGGACCTTTAAGGTGGGCATTGGTGCCCAGGCCCCTGCTGAGGTGGAGGTGATGCTCTGTAGCTGGAGCTGTTGGGCGGTGTCATGGGGGATGGTTGCAGGACTGTCCCTTTGTCTTTCAAAGTGGCAGTAGAACTCGTTCAGGTCGTTGGCCAGGTGTTGGTCATTGATGGAGTGGGGGGTTTTAGGCTTGTAGTTGGTGATCTGCCTGAGCCCTTTCCAGACAAACGCAGAGTCGTTAGCTGACAACTGGTGTTGGAGCTTCTCAGAGTTCAGTCGTTTAGCCTCTTTCACCGCCTTGCTAAACTTGTACCTCACCTCTTTAAGTCTGTCTTTGTCCCCACTCCTGAAGGCCTCTTCCTTATCTAACCTTAACCTTCTGAGTTTGGCTGTGAACCAGGGTTTCTCATTGTTGTAACTCACCCTGGTGTGTGTTGGTACACAGCAGTCTTCACAGAAGCTGATGTATGACGTCACAGTGTGTACTCATCCAGACTGTTGGTAGCAGTCCTGAACACATCCCAGTCAGTGGAGTCCAAACACGCCTGGAGATCCTCCACAGCCTCACCGGCCCACTTCCTTGAAATCTTTACTACAGGCTTGCAGAGCTTTAGTTTCTGCCTGTACGCAAGAATCAGGTGGACCATGACGTGGTCAGAGTGGCCCAGTGCAGCACGGGGACGGCGTGATAAGCATCCCTGACTGTGGTGTAACAGTGATCCAGAATGTTCTCCTCTTTGGTCAGACATTTAATAAACTGTCTGTATTTAGGGAATTCGTGAGTGAGGCTTCCTTTGTTAAAGTCACCAAGGACAATAACTAAAGAGTCTGGTTTGGTCCGCTCCACATACAGTATCTGGTTGGTGAACATGTGCTGTGCGTCCTGCACGTTGGCATGCGGTGGGATGTAAACACCGACCAGAATGAATGAAGCAAACTCACGGGGTGAATAAAAAGGCTTACAGTTTATGATGAAGGATTCCAGATCAGGAGAACAGTGCTGCTGGATCACTGTTACGTCGTTGCACCAACCACTGTTGATGTAAAAACAGATTCCTCCACCTTTAGTTTTATCAATCCACACAGCCTGTTTTTCCTCAACAGCAGTTGTAGTTCCTCCAGTTTCCTGGTAACGGTGTGCGTAATCCGCGCTGGCAAAGACGCATGAGCGAACCAGCCCGTTTCCCTCTCCTCCGATGTTTCACTGCATGAGCAAAGGTGAGCACACCTTTGAGCAGAATGTCCACAATTTCCAGTGTAGGGAAAAGAAAAATAGGAAATAAGTTAGCTGGTGTTGTTACCCTGATGTTCACGAGCTCTTCTCTGGTGTAAGAGCTCCGGGTACCATCGCAAAAAACAGAGTTAAAACACAAAACAAAACAACGCGCACCAACACACCAAGGCGACCGTCCGCGGCACCATCTTGGTGTATCTGTACTCAAGCCAACGTTTTCTAAACGTTGCAGAGAGAACCTCTAAACACATTAGATATTGTTTTAAAGTTGAGAGGTACATTTAATGGAGTAAAAGTAAAAGTGGAAAGTTTAAAGTAGAATAAACTTTAAATACTCTAAAGTATGAGTATCTCATAGAAGGGTTTAATCTGGGACGATTTAATCATGGTAGATCCATGAAGATGTTTCATCCCAGAGTCTTCTTCAGGTCGGACTGACTGCTGGGGAGATCTAGGTGTTCAGCCTTGGTGGGATCATAGACCAGGCCATGGCTTCCATCTGGTTCATTAGACAGTCCCACCAGGATTTCACGATTTTTTTTTTGTGATTTTTGCGATCAAAATGACTGATTTTGCGGCGGCATTTTCTCATTTTTTGCGAAGAATTTTGCGCCCCTTTTTTGTAGTTTTCTTTACTTTTAAACCGCATCAAAAAGTCTAAACAGGCTTAATAAGACAAAAAAAAGGCAGACAGATTGAGAAAAACTGTTTCCTTTTTATTTTCTGTAAGAATCCTAACATTAGTACTGGAGTGTAAAAACGCATTTACCCCAGTACTGAGTGAGGCGAGATAATTAACGTGATAAGTGATTCCAACGATCAATGATATAATCTGTACGTACTGTATAGTTGACTTTCGGCGATGGTCGAGGACTTTGTTACACGGGCTACAAAATAGTTTTCCTCCGCTTGCATGTAAAATTGCCAGATATTGTTTTGTTTCTCGGTCATTTGCCAATATATATGACGGCAGGTGGGACTTGTTAGTAGTCGCCATCACTAACTAACGTTCCCACGGCGGTGTGTGAAAATGGCTGCGCGTGCGTGGTTATTTTGCAATAATTGTGCGACATAGTAGGAAATATGCGGCCTCGCAAAAATATGCGGCATATTGCTGATTACGCGGTAAACCACGCGATCGCAAAATTGCGAAAAACTGGAGGGACTGATTAGAGTTCACTGTAGTTGTGACAACTGTTGTCAGAGTCGTTAAGGTCAGTTCATGAGGTCCGGTGTGGACGACAGTCATTGTTGAGTCTCCTGTGAAGCGGACATTCCTCTTTCAAACCAAATGATCCATCGCTGTCACAGTTTTAGTGACAGTCATGGTCACATTTTGGACAGGTGACCTCATTAACATACTGTGTGTGTGTGAATCAGCAGATTCAGTAGAAGAACAAACTCTTTGTTTCTCTCCCACATCTTCATTCTGACATTCAGCTCGGCTTTAATCCTCCTCTGCTGCTATTTTTACTTCAAACACGGCTCAAGCCCAGATTATCAGGTGACCGGGTCTGCAGACCCGGGGCCTGAACGCCGCGGGTCATCTGATCGCTTGTAAAGAACCAGAACAGACCAGTCCAGAGTCTGAACATCAGAACAAAAACATCAAAGTGTTTGTGATTTTTATGTTAAGAAAATCAAAGAATCTGACCTTAAAGGACTCTTAATTTGAAAGGTTATCCAACACCTGCTGGGCTCCATCTTCTCACTGTCTACTTCATGTGACTTACCTTACTTCCTGTCTGTGCAGATTCGTCTTCTTCTTGGATCCGTGTAACATCGACATCGTCCAGAGGAAGATAAAGTCCATGGCTCTCTGCGTGTCTCTCTGTCCCACCGAGGAGCTGAAGACCTACCAGGACCTGAAGAGGTTCGCCATGCTCAACGGTGAGGTCATCACCAGTCACATGTCCTGTAATGTTCTCAGTATGACTCTGTTTCTATGGAAACAAGAACACCTGTTAAATACAACAACACAGCTAACTGTTAGCAGCAGAGTTAATCCTCATGTGGACCATGGTCATGGTTCTGGTTCAGGTTAAGATCTGGGTCAGGCCTTTCACAATGAACAAACAGTGTGTGTGTGTGTGTGTGTGTGTGTGTGTGTTTGTGTTTCAGTCAGTTTGATGAAAAGGAAGCGGTGATGTCACTAGTTGTCTGGACACTCACATCACGGTGATGATTGAATGTCTGCATGCGTGACCTGACACACACATACACACACAATAACAAAGGCAGCATTAAGCCATGGCGTGCCGTCGTGTGTCGTTGGCGTCACTTGGCTCTGTTTGTCCTCCATCATGTTGAAAATGTGACAGCGTTTCATCGGGTGATGACATCACAGCTCCTCTGGCAGCCATTTTGTTTCTGAAAGCAGTCATTGTGTCAGAACACACAGAGGAGCCAGTTCATGACAACAGGTCAGTCTGAGAGGTCAGCTGACAGCTGCTTCTCAACTTTATTATGACTCACTGGTCCTGGATTACTGGTCCTGGTTTTCTGGTCCTGGTTCTGACCAATGAATCTCTGAGTGACTTGATCTGGTTTGATTTTCAGCTCGGTGAACGTCTTCGTCTCGTCTCTGTGGCTCCGTTTTACTCTGAACGTCCCTCCATCAGCTGATTCAGGATGTTGAGGAGAAAACTTGTTTGTTTGTTTGAGCGTCTTAGTTTTTTTTTTGTTTCTTTTATACGAAAATCAAAAAACAGAATCTGAGCTTCAATAACTTACAATAAAGAAAAAGCTACCCGCTGGTCTGGGCTTTTCCTGGAGATGGAGGCTAACAGAGGCTAACAAAGGCTAACACAGGCTAACGGAGGCTAACACAGGCCACCAGAGGCTAACACGGGTTAACAAAGACTAACACGGGCTAACAAGGGCTAACAGACAAATTGATTTAGTTCACATCATTTCTAGTTTTTGCTCTCAAGAGATGCTAACATGCTAACAGCTGATTCCCTAAAGTATTATGGGAACTGTAGTGAGGTATGACCTCTGACATGGGGGTGCTGATGATGATGGTGATGATGACGATGATGATGGTGATGACGATGATGACGGTGACGATGATGATGATGATGGTGATGATGATGATGATGGTGGTGATGATGGTGATGATGATGATGGTGGTGATGATGATGATGGTGGTGGTGATGATGATGATGGTGGTGATGATGATGATGGTGGTGATGATGATGATGATGATGATGATGATGATGATGATGATGATGATGGTGCTGATGATGATGATGATGATGATGATGATGATGATGCTGATGATGATGATGGTGCTGATGATGATGATGATGGTGCTGATGATGATGATGATGATGGTGCTGATGATGATGATGATGATGGTGCTGATGATGATGATGATGATGGTGCTGATGATGATGATGATGATGGTGCTGATGATGATGGTGCTGATGATGATGGTGCTGATGATGATGATGATGATGGTGCTGATGATGATGATGATGACGGTGCTGATGATGATGACGGTGCTGATGATGATGATGGTGCTGATGATGATGATGGTGCTGATGATGATGATGATGATGATAATGATAATGATGGTGCTGATGATGATGATGATGATGATAATGATGGTGCTGCTGCTGCTGCTGATGATGATGATAATGATGGTGCTGATGATGATGATGGTGACGATGACAATGACGGTGCTGATGATGATGATGCTGATGATGACGATGATGACGGTGACGGTGCTGATGATGATGATGACGATGATGATGATGATGATGATGATGGTGATGGTGATGGTGATGATGATGACGATGGTGATGATGATGATGTTTCTGTTCCAGGTTCTGAGCTGTGTTCGTATGAGTTAGCGGGTCATAAATATCCCGGTCTACCTGAGAGATTCTCCAAATGTCCCAAACTTCCTGTTCCACCCAGGTAGGTTCAGCTTCACATCCAACACGTCGTTACGCCTGTCCTGTTAGTCTCTGAACTCTGACCCCTGACCTCCACAGTAAGCCACTTCCGGTGTTTAACCGCTGCACGCCGCTCGATGTTTCCTGTTATGCCAAGTTTGCGGAGGCCGTGGTGACGTTTGTCGGTGATAACAGCGTTCTACACCGGCTGATTGCTGGCGTTGCCGCCAGTAAAGAGATCATCATTGGACTGTGCGTCCTCGCTCTGGGTGAGATGCAAACTCTTTATCAATATCAATATTAATTAATATAATCAACACAGAAATATAATATTAATACAACTCTGTCTTTCAGTCCTGTCTATGATTCTCATGGTGATCATTCGTTATATCTCGGCCGTCCTCGTCTGGATCCTGACCTCGCTAGTCGTCCTTGGATCCCTCGGTGAGGTCACTTCCTGTTTATTCATATTGTTTTAATTCAGATCGAAACTTTAGTAATCAGTAGTCTGTAATCTGTCTTGCTCAGCGGGGACCAGCGTCCTCTGGTGGCTCTACATTGACCACCGGCTGTATGGAAATGACACGAGCACTAAAGTGACGAAGGAGGTGAAGGAGGAGGTGGAGGTGACCAGAGACAGTGGACAGGCACTGCTCGTCTACGCCGCCGCTGCCACCGTCTTCACGGTACGAATGTCATCTGTTACAGGCGGTCACAGGCGGTCTCTGTCTTTACATGGACGATGTTGATCCTGACGGTGTGCTGTTTCAGATCATCCTGCTGCTGCTGATGCTCTTCATGAGGAAACGAGTCGCTCTGACCATCGCTCTGTTCCATGTGGCGGGAAAAGTCTTCATCCACCTCCCCCTCCTCACCCTTCAGCCTTTCGTCACCTTTCTCGCCCTCCTGCTCTTCTGGATCTACTGGATCCTGGTTCTGCTCTTCCTGGGAACCAGTGGTCAGTCAAACTACCCGGTGGTCTGGGCTTTTTGTTTTACATCATCATCATTTCTGTTTTTTGCTCTCCAGAGATGCTAACCAGCTAACAGCTGAATCCTTAAAGCATTATGGGAACTGTAGTGAGGTTTGACATAGGGCTGTCTGTATGTCTGTGTGGTTCTGCAGGAAACCCAGTCCAGAACGAGGAGACGGGGCTGACAGAGTTCAGACTGACGGGTCCTCTGCAGTACCTGACGTGGTACCACGCGGTGGGTCTGGTCTGGATCACTGAGTTCATTCTGGCCTGTCAGCAGATGACTGTGGCTGGAGCTGTGGTCACTTACTACTTTACCAGGTGAGTCCACACCTGCACACACCTGTGGACAGACTAGCTGGCTAGCTGCTCCCCCTGTTTACAATCTTTATGCTAAGCTAAGATAACCAGGTCAATTATGTGGACTTTGTGTTTCAGGGACAAGAACCGACTCCCGGTGACCCCGATCCTGTCTTCGGTCCTGAGGCTGGTCCGGTATCACCTGGGCACCGTCGCTAAAGGATCCTTCATCATCACACTAGTCAAAATTCCCAGACTCATCCTCATGTACATCCACAACCAGCTCAAAGGAAAGGTACAAACAAGTTTATAGTGTCAGTGATGACAGCAATGATGTTGATGATGATGATGATGACGATGACGATGACGATGACAATAATGTGTTTCAGGAAAACGCGTGTGCTCGCTGTCTGCTAAAAACTTGTATCTGCTGTCTGTGGTGTTTGGAGAAGTGCCTCAGCTATCTCAATCAGGTGAGAACAAAACAACTCTCCTTCTCCTCCTTCTGCTCCACCTCCTCATCATGACTGACTTGTCTTTTAATTACCCAGAATGCATATGCAGCCACAGCCATCAACAGCACAAGTTTCTGCACATCTGCACGTGACGCCTTTGTGATTCTGGTGGAAAACGCTCTGCGCGTTGCCACAATCAACGCCGTGGGAGACTTTGTGCTCTTCCTGGGGAAGGTGAGACAACAGCTCAGTCCAGATCGGATTTGTCCTGGTCCTGGTCCTGGTCCTGGTTCTGGTCCTGGTTCTGGTCTCAGGTCTAGTTCCGGTCACAGAGTAAAGACCTGTTAGTGCCCCCTTCAGGCTACAGAGTTCATTACAGACTGCATCCTGATCATTCACTTTTCCTCAGATCCTGATCGTGACATCAACGGCGTTCGCCGGCGTCCTCCTCTTGAACTACCAGCGGGATTACGCCGAGTGGCTGCTGCCTCTGATCATCGTGTGTCTCTTCTCCTTCCTGGTGGCTCACTGCTTCCTGTCCATCTTTGAGATTGTGGTGGACGTCCTCTTCCTCTGCTTCGCCATCGACACCAAGTACAACGACGGCACTCCGGGGAAGGAGTTCTTCATGGACAAAGCTCTGATGGTGAGACGGCGGGAGACATGACTCGTCATGTTGCAGAGAATTGTGGGAGTTTTTCTGTCTTGTGTCTGACCTGTTTCTCCCTCTCCCCCTGACCCCGCCACTCCCCATGTGCCCCCGTCTCCTGCAGGAGTTTGTAGAGAGCAGCCGGCGGTTGGAGCGAGCGGTGGAGCGTGGGCGGAGCCGAGTGAAGGAGGTGGTGTCGGAGGGGGCGGAGATGAAGCCCATGGTGAGTGACAGCGGTGGAGGGGGCATGGCCAGGCGGACGAGCTCACCTGAGAGGATGGGGCTGGACGGGGACGGTGGGGAGTGGGAAGAGCTTCAGGAGTTCCAGGTGTACTACTTGCTGGTGGGGGTGCTAGTGGACTGGGTGCTGACGGAGCAGAGCGGCTTTGTCCTCTGCCTCAGCGAGGACGTCGTCCTCTTCCTCTGTGTCTACCTGCCCACCTCCACCCTCTTCCTGTTCGTCAGCCTGCTGCACACACCAAGCCCCGCCCCCTCCAGCACCAAATCAGCCGCCGTCACCGCTGCATGCTAACAGACATGTGCTAACAGAAGCATGCTAACAGACATGTGCTAACAGAAGCATGCTAACCTTCATCCTCATCATCATCTTCATCATCAGGAACTCTTCATTTGTAATTTATTTTTTATTTTTGTATTTTTATATTTGAAATGTTTTTTAAATGTTGTTTTTTTTTTACGTTTTTGTGTGTTTGCCTTATTTTCTCAACGCGGTGTGTTCAGGGACTCAGCAGATCATAAACTCTGTTCACATTCAGACTGACAAACTCGTCCTGATTAAAATAAAATGAATGAATTGAACTTGTGAGAAAAGCTGTCTGCTGGTTCTGAACTTGCTGCTCTGCTTCCACTCATTGACCTTTGAATGTCCAGACCGGAGGTCATCGAGCCAGTTTCAACATTTTTAGACTAGAAGTAAAAAGGTATTATTATTAATTATTATTATTATATTTAAGTATTATTTGTGTTTTTAAATGTTCAAACAAAGTTCATGATTCAAGAAATTCAAATCAGAAATGATCCAGTTTATTATTAACGATGATCAAAGCAGGGACACAGAATAAAGATCATGATGTTAAAGGAACAATATGTAACTTTGCTTGTCACACTGACGTCTAGTGGTTAAAAACTGATACTGCAGTCCAAAATACTGGAGAGTCGTCTCCCCTCCAAACATACTGTGAAGCTTGTGTTTCAGTCGAGCATGTTTCCTTCATGTGTGATGACATAGCATGGTCATTCATGATCTAATACAGTAAATGTCAGATATTGTTCCTTTAAGAGAGACTCAGAACCACAAAGAGACTCAGGACCACAGAGAGACTCAGAACCACAAAGAGACTCAGAACCACAGAGAGACTCAGAACCACAACGAGACTCAGAACCACAGAGACTCAGAACCACAGAGAGACTAAGAACCACAACGAGACTCAGAATCACAAAGAGATTTAGAGCCACAGAGAGATTTAGAGCCACAGAGAGACTCAGAACCACAAAGAGACTCAGAACCACAGAGAGACTAAGAACCACAACGAGACTCAGAATCACAAAGAAATTTAGAGCCACAGAGAGACTCAGAACCACAAAGAGATTTAGAGCCACAGAGAGATTTAGAGCCACAACGAGACTCAGAACCACAAAGAGATTTAGAGCCACAGAGAGTCTCAGAACCACAAAGAGACTCAGAACCACAAAGAGACTCAGAACCACAAAGAGACTCAGAACCACAGAGACTCAGAACCACAAAGAGATTTAGAGCCACAGAGAGACTCAGAACCACAAAGAGACTCAGAACCACAGAGAGACTAAGAACCACAAAGAGACTCAGAATCACAAAGAGATTTAGAGCCACAGAGAGATTTAGAGCCACAACGAGACTCAGAACCACAAAGAGACTTAGAACCACAGAGAGACTCAGAACCACAACGAGACTCAGAACCACAGAGACTCAGAACCACAAAGAGATTTAGAGCCACAGAGAGATTTAGAGCCACAACGAGACTCAGAACCACAAAGAGATTTAGAGCCACAGAGAGACTCAGAACCACAAAGAGACTCAGAACCACAGAGAGACTAAGAACCACAACGAGACTCAGAACCACAAAGAGACTCAGAACCACAAAGAGACTCAGAACCACAGAGACTCAGAATCACAAAGAGATTTAGAGCCACAGAGAGACTCAGAACCACAGAGAGACTCAGAACCACAGAGAGACTTTGGTTTGTGTCTCTTCCTGGTCTGAGGGTCTTTATAAATTCTAATATTAAACTGAAGATCTGTTTGGAGTCATGGTGGACTCTGAAGTCTTGCTCCAGTTGACCTCCTGTTGACCTCCTGGTTTCACCAGCTCATTACCCATAACCCTTCACTCTTACCTCCATCTCCCTCCTAACTTCCACCTGTGCTTGTTTGATGGTGAAGTGTGACTCATGTGGACTCGTTTCCTGTTTCAGGCTCCGGGGACGAGTTCAGCTTGACCAAAATCAGCCAATGGGACTTCTTTAAAGAGACATTCCAAATGTTTATTTTTACCAACGTGTAACATGTTTACTATGGTTTCACTCCAGGGAAAACGATATTTTAATAAGAAACTACGTAACAGAGTAATGAAGCACTTTATATCGCAGCGCTGCAGATTTTAAACCGGCTGATGCATTTTTTTCGTAGTGATGTCGTTTTTTATAAAACTAAACGTATCATTGGCTCCACTCACCTTTTCGTTACCGTGGAGACGAGCTGCAGATCATGTGACGCAAACTCCTCACCTGGACTCCATGTTGGATCAGGAGTGCTGTGATGTCATCAGAGGGGGTGGAGTCTGTGGACAGGTGGAATGGGGGCCATAAAGCTCCACATCTGATGGATGGGGTCAAAGGTCAGACAGATTCTGCTGCAGCTGATCAGGTTTCATGAAAGAGGCTGACGGGACACACTGCGAGCACGTCGACCGATACACCTGATCGATTAGATCAATCTGATCGGGTCGGACTCATCCGGTGGTCTGTTCCTGGTCTGCAGGACATGAATGAACACAAACAAATATTTAATTAATTAAAGTCTCAGACATGGACTCCAGGTTCAAAGGTTCGTGGTCCAAACTGAGTCCAGAACTATAATTCAGTTACATTGTACCAATATGACCTCTATTACAATGTTGTAGTGCTAAAGACCGCTATCAAGACCGCTTCATGATCTAATCTCTATTCTCTGGTGAAGACCGCGACTGAAGGGTATCACTGGTTTATTCATCAACATTTTTACTGTGGCTGGAGGCAAAACTTCCTGCTTCAAATGAAACTTTGACTCATTTCTAATTTAAAATTGTTGTTCCTGTTCACGGCTGTCCTCAGATTCACTCCTACAAAATGAACGAAGGAGGCTGAGAAGAACCAGCACCACCCCCCGAACCACAAAGTTCATCCAAGAGTCCAATATAGAAAATACGCCTCACCCAAAGAGATCTATCAGCTACCTACGTCTACTACATACTCTCTGGTCTTGGTCTTGACTTGGTCTTAATACTCTCTGGTCTTGGTCTTTTCTTTTCTTGTCGTTTCTTAAACTGATCCGGTCAGTAAAAACAATCCACTGATGACAGTCATTGACAGTCAATGTCTGCAGTTGACTTCCTTGTTTACATTGTGAAATGGCTTCTGATTGTATGCCACAGATGTTACCTAGCAACAGATTTTCGTTGGTGCAGACAAAGTACAAATCTCGTTTGATTTCTAATTATTTCAGTTCATGTTCTGCAGACCGCATCAGTCCAGATGGGTTTACAGAATAAACATGGACCCACGACACCCTTCCTGTCTGAGAGGCGTCGCATAGAAACTAAATCTAAATAGTCATTGGAACAGGAACCTGATTGGCCGAAGGCTGATGAAGGCCTGTTTAACAGACGACGTTGGTGTGACGTGTTGTCGCAGTGAGACGCCATGTTGGACAGCGAGGTGAGGCTCACACAACCAACGAGGGTCAACACAAAGACTTCCCATCAGCCTCAGCTGGACAACACTAAGCTGAAAAGTCACCTATTAACGACTCTCTGTCGGTCACATGACTCTCACCTTGCAGGTCATGGCGGTCTGTCGGGTGTCCCCGCGGAGGTTGATGGGTCAAAGTGGAGTCTGATGGGCATCAATGTCCCGTCAGCTGATTGTTATTGTCTCCACAAACCGTCGCCTGCTCTTCTTCACTGTCTGAAACCTCCACGACGTGACGTCAAAGTGTCGTTTCTGATAGAAATCCAGAGAAGAAGAAGGTTGAGACGTGTGGGCGGAGCTTCCTGTGGATGTGGCGGCTGAGTTCAGACAGCAATAAAACAAACTGCATTATGTGACCATGACAATGACATCGAGTCTTCCTGCTTCTGTTCGCTCAACACGTTTAAAGTTTGGTGACGAACATGTCGTCTCAGACAGGAAGTGGACTGTCTGAGGTTGAATGTTTGACAATGCCAATGCAGGCAACTGATTGGTCAACCTGAGTCGAAAATCAGTAAGTCGACCTTTGAGTCCAGTTTGTGCGACACTTCCAGAAAGAGGTGATTCCATCAGCGACATGCCATCATGACTAAATACTGACGTGTGACGAAGGCAGGACGTCTTGCTGAGACCTGCTGCTGTTGCCCATCCTGCTTGCCCAAAATGTTGCCTTGTTGCCCTGCAGGCTGAATCCAAATGTCCAGGCTTTCAGTTTGAATCCTCGCAGTCATTGGGTAAAACGAGTCACTCGTTTCTGCGGAGACGAGTTTAACAAAGTGATAATAAAATAATGACAGCGGCTCGGCTGACGAGCTGCCTTCTGAACACAAACTCAGGACCTAGATCATGTGACCGTCAGACAGGTGCGATATGAGTTAATTTACATTTTTTTTATCCAAACACTACATTACCCATGAGCCTCGGTGGTGAATGTGTGTTAACAGATGTGACCCAGTTCAAACGTGCGAGGAGTCCAGACGTTTGCTTCAAACCAATCAGCTGTGACGGATCTGCTGACGTGATGAAGAACTTTGTTCTTTGTGCAGTTTGAAGTTTCGGCTGCAGCTCGTGTTTTCAGGCTGCGACTGTTCCCATCATGCACCTCTTCATGAAAAGATGAAGCGCTCAGAGTTTCAGCAGCACAAAGATGACCTGATCGGTCTTCAGGTTGTCCTGAAACTCTGAACGTGACTCTGAAACCTTCGAGCTGTTTAAAGGACGCGGCGCTCTGAGCATGTTAACTAATTGCACTAAAGATGGAGTTCATTCAACACTGACAACCGTTTCAAGTAGCTGTAAAGTCTCTTAGATCAAGTGTTTGTAGCTCATTAACACACACACACACACACACACACACTCAAACTTTTAGAGTGATTGATGGAAATGTTTAAATTTAACTTTTGGACGCCACACACAGCGAGGCGAACGGTCAAACGCGGCAAGTCGAACTCGCCGTTACACACATTTAGTTTGGATCATGTGACTGCTGTTGCCGGGCAGACTAACCTGCTGACTGCAGGTACTGAAGAGTTTCATTACAACATCAGAGAAAAATGACTGAACTGATTATTTAAAGTTTAAAGATCAAGCCTGTGTTCAGTTTTCAGCCTGTTGTCGTGAAACTTTTTGGCTCCTCTGTCGCCTGCTGACCAATAATCTGCTTCATTCAAACAAACGACCAATCAGCATGCAGAGGAGAAGCTCCGCCTGCTGCAGGTTTCGGGTGAACAGGTGAACCGTGGGTTAGGGATGCTCCAATCAGGAGGTTCATACCAATTATTGAACCAATGTTGTCATAATCACATGATCCGATTGGATCTATCAGACTCTTTGATCAGTGAACACATGAAGTCATTAATTATTAACATTATTATTATTATTATTTCATCTAATATGAAGGAATTTAATCTGAAGGAAACAAGTAGTTTTGAACAGAACTTAACGTGTGACGAAACATTTTGTATTCAACCACAGAAGAAGAAACTCTGCCGTTGGCATAGCGACTAACAGAACTACAGGTGAAAGACTGAGCTAACTGCTAACATAAGATGCTAGCACTCAAGATTCAAACTAATTGATGAAGTTAGAAACACGTCAGATCAACAGCTGGAGCATCCCTAACTGCATTCACTCAGTATTTTTCTAACTTTAATTATTGGTTGCCATGGTTACTACATTTTAAATAACCCACGTTCAATCTGACGACTGTTTTTAGGCTTCCTGACCGACAATGTGGAGAAGCTTATCCAGAACCACTTTGCATGTCCATGTTTTCCCGCTCTTTATCACAGTGAAGAATCAGCTGATGACGAGTAAAAATTGAAAATTGAACTTTGACTCTTTAACTCGTCTTCACGTGAATAAAAACTGAAAGTTTAACTTTGACTTTCTTCACACGAGCGACGGCATTCATAGGAAAACCAAGTTTAGACTTTAGGTCAGGTGTAACACTAGTGTTTAGGTTTTCTCTGCAGTAAGAAGTTGTTTGTAACATTGAAAAACTTTTTCTTTGTTCTTGGTTGACTTTTTTATATTTATCATTTCTTATGTATATTTGTTTTTTAAGAAAAATAATAAAATGGAAAATTTGAATCTGCGTCTGTCTTCTGTGTTCTGAACAATGTTATGTTAAAAACTTGACAAAGGAATGTTGGTGGAATTATTACAAGAAGCTAAAGTGGCAACAAACACTAAATATCTGCCACAGATCAAGAGTCCAAGGCTTTAAATGTCCAAAACACAAAGATATTTAAAAACAAATTTATTGTCATTGTTTTACAAATTGTAGTTTGGCTAGCTAGTACGCTAAACATATAACATCAAGTCCAACTTAAAATTCTTAATCTTTACAAAAACCACAAAACCACGACAGAGCAACAAGAATACAAAATATTCATCAATTACATGCAACAACCATAATCTTAGCATTTGCTGTGAAACTGTCATTTAGATAGCTTATGTTAGCATTAGAATCTTTTGTCACATGGCACTTGCTAGCTGCAACCTGTTTGATAAATAACTGTTAGCTGTTTGAAAAGTGAGACCATTAGCATGGAGCTAACGGTGATTTTGGACTAAATGCAAATTGATGATTTTCCAAATTAATTCCGCAGACAAGATGTCGCCATTTGGATTTGGTTTGGTTTTCCTTTGGGACTCAGAAATCTGATCTATGTGACGGGAGGATGAACGTTTGGCTCAACACAGCTATAACATGTTAACTTTAGTTAGCGTACACCAAATACAAAGTGTTGCTAGGTTACAGTTAGCATCTTTTTAGATAAACAGCTATGTCTGATTTGCTTTGATAACGTGTTAAAAATTATTTCCATGCTCAGTCCAAACACTTGTTAACTGTAGTGTTAAAAAGCTTTTTAAGCTAACAGATCAAATAAAACTTTTCAAACTTCCTTAGAAAAACATAAACCACATTACAGAAAACATTCATACTGACGTCAACAGAAACATTCAAACCTGTTTACATTATTAGCATTTCAGCTGCTAAGCTAACAGCTTCGTTCAGTGTGTTTGGGTATCGAACCTGTGCAGATGAATGCACATAGTTGATAGCAGGATTACACTTGCAGTTTAAATGTAGAAGATGGTAAAACTTGTTTTTGCTCATAGTTCATGTTTTAGCTGGGCAGCTTATGGATAGTTGTTAGCTAACACTAGCTAAACTGTTATTGTTAGCTCTGAAGTGCTCAAGGATTGAGTTAAACTTTCTGCTTAAAATCTTTTGTCTCAGAGAGTTTGAAGAAAACTCAGTTTATTAATTTAGTGTTAGTGACATTTAGTTTTACTAATATAATATATATATATATATATATATATATATATATATATATATATATATATATATATATATATATATAATATCAGGTTATGCCAGCCGCTGTCGTCACAGGTTTGTTTACCAACACTAACCTGTGAGAAGCTTCAGGTTTGGAAATCAGAAGCTGTCTGTCCATTAGATGAGGTCCTCGTCGTCCTCACTCACCATCGTGTCGAGCTCTTTGTCTTTACGTTCTGCGCTCTCAGTTACAAACTCCCTCTGCTGCTCCTCCAGCTCTCGCAGCTCCCCCTGCAGGCGGTCCAGGTGAAGCACTCGCCGATTCCTCAGCAGGCGGCCGGGGAACGGGTTCAGGTCATTAAAGGCGATGCTGGTAAGCTTCCTGCAGGACCAGTCAGCAACAACATCAACGTGTATCATTATTATTGACACTTTTATTATCATATGACTTCCTGTTTCCAGCTCACATAAAGATCCAGATCAGAGTTCAAACTGACCAGCAGCTGGCAGCACAGTAACACAAAAAACATCCATGACCAGACCAGATCAGACCAGGTCAGTCCTGGTGAGTCTTACCTGCCGTCAGAGATGGTCTTGGTGAAGAAGCGGAGGTACTGGTAGATCTCCACGCTGTCGTGGATCTTTAGGATGTCATCCTCTTTGTATTTGAAGAGCGCCAGAGCGTACCTGAAGATCACCTGAACAGACGAGCACACAGGTGAGTTGTGATGGACTCAAACTTTTATTTTTGTGTCTAAATAAAATTTAAGCTCAGACAGAAACATAAAAACAAATCATTTCATAAAGATCTTCATGAAATATTATACAAATAGTTTGACTTAAAGAACAAAAACAGAAACATCCAGCACAAGAACAAACTATTTTTACTTTTATTTTATTTTTAGTGTACAGTCGTGGCTGTACACAAGTAGTGGTTTTCATAAAGTTTGCTGCTTCTATGTTTTTTTAGATCTGTCAGATGTTACTATGGTATACTGAAGTATAATTACAAGCATTTCATAAGTATCAAATGCTTTTTTGATGATTACATTAAGTGTATGCAAAGAGTCAATATTTGCAGTGTTGACCCTTCATTTTCAAGACCTCTGCAATTCGCCCTGGCATACTGTCAATTAACTTCTGGGCCACATTCTGACTGATGGCAGCCCATTCTTGCATAATCAATGCTTGGAGTTTGTCAGAATTTGTGGGTTTTTGTTTGTCCACCCACCCTTTGAGGATTGACCACAAATCCTCAATGGGATTAAGGTCTGGAGACTTTCCTGGCCATTGGCCCCAACGTTTCAATGTTTTGTTCCCCTGAGCCACTTAGTTACCACTTTTACCTTATGGCAAGGTGCTCCATCATGCTGGAAAAGGCATTGTTTGTCACCAAATTGTTCTTGGATGGTTGGGAGAAGTCGCTCTCAGAGGATGTTTTGGTACCATTCTTTATTCATGGCTGTGTTCTGAGCCCACTCCCTTGGCTGAGAAGCAACCCCACACATGAATAGTTTCAGGATATTTTACTATTGGCATGACACAGTACCGATGGTAACGCTCATCTTTTCTTTTTTCCGGATGCCCCAAACAATCGGAAAGGGGATTCATGAGAGAAAATTACTTCACCTCAGTCCCCAGCACTCCAGTCCCTGTACTTTTTGCAAAATATCAGTCTGTCCCTGATGTTTTTCCTAGAGAGAAGTGGCTTCTTTGCTGCCCTTCTTGACACCAGGCCATCCTCAAAAAGTCTTCGCCTCTCTGTGCGTGCAGATGTACTCACACCTGCCTGCTGCCATTCCTGAGCAAGCTCTGCACTGGTGCTGCAGCTGAATCAACTTTAGGAGACGGTCCTGGCACTTTCGGAACTTTCTTGGGCTCCCTGAAGTCTTCTTCCCAACAATTAAAGCTCTATTCTTGAAGTTCTTGATGATCCAATAAATGGTTGATTTAGGTGCAATCTTATCAGCAGCAATATCTTTGCCTGTGAAACCCTTTTTGTGCAAAGCAATGATGGCTGCACGTTTCCTTGCAGGTAACCCTGGTTATGGCAAAGAGGGACTTTGAAATGAATTACAGTTCATCTGAACACTCTTCATAACAATCTGGAGTATATGCAAATTGCCATCATAAAAACTGAGGCAGCAGATTTTGTGAAAATTAATATGTGTGTCGTTCTCAAAACTTTCGGCCACGACTCTAGTGATGATGCAGTGCGTTCAGGTGCTCAGTACCTTGGTGCCCTCGTACAGGAAGGCGTCCCACAGCGGCAGCAGGATGTCACTCGGCAGACTCTCTACGAAGACTACCAGGAACCAGTTGAAGGTGATCAGAGACACGTCGATGCTGTGATCCTCAAAGTGAGCCGCCAGGCGGGAGTTTCTCCGACAGGAAGTCCTTCAGCACCCGCTGGTCCGCCTGAACACAAAGTATCGATCAGTGACGATGGATCCGTAACAGGATGTCTGTTATTTAATATTTAAATGATTTAAATTAACACTGTGAAACCTGACAGCGGAGGTAGCTTTAGTTTACTTCAAACTGATGATATGTCCATTTTGGAACGTTCTGTCAATGCTACAGAAACACTCAGTAACTGTTAAATATGATAAGGTTGTCTGAATGTTGACTGAATGTTAGTTATTGGTTTGATTCATGGTTGTGTATTGAATACTGACGGTG
>CM071611.1:26825042-26849381 GCA_036365135.1 Miichthys miiuy | reverse complement strand
AGTGTAAAGTTGCTTTAAAACTGTGTAAAGTTGCTCTAAGAATATAAAGTTGCCCCGTGTTGATCTCGTGATGATCTCGGGGCGTCGTGTCATGGCACCGTGTATCGTGTGGTGCTGTGTTCTTACTGGTCACGGCGATGGTGATGTCAGCAGGTGTTCTGGGCGTGGCCTCAGAGTGGGGGGGGCTAAGTGGCTCCAGGCTGATGGACGGCTGGTTGCTGTCACCCAGTGTCGCCCTCTGGCTGCCGGATGCCTGATTGACGCCCAGACGCTCAACGTCCAACACCACACTGTCCACGCAGGGAAGACTGGTCTGAGGACAGAGGAGACAGAGAAGGAGACAGAGAAGAGGAGACAGGAGGCAGAGGAGGAGACAGAGGAGAGGAGACAGAGGAGACAGGAGACAGAGGAGAAGGAGACAGCAAAGAGGAGACAGGAGGCAGAGGAGAGGAGACAGGAGACAGCGAAGAGGAGACAGGAGGCAGCGAAGAGGAGACAGAGGAGAGGAGACAGGAGACAGAGGGGAGGAGACAGGAGGCAGCGAAGAGGAGACAGGAGGCAGAGGAGGAGACAGAGGAGAGGAGACAGGAGACAGAGGGGAGGAGACAGAGGAGACAGGAGGCAGAAAAGAGGAGACAGGAGACAGAGGAGAGGGGACAGAGGAGAGGAGACAGAGAAGAGGAGACAGAGAAGAGGAAACAGGAAACAGGATACAGAGGAGACAGGAGGCAGAGGAGAGGAGACAGAGAAGAGGAGACAGGAGGCAGAGAAGAGGAGACAGGAGACAGAGGAGACAGTATTTATTTAACATGTTGTGCTGCAGCGGTGCTGCCCGGTTCTGTCGGGTCCATCAGCTGTCGTCCTCTGTGACACGTCAGCGTCTGTGATGACTCACCATGATGCCGAGCGCCTTCAGGATGTTCAGTTTACACATCGGACAGGTGCAGTGCTCGTTCAGCCACGGGTCCACACACACCTTATGGAAGACGTGTCTGCAGAGAGAGAGACAGGTCATCAGAGAGACAGGTCATCAGAGAGACAGGTCATCAGAGACAGACAGACAGGTCATCAGAGACAGACAGGTCATCAGACAAATCATCAGAAGACAGACGGGTTCAGACTCACTTGCAGGGCAGGATTCGGACCACGTCGTTCAGCTGGTACGCCTCGATACAGACGGCACAGTGGTTAAAGTCTGGGTCGGTTTCCTGAAACAGAGACAAGAAGGAGAACCGGGTCAGAACCTTTTAATGTTCTGGTTCTGGTTCTCTTATGATTCCTGTCAGCTGTTTGTCATGTTTATCTTTGGCCACCTAGTCATGTGACCTCTGACCTCTCTGATTGGTCGTCCATCACAGCCTGAAGGTCGAGCACATAAATAAGTGCAGCTCAGGGTCCTGCTGCCCTCCATGTATCAGCTCACCTTGTCTCCTTTCTTCACCGTCCTCGTCGTCAACTTCCCGATCGCTTTCTTTGCCGCGTCACCGAGACGACGCTGAGACAGAGAGGACAGAGAGAGAACAGAGAGAGAAGACAGAGAAGACAGAGAGAGGACAGAGAGAGAAGACAGAGAGAGGACAGAGAGAGAAGACAGAGAGAAGACAGAGAGAGGAGACAGAGAGAGCACAGAGAGAGGACAGAGAGAGAAGACAGAGAGAGGACAGAGAGAGAAGACAGAGAGAGGAGAGAGAGAAGACAGAGAGAGAAGACAGAGAGAGGAGAGAGAGAGAAGACAGAGAGAGGACAGAGAGAGAAGACAGAGAGAAGACAGAGAGAGGAGAGAGAAGACAGAGAGAGAAGAGAGAGGAGACAGAGAGAGGAGAGAGAGAAGACAGAGAGAAGACAGAGAGAGGAGAGAGAGAAGACAGAGAGAGGAGAGAGAGAAGACAGAGAGAGAGGACAGAGAGAGGAGAGAGAGAGAAGACAGAGAGAGAGGACAGAGAGAAGAGAGAGTAGACAGAGAGAAGACAGAGAGAGGACAGAGAGAGGACAGAGAGAAGACAGAGAGAGAAGACAGAGAGGACAGAGAGAGGACAGAGAGGACAGAGAGAGAAGACAGAGAGGAGAGAGAGAGGACAGAGAGAGGACAGAGAGAGGACAGAGAGGACAGAGAGAGAAGACAGAGGACAGAAAGAAGACAAAGAGGACAGAGAGAGGACAAAGAGAGGACAGAGAGGAGAGAGAGGACAGAGAGAGAAGACAGAGAGAGGACAGAGAGAGAAGACAGAGAGAAGACAGAGAGAGGACAGACAGAGGAGAGAGAGAAGACAGAGAGGACAGACAGAGGACAGAGAGGACAGAGAGAGGACAGAGAGGACAGAGCGTTACACCTCCACACCTGAGACAGCTCAATGTTCATGTAACGTTGCTGTAACGTTGATGTAAAATGAACACCCTTCTTAAGTAGTACTCTGATTACTACAACTGTCTGTGTGAGGCCTCTAGTAGCAGTACTCAGTGGTAGTACTCTGTTGTAGCACTCTTAGTACTCTGAGTACTCTCCTGACGGTCTGTGGTTCTTAATGAAAATCTCCCATGAGCCCTGGCTGCTCTGTGTTTACTCAAAGTGTGACTGCAGGAGGTGAAGTGAAGGTTGCTCTGCAGCAGATGGAGGGGGAGGAGGAGGGGAGGAAGGGAGGAGAGAGGGGAGGGGAGGAGGAGGAGGAGAGGAGGGGAGGGGAGGACAGAGTCCTGACAGGTGTAGATTACACTGAGAGGGGAGGAGACCACCCTCCATTAAAGTTTCAGCAGAGATTCGCTTCATTAAATATTCATGAGGAGGAGAGGAGACGATGGGAGGACAGGAGAGGAGGGGAGAGAATGAAGAGTGACTTAGCATGGATGTTAGCATGTTGTCTGGCTGTGGACTCAGAGTTAGCATGTTAGCATGTGTATTAGCATGTTAGCCTGTATGCTAGCAGTGCATTAGCCTGTATGCTAGCAGTGCATTAGCTGTACATTGTTAGCAGTATGTTAGCCTGTTAGCTTGGTTAACTGTATGTTAGCCTGTTAGCTTTGTTAACTGTATGTTACCCTGTTAGTTGTGTTAACTGTATGTTAGCCTGTTAGCTGTGTTAACTGTATGTTACCCTGTTAGTTGTGTTAACTGTATGTTAGCCTGTTAGCTGTGTTAACTGTATGTTAGCCTGTTAGCTGTGTTAACCGTATGTTAGCCTGTTAGCTGTGATAACCGTATATTAGCTTGTTAGCTTGAATGTTAGCAGTATGTTAGCCATGGGCAAGGCTAGCCATAACATTTTTGTGACATGGCAAACTGACCACAACTCTCCTGCCTACAATATACACTGCTCAAAAAAATTAAAGGAACACTTTGAAAACACATCAGATCTCAACAGGAAAAGAAATCACGCTGGATATCTTTCCTGATATGGACTGGGTAATGTGTTAAGAACGAAAGGATGCCACATCATTAATGGAAATGAAAACTATCAACCTGCAGAGGGCTGAATTCAAAGACATCCCCAAAATCAAAGCAAAAAAATGATGTGGCAGGCTAGTCCATTTTGCCAAAATTTCTTTGTAGCAACTCATAATGGTCAAATCAGCAGTTTGTATGGCCTCTACATGCTTGTATGCATGCCTGACAATGTCGGGGCATGCTCCTAATGAGACGACAGGTGGTGTCCTGGGGGATCTCCTTCCAGATCTGGACCAGGGCATCACTCAGCTCCTGGACAGTCTGAGGTGCAACCAGGCAGCGTCGGATGGACCAAAACATAATGTCCAAGAGGTGTTCTAATGGATTTAGGTCAGTCGAGCATAGGGGCCAGTCAATGGTATCAATTCCTTCATCCTCCAGGAACTGCCTGAATACTCTCGCCACATGAGGCTGGGCATTGTCGTGCACCAGGAGGAACCCAGGACCCACTGCACCAGCGTAGGGTCTGACAATGGGTCCAAGGATTTCATGGTGATACCTAATAGCAGTCAGGGTGCTGTTGTCTAACCTGCAGAGGTCTGTGTGTCGTTCCAGGGATATGCCTCCCCAGACCATCACTGACCCACCACCAAACCGGTCATCCAGACCTGTTCACGTCTATCACATGTGCTCAGGTTGAACCTGCTCTCATCTGTGAAATCACAGGACGCCAGTGGCAGACCTGCCAATTCTGGTGATCTGTGGTAAATGCCAGTCGAGCTCCACGGTGCCGTGAGCACAGGGTCCAGTACAGGACGTCGGGCCCTCAGGCCACCCTCGTGAAGTCTTTTTCTGATTGTTTGGTCAGAGACATTCACACCAGTGGCCTCCTGGAGGTCTTTTGTAGGGCTCTGGCACTGCTCATCCTGTTCCTCCTTGTACAAGGGAGCAGATACTGGTCCTGCTGATGGGTTAAGGACCTTCTAAGGCCCTGTCCAGGTCTCCTAGATTAACTGACCATCTCCTGGAATCTCCTCCACGCTCTTGAGACTGTGCTGGGAGACACAGCAAACCTGGCAATGGCCCATATTGATGTCCACCCTGGAGGAGTTGGACTACCTGTGCAACCTCTGTAGGGTCCAGGTACCGCACCATGCGACCCGTAGTGATACTGACTTTAGCCAAATGCAAAACTAATGAGAAATTGGTCAGAAAAGATGAGGAGGGAAAAAATGTCAGTGGCCTCCACCTGTAAAACCATTCCTGTTTTGGAGGTCGTCTCATTGTTGCCCCTCTAGTGTACCTGTTGTTAATTTTATTAACAGAAGTTGAACTGACTTGATGCTATACTCTGATTAAAAAGTGTTCCTTTAATTTTTTTTAACAGTGTATTTGTGTATGATTGTCAGTGCCAAGGGAAAGAGAGAAAGATGGAGAGGGAGAGCATGCAGGAAGAACCAGGTGAGAAAACAACAATAAATTGACATATAGTGAATAGTGGCAAGCAAAACAGTAACTACTCATACTCCTATACTAACTTATTGGCATTAAGTTGCCTATATTACGTTTACTTTTTGTAACATATTATTTTACAAATTTTTTCATATTAAAGGAGGAGAAGAACAGGGAGAGTTCCTAAAGGATGAGAGGGAATCGACTAGTGAAAGAAATGAAGAGACAGAGGGAGTGCAACATACAGACCACCAAGCCAAAGCAGCAGGGACAGAAGAGATCTGTTCAGACTTAGGAGATAAGGACACTGGTCCTAAAAAGTTAAATCTGTCTCAATACCCTCATACACAGTTTGGCCCACAAAAAAGAGCCTTTCAAGAACAGTGGTTCAAAAGTTTCAGATGGCTGGAATACTCAGCTAGACAAAATGCTGCTTTGTTTTGGGTGTCACAATAAAGCTGGTGTTCCGGATGGCTTTGTGGTGATGTGATGGATGGCTTTCTGGCATTAAAGTAAGTTTTCAAAGATTTGCGTGTGTCTTTCCAGTCAGTTTTCCCCCCAAAATATGATGCTCTCCTCTCACAAATGTCAGAATGATTATCCAAAATTATTTTCAATATTTTTTGTTTTTGTGTGAAAAAAGGGTGGGTGGTGGCAGTGGGGCTCATTGGATGCTCAGCACCCCTAAAGCTCTGACCCTAAAATTGCCCCTGATGTTAGCAGTATGTTAGCCTGTTAGCTTGCAAGTTAGCAATATATTAGCTTGTTAGCTTTGTTAACCAAATGTTGGCCTGTTAACTTGAATGTTAGACGTATGTTAGCTTTGTTAGCAGTATGTTAGCCTGATAGCTTGCATGTTAGCAGTATGTTGGCCTATTACCTTGTATGTTAGCAGTATGTTAGCCTGTTAGCTTTGTTAACTGTATGTTAGCCTGTTAGCTTGCATGTTAGAAGTATGTTAGTCTGTTAGCCTGCATGTTAGCAGTATGTTAGCCTGTTAGCCTGCATATTAGCAGTATGTTAGCCTGTTAGCTTTGTTAACGGTATGTTAGCCTGTTAGCTTGCATGTTAGCAGTATGTTAGCCTGTTACCTGGCTGCGGTCACGGGCGCTGGTGTAGCGGATCTTCTGGATGAAGTAGAAGATGAGCCAGGCGGAGGAGATGATCATGAGGACGATGAAGGAGATGGAGACGAACACCAGCGAGCCTCGGTTGATGTTCTTTGTGGCTCCACGTTGACCCACGACCACCGACACCTGCACCGTCAGGTTCCTCTCCAAGTGAGCCAGGATCTCTTTACCATACGCCTCCGTGATCATCACCGCAACCGTCTCACCGGTACCTGCATGGAGAACCAGAATCAGAACCAGAACCACAGGACTACAGCTCCCATGATGCAACAGACTCCAGTTTGACAGAAGCAAAGTTTAATATTTCTGCACACACACACACAGTGTGAGGTCACAGTGACCTCATCAATTAATGACACGTTCCTGTCTATATTTAGACCTCGACATCGATCCACAGAAAGTCACTCGTCACACACACACACACACACACACACACACACACACACACACACACACACACACACACACACCTTCGCCCTCGTCTCATCACATTCAAAGGAACACTCAAACATCCACCTCCATAAAAAACTGCAGTTCCTCAAACGTCCATTGAGGCTGGCTCCAGAAGTGAGTCAGTCTCCATAAGTCCCTATGTTCAAATGTCCAACTTCACAGCAGAAATAAACATGTTTACAGCCTGGTACAAAAAACAGTTTTGGTCTCTGTAGCTAATTTCCCCGTTCATGACAACTGTACTGAGGGTGAATTTATATACAACTCACCTGTTCAGATTATATTAAGGCTTAAAGTTATGCAGGATTAAGAGCGTGGACGCTTTGATTGACAGGTGGGTGTCGCCATGGAGACTACGTCCAGGTTTTAGACAGTCTGCGGGGACGTCACGGAGACTATGTCCAGGTTTTAGACAGTCTGCGGGGACGTCACAGAGACTATGTCCAGATTTTAGACACTTACGTAGCACTTTCTCACTTTTTCCAGTCTTTGTGCTATAAGCTAAACTAGCTCCTCCTCTTTCAACTCTTCATGCTAAACTAAGCTAAGATAAGATAGCTCTTTCCCCCTAGTTTACAAACAGGAAGTGTGTCAGACAGGAAGTGTCACTGACAGGAAGTGAGACATGCAGACTGACCTTCGTGTCCCATCTTGACCGTCTTCTCGGTGGAGTTGTTGTAGATGAGCACCGCTGTGGCGTTGTGGGCGGCGGCCTTCAGGATCTTCTCTTTGAACGTGCAGTTTCCTCTCTGCAGCAGCGCCACCCAGTGGCCGGTCCGAGGAGGGACCACGAAGCGAGTGGTGGGGTCGCAGCCCTGCCGGTCCACCACTGAGGAGACACAGCGTTACCATGGTTACTGCACAGAGTCCTACCAGCATGCTTTGCTCTGTCACCAAACGACCTGCAAGTCTGAGCTGAGGGAAGAAACCCACACAGGCATGTTAAAGGTCCAGTGTGGAGTGACATGTTGGTTCTGACCACAACTCCTCGCTTCACCCTGTCCTCCTCACATGAAGGTTCTGTTTGATCAGAGCAGGTCAGGTGTCAATGGACCCAACGGTTATGATTCATAGAGTAGAATTTTATATAAAGTGTGTGTTTGTTTGGACAGTAAAGCCCGGTTCAGCCCATACTGTCTGGTTCTGTTCTGTTGTGTCCCATCCGGTTCTGTTCTGTCCTGTTTGGTTCTGTTATGTTCAGCCCGGTTCGGTTGTGTTGTGTTTGGTTCTGCTGTTGTGTCCTCTGCACTCGGTCCAGCAGCTGCAGTGTCCTTGGACGTCTGACTGTAATCTGACACCTGAAGCAGAGATGCTGCGACCTGAACGCAGCCTGCAAACCTCCGCAGTGCCTCCACACTGCATCTGCTCCACCTGCCTTTACTACACCTGCTACTACAACAACAACAACAACAACCGCTGCACCTGCTTCACCCATTGCATCTGCTTCACCAACAGGTAGAGGCCAGGAAACATTGGCAGATTACTGATCTGTGTCTGAGTAAAAGTACTTAGTTACATTCCAGCACTGCTCTCTGTTAAACCACGTGCTCTGTACGAAGCTGCTCGTGGTTCTCTGCTGTCAGTCAGACATGAACAGCACCAAGTCAGACATGAACAGAACCATGTCAGACATGAACAGAACCTCTGCTGTAAACATCCCACAGAACTTTATCTGGACAAACAGACTTCTGACACTGTGAGGAAAAAATTGTAGAACTGTTCTGACCATCAACCAACACTGGACAGTCAGACTACAACTAGTACACCAACGTGTACTACACCAACGTGCACTACACCAGCATCTACTACACCAACATCTACAACACCAACGTCTACTACACCAACGTCTACTACACCAACATCTGCTACACCAACATCTGCTACACCAACGTGTACTACACCAACGTGTACTACACCAATGTGTACTACACCAACATCTACTACACCAATGTGTACTACACCAACATCTCCTACAACTACGTGTACTACACCAACGTGTACTACACCAACATCTACTACACCAACTAGAGGATGCGGAAGCCAGACACAGAAACAGCAAAGAGAATCCGGTGGATTTTCAAAATAAAATACCCTGTGCAAACTGCCGGTCACAAAAACAGACAAAAGCGAAACTAATTAACTATTTAGCATATTTACACATGTGGAAACATGTTTAGAAGAACATGCACCGGAAAAATGGCCAAAACTAAGCAAGTAAACAAAGTCTGGCGGGCTAAACACTCGCTTCTGAAACACTCCCGCTCCAACATCATCTACTACACAAACGTGTACTACACAAACGTGTATCTCCTACAACCACGTGTACACCAACATGTGCTACACCAACTAGGGATGCACCGATTGTGAAATTCTGACGCGAGCAGCGTGCGTCAATCTACACAGAGCACCGCGAGCGGGCGGAAGCCAGACACAGAAACAGCAAAAAGAATCCGGTGGATTTTCAAAATAAAATACCCTGTGCAAACTGCCGGTCATAAAAACATACAAAAGTGAAACTAATTAACTACGTAGCATATTTACACATGTGGAAGAATGTTTAGAAGAACATACACCGGGAAAATGAGCAAGTAAACAAAGTCTGGCAGGCTAAACACTCGCTTCTGAAACGCTCCCGGTGGGTTTGAAGTCGCGTGCAGGGCGGACCAAAACCGTGGCGTGTACGTGACGTGCCAGAGACGTGTGCAGTAGGGTTTTAAAAAAAAAAAAAGATAGATTTCTCCTCAGCACAGCATTCATGTGACATGTAAATCAACATATAATCATCGGCCACTGCCATTGGTGAATGTTATCTTTATTTGCCGAAGGCCAATGACAGTTAAGGAGGCGAACACCAATGCATCGGTGCATCCCTACCACCAACATCTACTACTCCAACATCTACTACTCGAACATCTACTACACCAACATCATCTACTACTCCAACAACATCTACTACACCAACATAATCTACTACTCCAACATCTACTACACCAAGATCATCTACCACTCCAACATCTACTACACCAACATCATCTACTACTCCAACATCTACTACACCAACAACATCTACTACACCAACAACATCCACTACACTAACATCTACTACACCAACATCTACTACACCAACAACATCCACTACACCAACAACAACCACTACACCAACATCTACTACTCCAACATCTACTACACCAACATCTACTACACCAACATCTACTACACCAACAACATCTACTACTCCAACATCAACTACACCAACATCATCTACTACTCCAACATCTACTACACCAACGTCTACTACTCCAACATCATCTACTACACCAACATCATCTACTACACCAACATCTACTACACCAACATCATCTACTACACCAACATCATCTACTACACCAACAACATCTACTACAACAGCATCATCTACTACACCAACATCTACTACTCCAACATCATCTACTACACCAACAACTACACCAACGTCCACTACACTGTCTACTACACCAACATGTACAACACCAACGTGTACAACACCAACATCTACTACACCATCTTCTACACCAACATCGTGTAACAGTCTGACTTAGAGTTTTTCTAGTCACCAAATATTTTTGTAGTTTGTGTTTCATGTGATATTAAACTGAACTTGAATCATGTCGATATCAGCAGTGCAACTTTTCATCTCAAACACAGAGATGCAAAGTGACCACAAGAACAAATGACATGTACAGGTTCAGGTGGAGATGAAGGTGGAGGTGTCTACATCCAGTTAAATGCTTTCTCTCTTCTGACGCTGTCGGAGCGGAGTGCTTCCTGTTTGATACAGTCTATGAGTGACCTCAGGTGTGCTGTGATGTCACTACCTCCGTGATGCGGCGCCGGAGCGATGACCACGCCGCGGGTGTCAATCTTGGGTGAGTTCTGTCCGTACGTCCCCTCGTCGCTGCTCATCACATGGACAGTGTTTCCTCGTCCATCCAGCACCGTGGCGTTCACCGTGGCGCTCACGTACTCCTCAGACACCATGTTTCTGTCAGCGCGGGCCGCCGACACAGAGCGGGACACAACCAGGACCAGGACCTGGACCAGGACAGACAGGACAGGGAGCCGGGTCCACCTTGGGGACGTCATGTCGTCCTCTCAGGTCATCCAAACTATTAGGAGACAAACAGAGAGACCTTCAGAACAGCACCAGTCCATCTACATCCTGTCCTCCTGTGGACTACAAAGTCCAGCTGTCCCTATCTGTCCTCAACATGTCTTTACATCTCTTTGTCCTTTAGTCCCATTATGTCTTAATGTCCCATGTTAGTGTTTGTACTTAAAATATGCTTTAGTGTCAGTTTATGTCCTCCAAAGGACGTCTTTGTCTTTAGTCTATGTCCTCCAACTATCTCTGTCTTTCCTCAACATGTCTTTACGTCTCTTTATCTTCTTTATGATGTCTCGTGTTTTTATTGTCCTCTGGTATGTTAATGTCCACCAAAATGTCCTGAAAACGTTTGTTTTTGTCCTCAGGAGGACACGTTCATGTGTCTTCTTGTCCTCCAGAGGTTGTCTTTATGTCTCTTCACCTTGTCAAGTCACATCTCATCACTTTATGTCTGTGACATATTTTATTTATATCACTGATGTCATCCAGAATGTCTCACGTCTCTGAATATGTTCAGCTTCAGTTCATGTCCTCCACATGTCTTCTTTGTGTTTCTACAGTTTGTCTTTTTTTTTTGTTTGTTTGTTTATCCGTCTCTCTTTCTGTCCACCACAGAGCTTTAACACGTCTCTAAAGATCTGATTTCATTCATCTATTAAACGTCAGATTTACATTTATATAACATACTCCTGTAACCTGTCTCTTTGTCCTCCAATATTTCAGGGACTATTTGTCCTCAAACTCATGAAGTCAGCTGATGTCCTCTAACATCAGGTATACTATATGTCTGTTTGTCTTTCTGTCTTCAGTTCTTTGTGCAGTCCACCTCAGAGTCAGTTATTAATGTCCTGATGTCTCTGCATGTCCTCCTATTGTCTTTAAATCGTGTCTTTGTCCTCATATAATCAGTTCCTGCCCTCAATATTCTGCATTTATGTCTTCCCACCTCAAATAGTTTGTCTCTAAAGGACTTCTTCTTCTTCTTCTTCTTCTTGGTGTCTCCGGACTTCCTGGACTTCAAGTCTCTGGACTCTGTTGACTCGTTGCTGTCGCTGGTCTTATTGTCCCTGGTGTCTCTGAATGTCTCTGAGTGTCTCTTGTTGTCTCTATATGTCTCTGCTTATCTCTAGTTGTCCCCTCATTGTCTCTGAATGTCTCTATATGTCCCTGTTTGTCTCTTGTTGTCTCTGGTTGTCTCTAGTTGTCCTCTGGTTGTCTCTAGTTGTCCTCTCGTTGTCTCTGGTTGTCTCTAGTTGTCTCTATATGTCTCTGGTTGTCTCTAGTTGTCCTCTCGTTGTCTCTGAATGTCTCTATATGTCCCTGTTTGTCTCTAGTTGTTCTCTGGTTGTCTCTAGTTGTCCTCTGGTTGTCTCTGGTTGTCTCTAGTTGTCCTCTGGTTGTCTCTAGTTATCCTCTGGTTGTCTCTGGTTGTCTCTAGTTGTCCTCTTGTTGTCTCTGCTTGTCTCTAGTTGTCCTCTCATTGTCTCTGAATGTCTCTATATGTCCCTGTTTGTCTCTTGTTGTCTCTAGTTGTCCTCTGCTTGTCTCTGGTTGTCTCTAGTTGTCCTCTAGTTGTCTCTATATGTCTCTGGTTGTCTCTGGTTGTCCTCTCGTTGTCTCTGAATGTCTCTGTTTGTCTGTTGTTGTCTCTAGTTGTCCTCTGGTTGTCTCTAGTTGTCCTCTCGTTGTCTCTGAATGTCTCTATATGTCCCTGTTTGCCTGTTGTTGTCTCTAGTTGTCCTCTAGTTGTCTCTGAATGTCTCTATATGTCCCTGTTTGCCTGTTGTTGTCTCTAGTTGTCCTCTAGTTGTCCCTGTTTGTCTCTCGTTGTCCTCTGCAGTCCTTGTGTCTGTCCCAGCATGTGTTTCCTGTCTCCTGTGAGTCAGTGCTGCCCTGGGTTTAGGCTGTCAGGTCTGACTGCTGTCTGTCATGGAGCATCATCACAGGCCAACATCTGGACCTTCACGGCTCGGTGTGTCCGGTCCGGATCGCGCGCGGTTGGACCCGTTACACTGAGAGGTTAACACGGTGTGGAGGCTTGTCGGTGCTCGGCACCATGACTCAGTGTTTGGACCGTTTATAGAGGCGCTGGCAGCGGCTTCATTCCGCTTTGTCTCACCGTCTGCAGGCGGACAGACAAGCAGGCTCCCGGTCTACCGATCCGCGCCCGCCTCCTCTCTCCTCCCGCTGATCTCCCGGTGAAGGTCCAGCGGAGCTCGGTGTGTTCGCGGCCGTCGTGTGTTGCTGTTGTTCGATGTTTTATTCCGTTTGATTCCCGGTGCTCGGTGCGCGGTGCAGAGGCTCGAGCCCCGTCTCTCCGTCTCAGCTTGGGGCGCACTGCGCATACGCAGAGCCACGGCACGGGGAGGCGGCAGACAGGGCGCGTGTGCAACACCTTCATGTTTAGATACCTGAGATCTGACGAGATGTCGCGAGACCTGCAGAGAGACAGACCACCTGTCTCACTGTCCGTCTGTCTATCTGTCTGTCTGTTAACCTGCCTGTCTGTCTGTCTGTTAACCTGTCGGTCTGTCTGTCTGTCTGTTAACCTGTCTGTCTGTCTGTTAACCTGCCTGTCTGTCTGTCTGTTAACCTGTCTGTCTGTTAACCTGCCTGTCTGCCTGTCTGTCTGTCTGTGTGTCTGTTAACCTGTCTGTCTGTCTGTCTGTTTGTCTGTGTGTCTGTTAACCTGTCGGTCTGTCTGTCTGTTAACCTGTCTGTCTGTCTGTCTATTAACTTGTCTGTCTGTCTGTCTGTCTGTTAACTTGTCTGTCTGTCTGTCTGCCTCCAGAACCAGAACAGGTAGTTGGTACCACAGCAGAGGAGCTTGACAGCTGAAGGCTGAGACTTAAGACTAAAGGACCATAAAGAACCACGATGAATCATAAAGAACCATGAGGAACCACAAAGAACCATAAAGAACCACGAGGATCCATAAAGAACCACAAGGAACCATAAAGAACCACAAGGAACCATAAAGAACCACGAGGAACCATAAAGAACTACAAAGAACTATAAAGAACCACAATGCTCCATAAAGAACCACAAGGAACCATAAAGAACCACGAGGATCCATAAAGAACCACAAGGAACCATAAAGAACCATAAAGAACCACGAGGATCCATAAAGAACCACAAGGAACCATAAAGAACCACGAGGAACCATAAAGAACTACAAAGAACTATAAAGAACCACAATGCTCCATAAAGAACCACGAGGAACCATAAAGAACCACGAGGATCCATAAAGAACCACAAGGAACCATAAAGAACCACGAGGATCCATAAAGAAGCACAAGGATCCATAAAGAACCACAAAGAACTATAAAGAACCACAAGGATCCATAAAGAACCACGAGGAACCATAAAGAACCACAAAGAACTATAAAGAACCACAATGCTCCATAAAGAACCACGAGGAACCATAAAGAACCACAAGGATCCATAAAGAACCACGAGGAACCATAAAGTCAAGTCAAGTCAAGTCAAGTCAATTTTATTTATATAGCACATTTAAAAAACAGAAGTTGACCCAAAGTGCTTTACAGTCAGAGCGGATCGCAAGGATAAAAACAAACAAAAAAACAAAAAAAAACAAAACAAAGAACAAACAAAAGTAGACAGAAGTCATTAATAGTGCAGCCTCAGACTGAGCTAAAAGCAAGATCATAGAAGTAAGATTTTAAACTGATTTAAAATTTCAATAGTGGGGCAGGACTTTATGTGAAGGGGTAGGCTATTCCAGAGCTTGGGGCAACAGAGAAGGCACGGTCGCTTTAGTTTTTAGGCGAGTGGGGACTGAAAGGAGCTGATGTGATGATGACCTGAGAGATCTGGGGCAGAGTAAGGAACCAAGAGATCAGAAATATATTGTGGAGCTAAACCATTTAGGCTTTGTAAACAAATAATAAAATCTTAAAATTGATTCTAAATTTCACTGGCAACCAGTGAGTGTGCCAGGATTGGGGTGATGTGGTGTCTCTTTTGAACCAGTTAAAAGTCTTGCAGCAGCGTTTGCACCATTTGAGTCTAGATAGGTGGAGTCAGTTAGCCCTATGTAGAGGAATTGCAATAATCCAACCGAAGTAATAAAAGCATGGATGACAGTCTCCAGATCCTTCTGAGATAAAAACGGCTTGAGTTTGGCGATGGTTCTGAGCTGATAAAACTACCCTTAACAACATTACTGACCTGACTGTTGAAACTTAGGGACTGTCAAAGAGGACACCCAGATTCCTGAACCACAAAGAACTATAAAGAACCACAAGGATCCATAAAGAACCACGAGGAACCATAAAGAACCACAAAGAACTATAAAGAACCACAAGGATCCATAAAGAACCACAAAGAACTATAAAGAACCACAATGCTCCATAAAGAACCACGCGGAACCATAAAGACCCATGAGGAGGAACCATAAAGAACCACGAGGAACCATAAAGAACCACAAAGAACTATAAAGAACCACAAGGATCCATAAAGAACCACGAGGAACCATAAAGACCCACGAGGAGGAACCATAAAGAACCACGAGGAGGAACCATAAAGAACCACGAGGAGGAACACTGCAGTCTGAGAGGCAGTGTTATGTGTGGTAGTTGTGGGGTAACAGGGAACTATGAACTCTTTAAGATTAGATGGTGTCTGACCGGATATCTGCAATACTCTGTGTATTTGTACCTTTACTGCAGATATCATGGATACAGCGAAGTATCCTCAGTAAACTGAGTTTAAAGTGTCAAACTGTGACTGCTGCTGTTTCATATTTGAACTTCATGTTTTCTGTGTAAAACCTGTCAGATAAATGTTGAACTTTAAATGACTTTAATACAAACTGATGATGATGGTGATGATGGTGATGGTGGTGATGGTGATGATGGTGATGGTGATGATGGTGATGGTGATGATGGTGATGATGATGATGATGGTGATGATGGTGATGGTGATGATGGTGATGATGATGATGATGGTGATGATGATGGTGATGATGGTGATGATGATGGTGATGATGATGATGATGATGATGATGGTGATGATGGTGATGGTGGTGATGGTGATGATGGTGATGATGATGATGATGGTGATGATGGTGATGGTGATGATGGTGATGATGATGGTGATGGTGATGATGATGATGATGATGGTGATGATGATGGTGATGATGGTGATGATGGTGATGGTGATGATGGTGATGATGATGATGATGGTGATGATGATGGTGATGGTGGTGATGGTGATGATGGTGATGATGATGATGATGATGATGATGATGATGATGATGATGGTGATGATGATGGTGATGGCTGGTCAGGGCTGACATCTGGTGGATACAGTCTGTAACTGCACCTCAAACAGTCATGAGTGTGAACACTGTTAAAAAAACGATTTATTTTATGATTATTAAAATAAAACTGTGTAAATAAATTAAACTTGTATGAAGACATTAAACCTGTGTAAATAAATTAAACTTGTGTAAATAAATTAAACTTGTGTAAATAAATAAAACTTGTATAAAGACATTAAACCTGTGTAAATAAATTAAACCTGTGTAAATAAATTAAACTTGTATAAAGACATTAAACCTGTGTAAATAAATTAAACCTGTGTAAATAAATTAAACTTGTATGAAGACATTAAACCTGTGTAAATAAATTAAACCTGTGTAAATAAATTAAACTTGTATAAAGACATTAAACCTGTGTAAATAAATTAAACCTGTGTAAATAAATTAAACCTGTGTAAATAAATTAAACTTTTATAAAGACATTAAACCTGTGTAAAGACATTAAACCTGTGTAAATAAATTAAACTTGTGTAAATAAATTAAACTTGTGCAAAGACATTAAACCTGTGTAAATAAATTAAACTTGTGCAAAGACATTAAACCTGTGTAAATAAATTAAACCTGTGTAAATAAATTAAACTTGTGCAAAAACATTAAACCTGTGTAAATAAATTAAACTTGTGCAAAGACATTAAACCTGTGTAAATAAATTAAACTTGTGTAAATAAATTAAACCTGTGTAAATAAATAAACTTGTATAAATACATTAAACCTGTGTAAATAAATTAAACTTGTGTAAATAAATTAAACTTGTGCAAAGACATTAAACCTGGATAAATAAATTAAACCTGTGTAAATAAATTAAACTTGTATAAAGACATTAAACCTGTGTAAATAAATTAAACCTGTGTAAATAAATTAAACTTGTATAAAGACATTAAACCTGTGTAAATAAATTAAACCTGTGTAAATAAATTAAACTTGTGTAAAGACATTAAACCTGTGTAAATAAATTAAACCTGTGTAAATAAATTAAACTTGTGTAAAGACATTAAACCTGTGTAAATAAATTAAACTTGTGTAAAGACATTAAACCTGTGTAAATAAATTAAACCTGTGTAAATAAATTAAACTTGTGCAAAGACATTAAACCTGGGTAAATAAATCAAACCTGTGTAAATAAATTAAACCTGTGTAAATAAATTAAACTTGTGTAAAGACATTAAACCTGTGTAAATAAATTAAACCTGTGTAAATAAATTAAACCTGTGTAAATAAATTAAACTTGTGTAAAGACATTAAACCTGTGTAAATAAATTAAACTTGTGTATAGACATTAAACCTGTGTAAATAAATTAAACCTGTTAAGTATAAAATGAATGACAGTCAGTGAATCTCAGCAGTGAGCAGTGTAACCTGTATATTGAACCTCGTCAGTCTCTCAGCTCGTCATTTTAAGCAGTTTTTAAATTTTATTTTAACACATCCCTGTCTGTTCCCGTTGTCATGGCAACAGCAGCAGTTAGAACAGTCTGTGGTACATGTAACTGTCTACATGCTGACTGCACAATAACAGGAAAGCTGCTTATCAGCTGTTGGAAAGACGAATGATACAGACAGGAAGAGAGTGACGGAAAACAAACTGACAACTGACTGCAACACACTCTGTCCCTCTGTGGACATCCAGAGTCTCTCTGTGGACATTCAGAGTCCCTCTGTGGACATTCAGGGGTTCTCTGTGTCCCTCTGTGGACATCCAGAGTCTCTCTGTGGACATTCAGAGTCCCTCTGTGGACATTCAGGGGTTCTCTGTGGACATTCAGGGGTTCTCTGTGTCCCTCTGTGGACATCCAAAGTCCCTCTGTGGACATTCAGAGTCTCTCTGTGGACATCCAAAGTCCCTCTGTGGACATTCAGAGTCCCTCTGTGGACATTTAGAGTCTCTCTGTGGATATTCAGAGTCTCTCTGTGTCTCTCTGTGTCTCTTTGTGTCTCTGTGTGGTGGTGTTGTGTCTCTGTGGTGTTGTGTGTCTCTCTGTGTCTGTCTGTGGTGGTGTTGTGTCTCTGTGTGGTGGTGTTGTGTCTCTCTATGTCTCTCTGTGGTGGTGTTGTGTCTCTCTGTAGTGGTGTTCTGTCTCTCTGTGGTTGTGTTGTGTCTCTCTGTGTTTCTCTGTGGTGGTGTTGTGTGTCTCTGTGTGTCTCTGTGGTGTTGTGTGTCTTTGTGTCTCTCTATGGTGGTGATGTGTCTCTGTGTAGTGGTGTTGTGTCTCTCTGTGGTAGTGTTGTGTGTCTCTGTGGTGGTGTTGTGTGTCTCTGTGGTGGCGTTGTGTCTCTATGTGGTTGTGTTGTGTCTCTCTGTGTCTCTTTTTGTCTCTCTGTGGTGGTGTTGTGTGTCTCTGTAGTGGTGTTGTGTCTCTCTGGGGTAGTTTTGTGTCTCTCTGTGTTTCTCTGTGGTGGTGTTGTGTCTCTCTGTGGTGGTGTTGTGTGTCTGTGTGTCTCTCTGTGGTGGTATTGTGTCTTTCTGTGTCTCTCTGTGTCTCTCTGTGGTGGTATTGTGTCTTTCTGTGTCTCTCTGTGGTGGTGTTGTGTCTCTTTAAGTCTCCATGTCTCTGAGAGGAGGTGGGGGCCTCGTCCCTGCCCCGGGCATTAGTCTCCGTTTCTGTCCATGTCTGCACATGTGCAGGAATCAAAGTGAGACCTTCTTTGACCAGTTACTGCTGCTCAGCTGTTGATTGGACAGTCACTGTTTGGGGGCGTGGCTTAGAGAATGGACATACAGACAGGTCAGACACATTTCCTGTTTGATGAAGGAAGTTGACACTTTAAACTTTCCATTATCGGTTGAATCACAGAGGAACAAACACACACACACACACACACACACACACAAATGCTATACTTGTGAGGACCTAATGCATTCCTGAACACTGAACTCGACTCGATCAAATGCAGATGTGGAACTCTCTCTCTCTCTCTCTCTCTCTCTCTCTCTCTCTCTCTCTCACACACACACACACACACACACACACACATCTGGTTCCCATCATTGGAGGAAGCGAGTCAACACCGGCAGCTCTGAGATCATATAACAGCCGGACTGAGTCTACTGACAGTACTACAGCTACTGCAGCTGTACTGCAAGAGTACTGCAAGTGTACTGAGTGTAGTGAGTGTACTGCAGAAGAGGAAGAGAGCTGCTGCTGTCAACAGAAACTACACTCTGAAAGAGAGAGACGAGGACAAGAGGTGTAAGAGCTGGTGGAAGGAGAAGAAGTGAAGGTGATGATGATGAAGACGATGAAGATGTTTTTTGGGACTCTGGTCTTCGTTTGTCTGCTGTCGTCTGCCTGCAGCCTCTCTCCATCTTCTCGTCCTGCAGACGAATGCTCCGGCATGTCTCTCCGTAAGTCTTCTTCTTCTTGTTCCTCTGAACATGTGCAGGTTGAGACAGGCTGCATTCTCACCAGGACATGTTGTCTTTTCTCAGAGACACACCTCAAAATGAAATGTTACATCTGTCCTCGTTCTTCTTTTTATGTGAGGACCAAAAGGACATTCAGGTCCCTGAAAGAGAGGACATTTTAACAAAGTAAAGACATTTAGACAAAGTGAAGACATTTTAACAAAGTAAAGACATTTAGACAAAGTGAAGACATTTTAACAAAGTAAAGACATTTAGACAAAGTGAAGACATTTTAACAAAGTAAAGACATTCAGAAAAAGTGAAGACATTTAGACAAACTGAAGACATTTAGACAAAGTGAAGACACTTTAACAGTGAAGACATTTTAACAAAGTGAAGACATTTTAACAAAGTGAAGACATTTAGACAAAGTAAAGACATGTAGACAAAGTGAAGACATTTAGACAAAGTGAAGACATTTTAACAAAGTGAAGACATTCAGAAAAAGTGAAGACATTTTAACAAAGTGAAGACATTTTAACAAAGTGAAGACATTTTAACAAAGTGAAGTCATGTAGACAAAGTGAAGACATTTTAACAGTGAAGACATTTTAACAGTGAAGACATTTTAACAAAGTGAAGACATTTTAACAAAGTGAAGACATTTTAACAGTGAAGACATTCAGAAAAAGTGAAGACATTTTAACAAAGTGAAGACATTTTAACAAAGTGAAGACATTTTAACAAAGTGAAGACATTTAGACAAAGTGAAGACATTTTAACAAAGTGAAGACATTTAGACAAAGTGAAGACATTCAGAAAAAGTGAAGACATTTTAACAAAGTGAAGACATTTTAACAAAGTGAAGTCATGTAGACAAAGTGAAGACATTTTAACAGTGAAGACATTTTAACAGTGAAGACATTTTAACAGTGAAGACATTTTAACAAAGTGAAGACATTTTAACAAAGTGAAGACATTTTAACAAAGTGAAGACATTCAGAAAAAGTGAAGACATTTTAACAAAGTGAAGACATTTTAACAGTGAAGACATTTTAACAAAGTGAAGACATTCAGAAAAAGTGAAGACATTTTAACAGTGAAGACATTTTAACAGTGAAGACATTTTAACAAAGTGAAGACATTTTAACAAAGTGAAGACATTTTAACAAAGTGAAGACATTTTAACAAAGTGAAGACATTTTAACAAAGTGAAGACATTTTAACAGTGAAGACATTCAGAAAAAGTGAAGACATTTTAACAAAGTGAAGACATTTTAACAAAGTGAAGACATTTTAACAAAGTGAAGACATTTAGACAAAGTGAAGACATTTTAACAAAGTGAAGACATTTAGACAAAGTGAAGACATTCAGAAAAAGTGAAGACATTTTAACAAAGTGAAGACATTTTAACAAAGTGAAGACATGTAGACAAAGTGAAGACATTCAGAAAAAGTGAAGACATTTTAACAAAGTGAAGACATTTTAACAAAGTGAAGACATTTAGACAAAGTGAAGACATTCAGAAAAAGTGAAGACATTTTAACAAAGTGAAGACATTTTAACAAAGTGAAGACATTCAGAAAAAGTGAAGACATTTTAACAAAGTGAAGACATGTAGACAAAGTGAAGACATTCAGAAAAAGTGAAGACATTTTAACAAAGTGAAGACATGTAGACAAAGTGAAGACATTCAGAAAAAGTGAAGACATTTTAACAAAGTGAAGACATTTTAACAAAGTGAAGACATTTAGACAAAGTGAAGACATTTTAACAAAGTGAAGACATTTAGACAAAGTGAAGACATTCAGAAAAAGTGAAGACATTTTAACAAAGTGAAGACATTTTAACAAAGTGAAGACATGTAGACAAAGTGAAGAAATTTTAACAAAGTGAAGACATGTAGACAAAGTGAAGACATTCAGAAAAAGTGAAGACATTTTAACAAAGTGAAGACATGTAGACAAAGTGAAGACATGTAGACAAAGTGAAGACATTTTAACAAAGTGAAGACATGTAGACAAAGTGAAGACATGTAGACAAAGTGAAGACATTCAGAAAAAGTGAAGACATTTTAACAGTGAAAACATTTTAACAAAGTGAAAACATTTTAACAAAGTGAAAAAAGGTTGCCAAATTCTGTAAAATTTCTTAGTCACTCCCCTGACAGTATATCTTATCTTTTCCTAATTTAAGATGGCATATAACTTCTCTGATCCAATGACTACACATCGGTGGAATAGGATCTTTCCATTTAAACAATATTAATCTCCTGGCCAGGAGCGTGCAGAAGGTCATCATGCTGATTTCATACATCTAAAAGGGGTATCCTCCGGGGTCACCCCAAACAGTGCAATAAGAAGTGACGGTCTCACTACTCTTCCTAATATCTTAGAAAAGGTCTCAAATAAAGGTAAAGACATTTTAACAAAGTGAAGACACTTAGACATGAGGACATTTTATTGAAGTACATGTACAAGTAGAAATGTGTGGGTGATTGTGTGTGTTTATGTGTGTCAGTTCCTGTTTAACATCACTTCCTGTTTACTGATCAGTAAACTGCAGGTTTGTTTAAACAAAGGAAACTCCCACAGTCAGCTGATTAAAGAGAAGACAGACTGATGACTCCTAAAGTCTTCAGTCATCAGATCAGTCCCAGACTGGACCTCAGTCCCAGACTGGACCTCAGTCCCAGTCCATCCATGCTTCAACACCAGAATATGAAGTGCTCTGGTCTCTGCATGGGTTAGACTCTAGGTGGGTTAGGTCTACAGACTTGTGTGTGTTCTGGTCTGTGCATGTCTACAGACTTGTGTGTGTTCTGGTCTCTGCATGTCTACAGACTCATGTGTTCTGGTCTCTGCAGGTCTGCGGGCGTTCAAGCTGAAGACCAGCTGTAACTTCACGATTCTGAAGGAGAAGCAGCTGAAAGAGATCCAGGCTCCGACCACCAACCTGTACCTGCCAGTCCTGTACCTGGTGGCCTTCATCGTGGGTCTGCCCTCCAACCTGCTGGCTTTGTGGGTCCTGGTGTTCAGGACCAAACAGCTGCCGTCCACCACGCTGCTCATCAACCTCACAGCCGCAGACTGCCTGCTGCTGCTGGCTCTGCCGTTCCGGATCGTGTACCACTTCAGAGGGAATCATTGGGAGCTGGGCGAGCCTTTCTGTCGCATCATTATGGCGATGTTTTACGGGAACATGTACGGGTCCGTGCTGTGTCTGGCGCTGGTTGCTCTGGACCGGTACATCGCTTTGGTTCACCCATTCAGCGCCAAGACCCTGCGCAGCCGGCGGATCTCTCTGTACATGACAGCGGCGGTGTGGACCGTGGTTCTGATCGCCATGATGCCGCTGCTGGTGTCGCAGCAGACCTACTTCCTGGATGAACTGCAGATCACCACCTGCCATGATGCGCTGCCCGAGGAGGAGCAGGAGAACTACTTCTTGCCGTACTTCGCCACCTTGTTTACCGTCTGCTTCCTGCTGCCGCTCGCCGTCGTTCTGTTCTGTCACGGCGCCGTGCTGCGCACCCTGCTGGCCGAGGGGAAGCGCTACAGTCACGCGGTCTGGGTGACGGTGCTGGTCCTGGTGGTCTTCATTGTGTGTCTGCTGCCCAGCAACATCCTCCTCCTCCTCACTTACACAGACAGCTCGCTGGATGGAGACGGCGAGGACTTGTACGTCCCCTACATGGTTAGCTTAGCGGTTAGCACCTTCAACAGCTGCATCGACCCATTCATCTTCTACTTCGTGTCGGTGGAGTTCAGGGACAAGGCCTGCGGCGACCTCTGCTGCTGCGGCAACTCAGAGGACACATCATCGTCTCTGAGCAACAAAGTGTCGTACTGTTCATCAACAACGGGCCAGAGGTCAAAGATCACCATGCTGACCAAGTCCAGTCAGTGTGAGACATCTGTGACTGCGTGAGGATGGCGTGAGGATGGCGTGAGGACGTCTGCGGCGGCACAAGGACATCTGAGATGGTGCGAAGACGTCTGAGACGGCGTGAGGATGTCTGCGGCAGCGAGAGGATGTCTGAGATGTCTGAGGTGGCGTGAAGATTTCCTGTTAAACTGAAGACGTGCTGTTGAAGGAAGAACTGATCACACTTGATTATTATTTTTACTTTTTTTCAGCGTGTATCAAAATATAATAATATTTATTATATCCAGTACATTACTTTAGTTAGTCAGTTTATCCTCTGGAGGCTCTGGAGCCGGTGGTTGGGTTTGGATCCAGAACTTTGATGCTGTGAGGCAACAGTGTGAAGCAGGAAGTGAAGGATCAATAAGAAAACAGACAGCGCCCTCTGCTGCTCAACTCAGCAACAACAACCACATGATCCGACCACATGACAACAGGGCTGCTCTGACAGACAGGAAGTGACCTCATGAACTGTTCCATGAACTGTTGATGATCACTGCCCTCCAGTGGTCACTTTGAGACATGACAACATTCCACATTATGATGTCACATGAAGAATAAATGATTCATATCATTTCATTTGTTTGATCGTTTGTCCAGATTCAAAATAACTTTATTAATTAGGGGGTGGCCGTGGCTCAGTGAGAGTAGGTCATCCAATAACCTGAAAGTTGGTAGCTGAATTCCTGCTCTCACTGCTACCCTTGCCACAGCCGAGGCGCCCTTGAGCAAGGCACCGTACCCCCCCCCAACATCTGCTCCCGCTGCATGTGGCTGCCCACCGTCCCAGTGTATATACACTATGTGTGTGGTCCTCTGCATGTGCATGTATTCCAACAAGTGCTAGTTGGATGGGTTAAAATGGGTTAATAATTTTATGTGTGCAGTGAAACATAACATGATTAATAAAGTTCAAAATTAATCACTGGATCGTTAGCGAGCTCACCTGTCTGATCAGAGCCGTGCAGCTTCTTCCTCTGTGAGCTCAGGTCCCTGAAGGGACGGCACAGTTCTGATCCAGTTCAGGTTAAACTTCTGTGACTTTTATTTTGTAGTGTTTTAAAGTGTGACAGGATGTGATACTCAGAGTGAACAGCAGGTGGCAGCAGCAGCTATCAGCAGCAGTCAGAGAGCTTCACACATTCAAACTGCAGGACAAGACTGAC
>CM071611.1:26760042-26817542 GCA_036365135.1 Miichthys miiuy | reverse complement strand
CTCCCTGGACCTCCCCTCATTTCATGAAGAAACATCAAACCATCTGATCATTGGTCATTTCCTTGTTTACATCACATGAAGCTCAGATTAAAAAGAATCGGATCACTGGATCAGATTTAACGTTAGTTTCAAAGTGAGGTTAGTTCAACATTAGTTTCATGTTGATGGTCGCTCAGTAAACATTCCTTCAGATGATGGATGCTCCTGTGTGAACATGTAGATCAGCTCATCTGGAGCAGGACTGATGGGGTGATTGATGGTGTCTTTAACAGAGAATACAATCCCACATGAGTCTCTCAGACTCGAGTGCTGCTTCTCTTTTGGAGCCTCTATCTGTGTTTTTATGCCTTTGTCTGAGCTCCTAAAGTGAACCATTGAGACGAGTGAGTCTTTGTGAACCTCACAATGAGCATTCAGCTCTGTTGGTGGTGGAGCTGCTTTTCATCTCAAACACTCCAAAACACCCGAACACTGCAGGACTCGAGGCCCAAGGAGATCCAGAGTCCTACAGGGTCCAGATCCAGAAAAGGACGTGTCCAAACACAGGAGACATTTTTAGACTGAAGACAAACAGATCGGAGCAGTGAGACAGGTGTCTGTCTGTCTGTCTGTCTGTCTGTCTGATGAGTTTGGGTTTATTCAGATTTTAAGTTGATTTTCTCTCAAACGATGACTCAGTGTCGTATTCACAGTTTTCAGTCTCTATTTAACATGACCGGGATCATTTGGGATCCGGTTTCAGGACTTGGCCTGTCCTCAGATCAGCCTGCAGCAGTGCTCTGTCCCCCGTCCTCCCCCTCAGACCTCACACTTATCTGTCTCTCTGTCCATTCAGCCTCTCGTCCTCTCATTCACACTTGACAGTCGGCTGATTTGGACTGTGTCTGCGGTGAAAGGCCTTTGTGTCGAGGCTGCTGCGCGTGTTATCCTCCGTGGCCTCTTGTGTCAGTCACAAGAGGTCTGAGGAGGTCTGAGGTGCCCGGAGGGGCCGAGGGGACCGAGGAGGGGGCGGCGATAGGCTGGGCCCGGGGCCCCGGTGCTGGCCGTCGGCCCAGAGCGGCCCCCTCTCCGGTCACGGTCTCGTCTCTTTCACTGACAGTTTGTTCTCAATTAGATTTCTTTTGTCCCCAACTGAAAGCTTCAGCCGACAAACTCTGCACTGCCATCTGGGGAGGGCTTTCTGTTCGGGCGAGGAGATGCCATCCGTGCCATAATGCCGATGTTTCGCCTCTTCATGGACCCCCGCCGCGACACTCTTTATACTCTCATTTTGGCTTCTTCAATGCTTTGCCTTTCAGTGCGGCTGAATAGCACTTAACTAGCTTTTTAAAACTTCCTCGATATCTAAATCTCATTGAGATGCATTCAGACAGTCAGGAATGTGCTGATGGAGTCGCCGCTGCAAAGCTTCAATTCAAACTTTATTGTTCACTGTTACATCAACAAGATCAGCGAATAATAATCAGATGTGATAATGTGTGTTTAATGTCACTTTATGTTACATGAGTTCTATTAAACTGTAAAATATAAAGAAGGTTTTCCACGTTGTTGTTGCCAAGTGTTTGTTAATGATGTGAATTGTTGAGTCGGTAAGAAATATTATAAAGAGAACAGGAATTCACTCAGTTTAAAAGTCAAATAAAAAAAGTGAAATTTGAAAAACAACAAAATGCTGAAAAGCCAACTGTTGATCTGTTCTTGTACTGGTATCGGTACTGCTGCTTAAAGTTCTGTGTTCTGTTATGGACCCTGGCAAGACTCAGCAGGGCCTCCTGCAGTCCTCAGACCACACTTTGAACAACAGATGGTTCAAATGGTTGTCTTCATCAGACATTTCAAACATTTTTATAAAAGTTGTGAGAAAAGTTTATTTAATTGTGAAAGTACCTCATAAAAACAACATAAAAAGTAAAAACACCAATTAATTTAATGATTTAATTCAATTCTACGAGAGAAACATTTTAAAGATCCAACTGAAACATGTTTTATAGACATTTAAATATGATTCACATTATAATTTGGCAGAGATAATGTGTTTAAACACACACCAGGTTCTGTGTTCGGTCCTTTAAAATATACACAAACTATTACAGACTTATAATAACATTTTTATGCAGATGATATATTTTACATGCACATGAGAAGAGATAAAGTCAAGACTACAAAACAGATTCATAACTGTCTCATAAATATCTGTAAATAATAATTATTTAAACATTAAATAAAAATGTGTTCTTTTTTTTATATGAGGGTAAATCTTTTTTTTCTCTGGAGCATCCTGACATGATCTGAACCTTTAAACCAGCTCGTCTCAAAGTGAAGATCCAGTACGTGGATCCAGACCAACAGGTAGATCTGGGACTTGTTGAGCCGGTGTCGCGGCCTTTCAGCGTCGTGATCCTCATGAACACACAGAGGATCAGCTGAATAGTAAAAACCACAATCCAGCACTAAAGCTGCAGTTCGGTCACACGACTACATCAGATCTGATCCCCAGAGAGCGAGCGAGGCCCACGAAGAATAGAGGTGAAGAGGGGGACTGAGGATTAGGGCCATGTTGGGGTGAGACTGGCGGGGAGGGCGGCGGGGATCTGGTTTTAAATTTAGAATGAGAAAGAAATTAGACGTCTGGGAAACACTGGAACAAAACTTGAAAGAAAAAGTAGAAATACACAAAAAAAGAAGCCCTCTACGAATACGAGTACACATCAGAAGTTTACTACAGTTTCACTTAAAATGTAATCAAAGTAAAAAGTACTCGTGATGAGAAAGAGTCGAGCTTTGTTTTGTATTTCTTCAGAAAGAAGAGAGAGAGTCAGTGAGTAAATCCTCTAAGACCCTTAGTGGTCCAGACCTCGGGGTCCAGACCCCCCAAGATGTCCAAACATAAATCCGAGGTCACATGATGATTAAAGGGATAAACACACCAAACAAACCTGAAACTAAAAATCAATCAACAAGTTGTTCAGTGTGAACAAGGTCTGTGAAAGTTGTGAGCAAATGAAAGTAAACAGCTGATTCACATGACAGAGAGGCAGAAGTAAAGATGTGGAGGGGTTCACTACTCTATGAGCAACAATTTAAGAATAATGTTTGTCAACGTAAAATGACAAAGAATCTGTGGATTTCATTGTCTACACTTCATAATATCATTCAAAGATTCAGCCAATCAGAAGAAAGCTCTGTAAGAAGGGACAAGGCTGAAAACCAGTCATGTGTGTCGGTGATGTTCAGGCCCTGCAGACAGCAGAGCATCAAACACAGACAGGATTCTGTCGTGGACATCACTGCATGGGCTGAGGAACACTTCCAACAACATCAACACACTTCATCTCTGACTCCACTAATGACAGCTCAGACTCCATCACGACTCCACCACCACTTCACCATGACTCCACCAAGACTCCACCATCATGACTCCACCACGACTTCACCATGACCCCACCATCATGACTCCACCACGACTCCACCACCACGACTGCACCATGACTTTACCATGATTCCACCACCACTCCACCACCACTCCACTATGACTCCACCACGACTCCACCAAGACTCCGCCATGAAAGGAGGAAACCAGATAGAAACCACAGCGAGAAACGCCGCCACTGCTTTCTGTGGGCCCAAGTTCATTTAAGATGGACTGAGCTCATTTAAGGTGGAGTGAGCTCATTTAAGGTGGACTGAGGTGAAGTCGAAAACTGTCCTGTAGTCTGATGAGTCCACATTTGAAATTCAGTTTGGACGCCGCATCCTCCAGGCTTTAGAGGACAGTTCATATTATTTTACAAAAACAGCCAAATGTTTGTTTTACATTTGATAAGTTTCTATTTTACTTTTTAAAAACAGGATGGTGTAACATGAAGTATATGTGCTTGTTTGGGGGAGTCTGGTGAAGGTTTTAGGGGAGCCTTTGGGGGACGGCGGTCATGTTTCAGGAGCAGCCCCCCCACAGCGGCGGCCTGGCTCTGAAGCTCCGCCTTTTGTTTGCCATTTGTTTACCTTGCTCGGCCGAGGTGCAGAGGAGAGGGACAATGAGCTGGTAGATCAACAGCTCGGTCTGAATGAGGTGGCGCTCCTTTATCTGCTGCCCCCTGAACGCAGCACCTCAGAGGGCCGGTGATTAAGAGCCCAACAGGCCACCTCAGGCTCAAAGGCACAAAGGAAGCCACTCCACTTATCCAATAAAAAAAAGTGTGGGACACAATGAGAGCGGGCGGCGTCCTGCTGACATCACACTTCAGTGATCAGTGGAAGGACGGAGGATAAAAAGGGGGCACTCCAACCGACAGGCCCTCACCCATTCAGACCACAGGGGGGAGGGGGGACGCTTGTTAACTCCTCACTGAGGACACTGAGACACTTCAAGTGTTTTTAAAACCAACTGATACAGAAAGAGAAAAAGAAGAAGAAGAAGGAGAAGGAGAAGAAGAACTAAGCGCCAATCTCTGTGGCTGAGAAATTAAGTGCCCAAAAGCGTAATTACTCAAGCGGCAGCTTGAGGCTGTGTTATGGCTGTGGCCAACATGCCTCGGTATAACATTGTGTCTCTTTAGAGTGTGTGCAAATCTAGGTGTGTGGTTCCCTGCCTTGATTGGCCCCAACTGAGGAGCATGGCCTCCTCCGTCACTACTTCCTGGAGACCTGCAGGACCACGACTGGAGTAGCAACCGGTCCAAACCTCCAATCTGAAGATCTACATATTTAAACTGTAACTGCCCGGCAGAGCTCACCTCTGTACTCTGGACTGTTAACTCTGTACTGTTGCCTGGGGACTGTGACAGGTTTATTTTACACATTACAGATGACTTATTTAAACACCCAGGTATCATTCAGAAGACTACCTTTAAGAATTATGACATTTGAACAAATCATTACGTATCCATAAAAACACATGACTCTAGAAACACAAGATAAAGGACTTCATTTGTCGACAGTCTGTCAGTTCAGCATCACTATAATCATTCTGAATATCTGCAGCCTCTGACTGAATCACAGCTGTGCTCTTATTCAGAGTAACAGCGCAACCTCGATTGTGATATTACTTTAAAATATATGACGTCACTGAGACGAGCAGATTTCTGCATCCTGGACAATGATGATGATGGTGATGATGGTGATGACGATGATGGTGATGATGGTGACGATGATGATGATGATGGTGATGATGGTGATGATGGTGATGATGATGATGGTTATGACGATGATGGTGATGATGATGATGATGGTGATGGTGATGGTGATGACGATGATGATGATGATGATGATAATGATGATGATCAGTTGGAGGTGAAGTGAGGTGAAGTCCAGGACAGGGTGAAGACCTGAAGGCGTGTCCTGGATTTGTTGTCCTCGGTGTACTCCTGAGTTGAGGGGGTATTTGGGACTTGAGCGTCTCTACCAGCTGCATGGCAAAATAAAAGCCCCTCCCCTTCCTGCTCTGTGGTACAAAGGATGAAAGAGCGAGTCCTGCTGGGTGGCACCGGCTCCAGGTGACCACAGCAACCTGACCAGCTCACTGAGTTGCTTCCTAATGTGTAAAACCATCTCCCGTCGTTGTATAGAGCCTATTTAAAGCAGGTTCCCAGAGAGCAGGGGGGCGGGGGGCTGGGTCAGGGTCTTTCTCTTTTTTTTAAACCCGACCACATAATCTCAGCCTTGGAGTGTCCACACAATGGAGCTGGTTTGAAGGTGGCACCGCAGAGGCCGGGCTCTAACTAGCAGGTCTAATAATAATACAGCGGGCTCGGGTTACATATCTGGGCTGAATGGGGGTCGCAGGAGTCCTTTTTATTTCTATAGGACCAATTAGAGACACAAGATGGAGGGCAGACCTGCAAATAAAAAAAACAAGCACGTTCAACATCCTGTAAATGTTTGAATTTAGATAATGTTCAATTATTTATTTTGTATTAAACTCTTCAGGACAACATTTAATGTGACACTGATCTCTAGAAACAGATTCTGTATGTGACTCCAGAATCTGGACCAGATTTTGGTCTCTGTTTGTCTTTTCATCACGACTGAGCAGCTTTGAGTCCAAACATCAGATATTGACTGACCTGTTGTCTGTTAGCCTAAATCATCAGCTGAGATGGATCTCACAATAACAAACCAAAACACATACCTGAGGAAGTCTGGAACCAGAACACAAACATCAGATGATGTCAGTGATCACAGCATGATCACTGACATCTGTGAATGAGTCTTCAGTCTTTAGTTGAAACGATCATCTTCCTTCAAGTCCAAAATGTTTCAGAGGTTCCAAAGCTTCTCCTGAACTCAGCCATGTCCTCTCCGAGCTCAGACCTCGAGTCTTATTTGACCTGGATTAGAACTCGTCCAGTTGTCCTTCATTAGAACGAGACAGACAGGAAAAGACGGATGTTTTTTCTGGGACTACTGGGACACCATCAACACCTTCAACACCTTCAACGCCATCAACATCATCAACACCTTCAACACCATCAACATCATCAACACCTTCAACACCATCAACACCTTCAGCACCTTCAACACCATCAACATCATCAACACCTTCAACATCATTAAAACCATCAACATCATCAGCACCTTCAACATCCTCAACACCTTCAACACCGTCAACATTGTCAACACCATCAACACCTTCAACACCATCAACATCATCAACACCTTCAACACCATCAACATCGTCAACACCATCAACACCTTCAACACCATCAACACCATCAACATCATCAACACCTTCAACATCATTAAAACCATCAACATCATCAGCACCTTCAACATCCTCAACACCTTCAACACCGTCAACATTGTCAACACCATCAACACCTTCAACACCATCAACATCATCAACACCTTCAACACCATCAACATCGTCAACACCATCAACACCTTCAACACCATCAACACCATCAACATCATCAACACCTTCAACATCATCAAAAACCTCAACACCTTCAACACCGTCAACATCGTCAACACCATCAACACCTTCAACACCATCAACACCATCAACATCATCAACACCTTCAACACCATCAAAAACCTCAACACCGTCAACATCGCCAACATCCTTCAACACCTTCAACATCAACATTGTCAACACCATCAACACCTTCAACACCATCAACATCATCAACACCTTCAACACCGTCAACATCGTCAACACCATCAACACCTTCAACACCATCAACACCATCAACATCATCAACACCTTCAACATCATCAACACCATCAACACCTTCAACACCATCAACACCATCAACATCATCAACACCTTCAACACCTTCAACATCATTAAAACCATCAACATCATCAGCACCTTCAACATCCTCAACACCTTCAACACCGTCAACATCGTCAACACCATCAACACCTTCAACACCTTCAACACCTTCAACATCAATAAAAAACATCAACACCTTCAACACCATCAACATCCTCAACACCTTCAACACCGTCAACATCGTCAACATCATCAACACCTTCAACATCATCAACACCATCAACACCTTCAACATCATCAACACCTTCAACACCATCAACACCTTCAACATCATCAACACCATCAACACCTTCAACATCATCAAAACCATCAACACCTTCAACACCATCAACATCATCAACACCTTCAACATCACCTTTTGGGGAAGTTTTCTACCCAATCATCAGCCCAGGATAAAGATTTGAAGAGAAAGAGGAATGCTGCTATCGAAGTAGCATATGTAGTAGTAGAGATATTTCCTGTCAGGTCTACAGACAGATGTTGAAGACAAATAAATCGTGAGTTGGTCCACATTGTCACTTTAATGTTGTATGAGCATGTTTTGGTCCCCAGCGGTCCGACAGCTCATCAGGTCTACTCTGCACTTCAACTCTCAGCTTATCCCCAGCACAGCTCTTCTCTTTGCGGGTATATTACATCACCAGAGTCCATGAGCTGACCTGATGTTCACGACAATCTGCAACCTTAGTCTAGAAGTGTATTTTTGATCTGTACGACCCCATGACCCGAACACTACTTATCAATCTGTCCATCATAAAGCCTGTAAATCAGACTGAAGACACTGTCTGTCCTCCCCTCGGTCTCCCCTCTGTCCACCCCTCTGTCTCCCCTCCGTCTCCCCCTCTCTTCCTCACTTTTCTGGTCTCAGTTGAACTAATGTGATAAAGTCGGAGACACAGACTCGATGGACAAAGAGACAGAGATGTAGCCGGGGGGCCTGAGGGGGGCAAAAGGGGGGCTGGAGGTCTCAGCCGAGGCAACAAGTGCCTTTTGGGGTTTTTTGGGGACCTAATGGGATTTTCCAAGGAGCTTTGCCAGATCTCCTGCCTGCCCATTCAGGGTCGGTCTTTTGGCTGGCAGGCGGCACACTTCGGCACCCTGTTGGCCTCACCCCCCCCTCCAGGACCCACCCATCACTCCTCTACGTTCATGGGACAAAGCCACCGTCACTCAGACCCCCCTCAGTCTGCTGAAGGCAGCAGATAAACCTGTTTCTGATCCAGTCCAGGTTCTGATATCGGATACCGGACTTTAGCAGAGGCTCAGATCTCGGGCCAGGTTGAGGTTCAGAGTCTGGACCGTGTCACTTTACAGGCTGGGCTCAGGGAGTGATCCAGGGATCCAGGAAGTGGAGGGCCTTGTTTGGGATGCCTTTGTTAGTCTGGACCTTACTGAGCTGGAACCTCAAGCTTCAAAGAACCTGGACCAGCAAGAACCAGTAAGATCTTGGTTCTGCTTTGTTTTCACATTGACTAATGTGGTTACTTCCTGCTCCATCCTGAAGACATCTGAAGGTTCTGAGTAGCTGGTTCTGAGCAGCCCCGCCCTGCAGGAGACTGGACTGAACCAGGACTGAAGGACTCCAGTGGATCTGGATCCTCTGAGATGATGGACAGTGAATAAATCTGATCTCAGTTCAGCTCTGCCTCAGAGTAACAGGATCTCCTGAACAGGAGCTGGAGGTCAGAGAAGTGTGACTGCTGCCAGTTGTTGAGTTGACCTCTGACCTCTGGAGGGAAGAGGAGGAGGGTCCTTGGTTGGAGAACTACATACAGTTCAGACCATCATGAGGAACATTGTGACATCAACAGATGAACGTTTCATATAAATAAAAACATCTGTTCCCCTAACCCCCCTCCCCCTAACCCCACCCTCAGGTGTGTCATTCTGTGATGCCTTCAGCCACCTGCAGCTCTGACCTCTGACCTCCAGCATGACCCGCACAGGAGGAAGTGACATGACCGCCAGCTCCCTGAGGAGGACAGGGTGGAGGACAGAGGGTGGAGGACAGGGGGTGGAGGACAGAGGGTGGAGGACAGGGGGTGGAGGACAGGGGGTGGAGGACAGAGGGTGGAGGACAGGGGGTGGAGGACAGAGGGTGGAGGACAGGGGGTCCTGTCAGAAGGTTGAGGTGGATTTTTTCTGTGATGCGTTTGATGTCCACAGGCGACCTCTGTGTTTTTCAGCGTCTCGTACACTGTTTCTATTCTCAAACTCCCCCCTCTGTTCTCCTCCTCTGTTCTCCCCCGCTCACCTCCTCGCCCCGACCTCCCGGCTGCTGCCTTTTATCGCAGAGAAGAAGAAGAAGAATGGAGTCAGTGTAGGAAACGCACAGACGAACCACAGACACTGAATGACTGACCGAGGATCAAACCTGAGTTTAACCCGATGTCAGTCAAAGTGTTCAGTGTGGAACTCCACCTGCTGCACCCCGATGTTCATAAAGAGACAGGCTGGGTCATAAGTTCTGGTTCTGACATGAAGAGTCCGGCTGGGTCTACACTCTCTTTATTAATTGATTTATTTGGTGACATTTTATTTTGCAGGTTGGTCACTTCCTGTCACATGGTGCTGATTAAAGTAATAAATGTTTAACCACACACACACACACACACACACACACACAGGTGTGATTGATGCTGCAGGTATCAGCAGGTGCTGCAGACTTTTATCTCTGTGTAAATAAAATCAGCTGACCTCAGAGCAGCGACAGGAAGTGATGGATGTGTTGCCTGCCTCACCTGCCTCAAACACACCTGTGTGTGTGTGAACATTAATGTGATCTATATGGAGGTCAGCTGACGTCAGGTTGAACATTTCACATGTTTACATTATTGGAATATATCAGCACTTCATGTTTGCAGTGTAACCATGGAGACAGCTAGACTGGACCACATGAAGATGAACTCCTGATCCTGATCACCAGTCAGCTGTTTGTGTCGATCAGCTGATCAGTGTGTGTGTGTGTGTGTGTGTGTGTGTGTGTGGCCTCACCATCATCTTCTTTTAATGTGCAACCAGTTTATCAACCAATAAGACAGCAGCAGACTGACTCAGAGTTCAGAGAAGAAGTTTGATCGGAGTTTGATGTCATGAGAAGACCTGAAACGCATTGAATTGAAACGCATTGAATTGAAACATAAACATATACACTGAAAACATAAACGTATGCATTGAAACATAAACATATACACTGAAAACATAAACGTATGCATTGAAACATATACACTGAAAACATAAACGTATGCATTGAAACATATACACTGAAAACATAAACGTACGCACTGAAAACATAAACATACACATTAAAAAACCATACACATTGAAAACAAACATATGCCTTAAAAACAAAAATACGCATTGAAAACATAAACATATACACTGAAAGCATAAACATATGCCTTGAAAACATAAACATACGCACTGAATACAAACATACACATTGAAAACATGCATTGTACACAAAATGTTCATCCACCTTCACCAACACATTCTGCTTGTGTTTGCATGTGACATGAAGTACACTGATGAGTTTTTTGTGTATTACTCTTTATGAATTTAAGTTTTATATTTTCTGTGTTTATAAAATGTTTTGGTTTTTTTGTTCATTTGTTCTATGTAAATTAATAAAAACATCCTGCTGTGTGTATCTGAACATGTTCAGTGTGTGTGTGCTCATTGTTGCGCTCTCTCATCACAAACAAAACATTTCTTCACATTCAGAGCTGCTGAAATGATGTTAATGCTTCAGTGCACACACACACACTCCCGCTCGTGTTAGTTTTGAAAAGAGGGAAAAGAAAACAGCATAACGCCGTGAAAAAGCCATTAAAAGAATATTTTCTCTGCTCTCCTTTTGTGCCACCTCTCCTCCATTTCTCTTCCACCTCCCTCTCCACGTCTCCTCCTCCTCTCCTTCATTCCTCCTGCAGCTCCAAACCACACAAACAAATGCAAATGGCTCTGAAAAGTTTCCACAGAGGGAGCAGGACCCCCGTTTGAGAGAGGAGCTGAATGGGCTCTAAAGGAGAGCCTAATTAATCTAAGTACAGCTCCAATAGGCCCACTTGGAATTTTTTTCACCCCTTTATCTGAATGGGAGGGAAGAGGAGGAGGGGGGAGGAGGAGGAGGGGAGGTTAGAGGGACAAAATAAAGAAAAAGAAAAAGAAAGAAAAGAGAGAAGGGATCAGGCCTCCACCTTTTCTATCCAGGGACCCGCCTCATTCAGCCCCTCCATGTTTAACAGCACCCACCCCACCCCACCCACATCCACCCATCACCCCTGCTGGAATCAATCACTCTGATTTTACTTCGTCTGCAGCTCCTCAACATTTTCTCATTAAAAAAAAAAATGTTTTTCCCTCCTTTAAGAAGCGGGTGGTGTCGGGTGTAGTGGGGGTGCAGTCAGAGTGTGTCGGCGCTGCAGTTATAGCTGGTGTTGTCAGGTGCAGGGGTGGCTGCTGCAGAACAATGGCAGCAGAAGGCTGCAGATGAATGCTCGGGGTAAATCAGTAATGGAGCTAAAGGGCATACGCCTGTGGGGAGCTTTAAGAGGGGCTTCATTCATCCGGGCCCAAAGAGATTTGAATTGCCCCCTTCACAATCACTTGAAAGGATGAGCTCAGGGTGTTCCGAAACAAAGTGGAAATCACTCTGCCTTTCAGCGCTTCTAATAAGCTTTTAACTATTTTACATTATGGCGCTCCCCTCGTCCTCGCCCTCCTTGCCACCATTGTGGCCCGTCGTCCGAGCCCGAGCCGACTTAAATGTCTGATTTATACTTTTCTTCATGGTGATTTGAGTTTTTTTCTTGAGGAGCTAAAAGAGAAATCCAGCTGAAAGCTTTATTATTATACGGGTCAGAAAATAGATGGAGCTCATTATTCAGGCGGCAGCGGCCGGGACGAGCAACAAGAATGTCGAGCGTAAAGAGAGCGATGATGGCGAGTGACGTCTGAGCAGGAACAGGAAATGTAATAAACTTTTATTTTTAACAAAAAATGAATTTCCTTTTCTTTTCCTGACGTTTAGAAACTCTCTGAAACGCCGTCACATGACCATAAATCCACGTCACATTGTGGAGGCGTCGTTGGTCGTTGCCTTAGAAACCATTTATTGCTCTGGAAATTGCTTCAGTCTTTTCGGAGCGTTGGAGGTCAGAGGTTCACCCGGGACACGCCAGGCTCAGCTGAACCCTAAAACTCTCCGTGGGGGGTGGAGGTGAAGGTTTGGAGTTGGGGGGGGGCTCGCCCTCTGGTTGACTCTGCAGCGAGCTGCGTGGACATCAAGAATTTCATGCTAATTGTGGAAGACAAGGAAGTGAGTGTGGGGGGCTCTGCAGCCCTGATTAAGACCTCATAACTGCTGACCCCCGCCCCCCCAACCTTAACATTAACACTACCAACACCAACACAGTGATGTAACAAGCAGCTCTGCAGATCATAAAATCAAACAGAACCTGAAATCAGTGATCAGCTGATCAGACATCAGTTTATATTTTTTTATTCAAACTCTGAAAGTTTAAAACAAAAAAATCAAAAATTTTAAATTTTAAAAATGTATTTTTAAAATTGATCAGAACAGAAAAACAAAAAGTTCAAACTGAATAACTTTGAAAATATTCACTCATTCTGAATTTGATACAGTTGTGACAGATCATGTGACCTGTGTTCTATACACATTGAAAACAAAACACGCACATACCCATTGAAAACATGCACGTACACATAAAAACATGCACATACACATTGAAAACATGCACATACACATAAAAACACGCACATACACATAAACATGCACGTACACATAACAACACAGACATATGCATTGAAAACATGCATGTACACATAACATGCACATACGCATTGAAAACATGCACGTACACATAACAACACAGACATATGCATTGAAAACATGCACGTACACATAACATGCACATACGCATTGAAAACATGCACATGCATACATAACATGACATATGCATTGAACACATACATGCACATACGCATTGAAAACATGCACGTACACATACACACAGACATATGCATTGAAAACATGCACGTACACATAACATGCACATACGCATTGAAAACATGCACGTACACATAACATGCACATACGCATTGAAAACATGCACGTACACATAACAACACAGACATATGCATTGAAAACATGCACGTACACATAACAACACAGACATATGCATTGAAAACATGCACGTACACATAACATGCACATACGCATTGAAAACATGCACGTACACATAACAACACAGACATATGCATTGAAAACATGCACGTACACATAAAAACACCCACATACACATTGACAACATGCACATAACAATACACACATATGCACTGAAAACATGCACATACACATAACACGCACATACACATTGAAAACATGCACATACACATAACACGCACATACACATTGAAAACATGCACGTACACATAACACGCACATACACATTGAAAACATGCACGTACACATAACACACACATTGAAAACATGCATGTACACATAAAAACACCCACATACACATTGAAAACATGCACGTACACATTGAAAACATGCATGTACACATAACACACACATTGAAAACATGCACGTACACATAAAAACACGCACATACAAGTATATATATATATATATATATATATATCCTATAGTCTCCAAAAGTAGATTGGAAGCCAGAGCTTTCAGCTATCAAGCTACTCTTCTGTGGAATAAACTACCATTCTGGGTTCTGGAGGCAGAGACGGTCACCCCCCCCTCCCTCTCCCTCCCTCCCTCCTCTCTCTCCTCCCTCCCTCCCTCCCTCCCCTCTCTCCCTCTTTCTCTCTCATCAGTGGACATACATGTCTCATTAATGCATGCTACTAACCGAACTTCCCCGGAGTTTTTGTGCTCTGTCATCCAGCAGGTTCTCATGGATCGTGGCTGCTGCTGTGATCCTGCATGATGTCCACTACACATTATTACTGTCATTATTGCTACCATATCTGCTACTGTGGTCATTTTATCATTCATTGTGATTCATTGTCATTTTATCATTCATTGTAATTGTACAATATGTTTGTGTTGATTTGTTCTGTACACGTGACATCTATTGCACGTCTGTCCGTCCTGGGAGAGGGATCCCTCCTCTGTGGCTCTTCCTGAGGTTTCTTCCACCTTTTTTCCCTGTTAAAAGGGTTTTTTGTGGGCAAGTTTTTCCTCACTCGAACCGAGGGTCTAAGGACAGAGGGTGTCACTCCCTGTACAGATTGTAAAGCCCTCAGAGGAAAATGTACTTTGTGACTTTGGGCTATACAAATAAAATCTGATTTTGATTTCTCTCCATCCTTCCCTCACTCATGAACAAGACCCTGAGATACTTGAACTCCTCCACTTGAGGCAGGATCTCACCCCGACCTGGAGGCTGCACTCCACCCTTTTCCGACTAAGAACCATGGCCTCGGATTTGGAGGTGCTGATTCTCATCCCAGCCGCTTCACACTCAGCTGCGAACCGTTCCAAAGAGAGCTGAAGGCCACGCTCCGATGAAGCCAACAGGACCAGACTAGACAGGTTGGGCGAACTCCCATGCACCCTCCAGGACCGCGCTAAGGGTATAGAGCTGGTCCACAGTTCCACAACCAGGACGAAAACCACATTGCTCGTCCTGAATCCGAGGTCGACAATCTTGCAGACCCTCCTCTCCAGGACCCCCGAAAAGACCTTCCCGGGGAGGCTGAGGAGTGTGATCCCCCTATAGTTGGAGCACACCCTCCGGTCCCCCTTTTTGAAGAGGGGAACCACCACCCCGGTCTGCCAGTCCAGAGGCACTGCCCCCAATGTCCACGCGATGTTGCAGAGACGTGTCAACCAAGACAGCCCCACAACATCCAGAGCCTTGAGGAACTCCGGGCAGACCTCATCCACCCCCGGGGCCTTGCCACCGAGGATCTTTTTGACTACCTCGGCGATCTCAGCCCAGAGATAGGCGAGACCACCACGGGGTCCCCAGACTCTGCTTCCTCAGTGGAAGACGTGCTGGTGGGATTGAGGAGGTCTTCGAAGTATTCCCCCCACCAACCCAAGACGTCCCCAGTCGAGGTCAGCAGCACCCCATCCCCACTGAACACAGTGTTGACAGTGCACTGCTTCCCCCGCCTGAGCCTCCGGATGGTGGTCCAGACCCTTCATCGTTTGAAAGTCATTCTCCATGGCCTCACTGAACTCCTCCCACGCCATAGTTTTTTCCGCAACCGCTGAGGCTGCGCTCCGCTTGGCACGTCGATACCCATCAGCTGCTTCAGGAGTCCCACAGGCCAAAAAGGTTCTGTAGGACTCCTTCTTCAGCTTGACGGCATCCCTCACCGCCGATGTCCACCAGTGGGTTCGGGGGCTGCGGCCGCGACAGCTCCGGTCAGCTGCCTCGACAATGGAGGCACGGAACAAGGTCCACTCGGACTCAATGTCCCCCGCCTCCCCCGGCACGTGAGTAAAGCTCTCCCGGAGGTGCGAGTTGAAGCTCTTTCTGACAGGAGATTTAGCCAGACGTTCCCAGCAAACCCGCACAGAACATTTGGGCCTGCCAGGTCTGACTGCCATCCTCCCCCACCATCGGAGCCAACTCACCACCAGGTGGTCATCAGTTGACAGCTCCGCCCCTCTCTTCACCCGAGTGTCCAAAACATGTGGCCGCACGTCCGACGACACGACCACAAAGTCGATCATCGAACTGCGGCCAATGGCGTCCTGGTGCCAAGTGCACATATGGACACCCTTATGCTTGAACATGGTGTTTCGTTATGGACAATCCATGATGAGCACAGAAGTCCAATAACAGAACACCACTCGGGTTCAGATCAAGGGGGCCGTTCCTCCCAATCACGCACCTCCAGGTCTCACTGTCACTGCCCACGTGAGCATTGAAGTCCCCCAGGAGGTCCAACCCCAAACTTAAACGGTAATGTGGAATATATGTGGAATATGTGGAATATATGTGGAATATGTTTTTAACGCAGCCTGTGCTGCCTGACGGCTTGAAGGTGACGGCCATTCAGGGTTGGTTTCTCTGAATGATTTTCTGAGCGTCGATGGTGAAATCTAGAAATTTAGAAGTTTGACACCTTTCATGCCTGATCATCACCGTACCTGTTTACCTGTGGAACCTTCAGACAGGTGTTTGTCACTCTGTTCTTAATCATGTCACAAAATGAAAGAATGAGTGGATCTTTACAGAAACGGTCAGCTGGATCAGTTTTATTGTTATTATGTGAATCAGTGAAGGAAACTGATCTGATGTCAGTTTGAACTGCTGATGAATGAACCAATTAGTGAGTAACAGAGGTCTGCTGAGGGTGAACAGGATGAAACTCTACTCTGCCCCGGGGTGAGGGGATGGTGGGGAGGTTTACAGGTGCAATCAGTGGCACAGGGAGGGGGGAGGAGGAGGGAGGCAGGGGAGTCAGAGGTTATCTTGTAGAGCAGAGGGCAGAAACTCCCATCTGTTTACCTTACCAGCAGCAGCAGCTCTGAGGCTCAGTTTCCTGATCTGTATCGGGGGGGGGGGGGTGCTCATACCTGACACAGGTGAGCCACCAACACCCCCCTCACCTGCTGTATGTGCAGAGATTCGTTCATGTCATGTGATGTTTTATTTACTGATGATCGCTGTCCAACCAAACCTCATTCAGATTTAACTGTGTGTGTGTGTGTGTGTGTGTGTGTGTGTGTGTGAGAGAGAGAGAGAGAGAGAGAGAGAGAGAGAGAGAGAGAGAGTGTTCATGTTGCTTGGTTGCTCTTTTGATTGACACTTTCCTGTGACTCTGTTCTGCCTCTGTGGGCTTTTAAAGGGAACCTAACTGAGCCCCCCCAACATGCCCCGGAGCTGAGAGTGTGTGTGTGTGTGTGTGTGTGTGTGTGTGTGTGTGTGTGTGTGTGTGTGGAGGTGACAGAGCATTGCAGCCTCCTCCTCCTCCTCCTCTCACAGCTCATTAGTGTCTCTTCACTCGGCTCTAAGAGTCCTTCATCGTCCACTTGTACCTGTCGACCCGCTCACCTCCGACCCTCTGCGCTGAAGAGGAGACACAAGATACTTCATGTCCACAGGAAGTCCAACAGAACACCGCCAAAATAAAACACGAGTGGAGGTGAACAACCAGTGAAGCACCACAGAAGAAGAGGTGACGAGGTCGTCAGACGACATGTTCGTCCTCCTCCTCATCGCTCGTCATAGGAAGTTACATGACTCGTTAGTTCAACAGGAAACATCTGCACATTACCATGACAACTGTGAGTGTGTGTGTGTTCCTGTGTCTATAAATGTGTGTTCATGTGAGTGAGCGTGGGTCACTGTGTGTCTGTGTGTGTGTGTGTGTGTGTGTGTGTGTGGGTGATCCCGTTGCATTGTGGGAGATCACTGAGATCAGTCTGCCTCAGGCCAACACTCTATTTCCTGTTTCCTTTCCTTTCACATTAAGAGCGTTGAAGAGTTTAGGAGTTCAATTGAGTCTTTATTAAAAATGAAATGCACCCCCCGCACCTCACCTCGCATAACGTCCATGTATCTGCAGGCGTGAAGCTCTGATTGGTCCGTTTCAGGCCTGAATGGAGGGTGGAGCAGCCTCAGGGTGGAGAATGAACGTCTGAATGGAGGAAGTGAAGAGAAACCAAGTGGAAGTGACGTCCTGTTGTTTTCTCTTCTTCTTCTCTTTCTGTTGTCAAACAAACCTGTGCAGCTCACTCTTCTTCATGTGACCGACCGAGCGTCCTCACAAACATGATCTGTCCTCCACCCGAGTCCAAAGGAGGTCCTGAAACCTGACAGAAAACAAAGAAATACTTAGTTACAAGTTGAGGTACTTTACTTGAGTAATTCTGGACAACTGGACCTGCCAGAACCACTTCAGTGAATCAGACTTTCGGGAACCTGCAGGTGTCAGATTTTTGACTGAGAATCTTTAACATCGACATCATCGTGGTTCAGAGCAGGAACATGATCAGAAAAACACGTCATTGTACCGTGAGACTCAGTTCTTTAGATGGCCTTCCAAAACTTCAGGACCAAAACCTGGTAACCAAACCTAGCTGCCACGGTGTGTTTCAACAAATTCACATATCCAGAACCAGATTAATAAACCCACACAGTGCTGAGACCCGGTCTACCTCAGACTGTAGGTCCAAACGCCAAATCTCTGGACTGAACCCAGTTCTGTATCAACCAGGATGTGACACACAAACAGAACTAGGATGAACCCAAATGATTGCTTGGTCTTCAGTTCAGTTTTTACAGTAGAACCGTGTAAACCTGATCAGATGTTCCAACATCAACTTTATTTTTTGCTGCTGCCTGCTGGGCTGGAAGATGATTTATTACTGTGACATCCAAAGCAACATTAGGAGGAGCAAGAGGAGGACAGGAGGAGGAAGGGGACGACAGAAGGAGCAAGAGGAGGACAGGAGGAGCAAGAGGAGGACAGGAGGAGCAAGAGGAAGACAGAAGGAGGAAGATGCCATGAAGCTTTTGACTGCAGGGATTCTTCCTTCAGTGTTTGAGGAGAGGAGGTGAGCTCTGCTGTAAAAGGTGTCGGAGGAGGAGGAGGACTCTGAGAGCTTTAGTCCTCTCACACAAAGAACATAAAGTGGGCTAACAAATTGAGAACAATGTGGAGGAATTTACAACGAACTGAATGGGAGCTTAGAGGAGGAGGCTCACTGTAAAGTCCTCCAGAGTCCATGAGCCGAAACCTGATCCAGTCATCAAGACACAGATCAGAACCATTATAACAGGCTAAGCTAATATGCTAACACATGCTAATGCTGACAATGCTAACAAGCTAACATCAGCATACCAACGTGCCAACAATCACAATCCTAATATGCTAACAGCATGCTAACAGCATGCTAACACACTAATATTGGCAATTTTATCATGCTGACATCAGCATGCTAACATGCTAACATATCATCAGTCTGAGACAGACAGACAGGTAAAGACAGACAGGTACAGACAGACGTCCTCCTGCAGGTTAATGACTTGTTGATAAAATAGAAGCTTAACTTGACTCTAATTGGTCCTTTGAGGATTACGGTCTGTTTGATTGACAGGAGTCACTGCAGGGGAGGGGGAGGGGCCAGGTGACAGGTAAATACATGACAGAGATAAGAACAGAACATTTGTCCAATAACAAGCCATTACCTCCGAGAACAAAGACGAATACGATACTTCATATTATGACTGTCACACACTTCGCACACCTGTGTTCACCTGTGTTCACATCATTAAATGCTGACACTATCTTCTTATATCTTTGTGTGTTTATCTTCTACTTTTTAAATAATATAACACAAACATAAATCTTAACATAAACGTGTAGTAGTGATTGTATACTGATGATGGCGTTCCTCAGGGCAGCGTTCTGGGTCCTGTTGTTCTTCAGTTTAATATCAGATACATCTTTATGCAGATGATACACAACTATAATGTACATCTGTTTCACTGCACAACATGAAATATTCTGATGATTTCAAACATTTTTAAAATTAAACTGATGTTTACAGGTCTGGTTCTGACCTGAGACTGTTTCCATACAGATCCTCCTTGTTTTATTGATCTTATATTTTCCCATTGGTCTTATTGGTTCTACATGTTCTTGTTGATGTCCTGTCCTCAAACTGAGTTGGACAGCAGAGTGCTGTGAGCCACAGGTCAAAGGTCGCAGCCAAAGGTGCCTTAGTGACCTTGAGGTGGCTACTCAGGCTGACCTGAGATCAGTGCTGATGGGTAAGTGTGTCCGCTGTCGCCTCAGGGCAATAAGCAGACGATCTAAAGGTCTGATCCGGGGTCAGATCAATCCTGAAGAGCTTAAAGGAGAAGAGGCTTCAGATCACAGCTCAGGTGAGGAGTGTGTCCGTCACTACCTGAGGGCCACGAAACAAATCATCAGGAGGCCGTCTGCAAACAGCTGCTGCCTGAAATACAAGTCAAATAAGATCATGAAACAAATGATTGGTTGCTGTAATCAGCACGCAGATATCAGAAAATTCAACTTTCACAGACATGAAAGAGAGTCACATGATCTGACAAACGACTAGAGAATATTCAAAAATACAAAATCTTTAAATATTTTTTAAATGTTGTATTTACAAATAAAAATAATGAATCATTTTTACTGTTTACTGTAGCAGGATGCAGAGCGATGAAATGTAGTGTGCGTGCTGTCAGTTGCGTGATTCATTCAGCATAGAGTTAAAAACACGTATGGAGGACTTTAAAAATGTTCTTAGCTCATGAATCCAGTTCAAGATTTGTTTTTAAATTAAAAGATGTAAAAATAAAATGACGATCGGCCTGAAACGTCGCTGCATGAACAGCAGCTGTTCATTCCACCTTAACGAGGTCCTGATGAGGTCATCACTGTCCTCCAATAGGAGCAGCTGGATGTAAAAACACGTGAGGTGTTCCTCAAAAGTAACTCGTTTCAGAAAGTAACTGTTGATTGAAAGAGTTTTAAAAAGTTTCAGGTCTTTAATGACAGAGAGTCATCACTGATGAAGCTGATTAAAATTTATGAACTCACTTCAAACATTAACGATGTGTTTTAAACGTGTTTTCTTTACACAGTAAACATTTAAATGAACCACGAATGATTAAACACATCTCAGTTTAAGTGCACGTGCTGTTACATCAGAAGCAGTGCTGCTTGTTACAGATGATGTGTGCTCATTCAACATTCAGAGTTTTTTTAAAGTAAATAAACCTGAAACTGTTAAGATGGTTCAGACTGACCTGATGCCGCTCCGTGTTTTAAACTGTGCATCAACTCTAACCATGAGTAATGTGAAGTAAGGCTACATGTCATCCAGCTTATAAAGGCTGGAACCAGGTGACATCTATCACCTAACGAGGTGGGAGGGGCCAAACCAGCAGGTAGACCTGAAGAAACAGAGGCAGTCCAACACAACCTGAAGGCGTCACATCAGGAAACACTGCAGCTCTGTTATTTCTACTTGAATGTTTTCAGTAATTTATAGAATAAAACTTTATTTTACTGAAACAAAGAAAATGATCACAGGACTACAAATAATAAACTACAAAAACAGTAGCATGCTAGTTAGCTCAGGCAGTGTCTGTCTGTCTGTCCCTCCACCATCTGTTGTCCATAAACTGTAGTTTGACTGTAATCAGACTGTTGTTCCTTCAGTCGTTACCATGACGACCTGCTGGGTGTCCACTTAAAGGTGGAGGGGGGAGTTCAGCTCCCTGCAGTCCGGCACAGCTGAGCTCCCCAAGCGCTCCCTCCTCCTGCTGACTCCTCCATTTTGTCCTGATTAATATTTAAGGAGGTGACAAAACAATAAAACTTAAAGCCAACAATAAAACCAAATCAGCTGCTCTGTGTTCATGATCCCCAAATACTGGCTCCGGCCCTGGTGCCCCTGGCCCCGGTGTGCTGGCTCCGGCCCTGGTGCCCCTGGCCCCGGTGTGCTGGCTCCGGCCCTGGTGCCCCTGGCCCCGGTGTGCTGCCTCCGTCAGTTGACAGATTTGGCTTCATCCTCTCAGCGGCCTCAATAGAAATCTAATTCAAATTTACTGGACCTCATTATGAGTCTGCAGGTGCATGCGGCCCGGCCGTTAATCCCGCTCAATTAGCGCACGGCCCTGCGAACATCAACAATAAAGAGATCAGCATCAGGCCGCACAGAGACGACGATGACGATGATGAAGATGATTATTAAAACTGTTTACTGGTGCTGATGTAATAAAATCTGTTTGAATATTTAATGAGTTCAAACTGTTGAATGTAAACAATAAAACTGCACACACCTCTTTGTGTTATTATTGTGTATTATAATCATACTTCATATTATTAATTATCTGATACAAAAGTTGTTTATTATTAAAGTTTTAGACTCAAATGTTTGTGTTGTTTTCACTCAAATCTGTAAATTTCTCTGAACATGCTAAGATAATAATAATAATAATAATAATAATAATAATAACGCTCTTAATCCTGCATAACTTTAAGCCTTAATATAACCTGAACAGGTGAGTTGTATATAAATTCACCCTCAGTACAGTTGTCATGAACGGGGAAATTAGCTACAGAGACCAAAACTGTTTTTTGTACCAGGCTGTAAACATGTTTATTTCTGCTGTGAAGTTGGACATTTGAACATGGGGACTTATGGAGACTGACTCACTTCTGGAGCCAGCCTCAAGTGGACGACAAGAGGAACTGCAGGTTGTGTCTTCACTTCCTGTGTTGGTTGCTGCTTCCTTAGACCACCTGGTTGGAGACAGATTGCAGTCTGCAGAGTAAATACATGTTTATAATATTAAATCAATTCAATGCAGTTTGCAAAGGTTATGATGCTAATACAGTTAGCAGGTTAGCATGCTAGTGACATTAGCATAGCTCTCAGATTGAGTTCTTACTACAGCTGATTACAGCAAACATCATGAGTGTTTATGAGTGTAGTTACAAACATCATGATATAGTTATAATTCACTATAGATGGTCTCACCATTCTTTCTTTCTTTCTTTCTTTCTTTCTTTCTTTCTTTCTTTCTTTCTTTCTTTCTTCTTCTTTTCAGGTTCTTTCTTTCCTCGTAGTCTCCGCCCTCCTCCGGGTGTCCCTGGATTATCTGTCCATCCTCAACACGTGCAGAGACAAGATGGATTAAACTGACCCCCCTCAAACTGTCAGACCAGCAGAGCACAGAAACTGTTTCATCATTTCTGAAGCAGCCAAATTAATTTCAATGTATCGACCCGTTACATTCAGAAAGCACAGACTCATTAATTATTACTATTATTATTATTAATTAATTCATATGTTATTATTAATTAATTAATATGTTATCAAACATTTAAAACTATGAAATCATCGTTAATTATTTTATATTAAACTGCACTCGAAGAAAACATGTTGATACATTTTCTTTGCTGTTTAAAGTTCTCTGAATGAAAATCATCTTTAAATCACAGGTGCAAGCTTTTTATGTCATAATCAATGATTACTAATTACTGATTACTGATTTCTAATTACTGATTACTGCTTCTTTACTAGTTCTGTGACCTGATTTTGATCAAACCATCGTGGTTTTAACCTGTTGACTAACGTGTCTGTTATAAGATCATCTGTAACAACTTGATCAATAATGTGACAATGATTTATATAAAGTGATAAATAACTTCACTGAATTATTTTTAAAGTGATTTATCCAAAAACTGAAAGAGAAAATAAAAATATGATGAGAACATGAATGCTGTCTGCAGGTCTGGACGTTTGAGATGAGTTCAGTTTAATCATCTAAACTCTGCATGTTGCATTTAAATCATTTCTCTATATGACACCATGAACGGACTCAGACACAGAGGACTTAATAATCAAAGTCTCTCCTCTCACCGTGAACACACTTTAACTCGAACTTTTATTTTGAAGGGTGTTTGTGTCTGAACTGAAATGTTTTTTTTATTATTATTTTTGTGCTCATGAATATTAATGATGATAAAACACATCCTGATCATTAAATTAAAAAAAGAGAGAGAACAGTTTGATTTTGTAGAAACATTATAACTTTATTTAGTAGAAAACTGCTTCATCGGTAAATAGAATAAAAATCTCTTTATGTACAAAATACAGATTTCATGAAATAAGAAGAAATAAATAAAAACAATAAACTAACAGGGTGGAGGGGAGGAGGAGGGTGGAGGAGGGTGGAGGGGCCCGTGATGGATGAGGCAGCTTCTTTCAGCCTTTTGTCGCCGTTCAGACTCGATTTTCACGCTGCTTCGTCTCTTTTTCTGCTTCATCACTCGACAAATTGTAAAATTGACTTTTCACCTCCAGAGACTGTCCGGGGGGAGGAGGGGGAGAAAAGTGCAAAGGTTTGAGGAGAAAACACAAAATTAAACACTAATTAAAGAACACAGCGAGTTCTTCTCGCGACATTAATTAATGAGCTCATTAAGGCAAACAGTGAATCTTAATCCAGCAGAAACTGTCCGGGGCTCCTCTGTCCGTGTGTCCGCGCTGCAGGGCTCCTCCGCCGGCCTGTGGCTCAGTAGATGCCCGGCACGAAGCTGCGGAAGCCGAACAGAGCGTCCTGGGGCAGGTAGCTGTAGTCCTCCGGCGCGCCGGGGCCCCGGGCTGGAGGCGCTGTAAACCGGGAGGAGGAGGACGAGGAGCCGCTGGAGCTCCAGGAGCATGCGTCACTGCCGGGGCTCGGAGCCTCACCGAGGCACGCGGAGCTCAGCAGCAGAGGAGCATCGCCGGTCTTCCCCGCCTGCAGGTCCGCGATCCGGATGGTCTCCGACAGAGCCCAGATGTAGTTGTGCGCAAAGCGCAGAGTCTCGATCTTGGTGAGTTTGGTCTCGTCCGGGAAGGCGGGAAGGACCCCGCGCAGCTCGTCCAGGGCGTCGTTCAGGTTGTGCATGCGGTTCCTCTCCCGGTCGTTGGCCTTCACGCGCCGGTTCTTCTTCACCACCTGCACGGTGGCGTCGCTGCGGCCGCGTCCGCGGCGCCGCTTCTTCTGAAGCTGCTGCACCGGCTCCGGCTCCGGGGAGGAGGCCGGGGAGGCGGAGCGCAGGCTGCCGCGGGAGTCCTCATCGTCGGTGTGCGGGAAGAAGTCACAGCTGTTGCTGTCGATGTCGGAGTAGACGGAGTCCATGTTCGGGAGCAGGGTCCGGGTTTGGGTTGGTTCTGTGGAAGGAGGACAGGGGCGTTAGGACCCACAGCTGAGCAGCGCGTGCAGAGTGATGAGCAGGTGAGCGGAGACACGCGCTCTGAGCCTACCTGAAGTCTGCAGGAGTGAGGAGACCAGATCAGACCAGGATTAGGATCAGAATCAGGATCAGACCAGGATCCAGTAGGACCGGGTGTGTCGGTGCAAGTCGTGCGGCACGCGCCTCTGTGCGTCTTTTTGCTCTGGATCAGCTCGTGCGAGCCGGTGAGCCTGGCACACGACCGGCCTCAGCCCGCTTATATACCGAGCACGGACAATGACCGGCCCCCTGCTCCGGTACCCCCCTGTGACCCCCCCGCACACACCCTGGCATCAGAGTGCGGGATGAGGTCTGCCCCGTGCCGCGGGAGCTGCTCATTAACATAATGACGCCTGCGGTGTTTGTCCGCCCCGCACAGAGAAGCGTGCCGGTAATCACGGCCAGCCAATCAGAGCCGGCGGCCGGCCACGCGAATGACACACACGAAAGAAAAGACCAAACCCACTCTGAGGAGACACGCTCCAGAGGATTCACCCCTCCATCCATCCATCCATCCATCCACCCCTCCACCCATTAATCCATCGATCCATTCATCTGTTCATCCTGATAAAAACAGAAAAGTTCAGTTTGAGACGTTTGCGGATGTGTTTGAGAACTGCAATGAGATCTCTCTGCAGAACTTTTCAAAATTAAAGTCACATTTCTTCACAATAAAAGCACAAAATAGTTCTAAAAGTTCTGATTCAAAGAAAAAGTCAAAGATTAAAAACACAAACAAACAAAGAAACTTAACTTTAACTTTTAGAGAGACGACGAAACTTTTTATTTCACGTGGAAACATTTTGTAACGTTCAGGAAACGTTGAATAAATATTTGTTTTTAACTCTGCGTTGACTTTAAAGACAGATTTTAAGTCACAACACAAAAGAAATGAATTTAAATAAAGTTTAAATAAAGTTTTAAACAGATGTACACAGACGACGTGAGCACAAATAAAGTTTAAATATTTTAAATCTGAGTTTGGTTCTGATGTGACGGATCTGCTCATGAACACTAAAAGATAAATTCATGAAATAAAGCAGAAGAAGTCCAAAGTCCAGACCAGCAGACAGCACCATGTGAAGCAGAACCAGGACCTGAACCAGGACCTGAACCAGCACCGTGAATCCAGCTCGAGGTCTTAAAGCGACCCTGAAGCGGGTCACGTGATCCCGTCTGGCTTTTTGTTTGTCTTTTTCTCCTTCAAGTGTTTTTTAAAGACATCTTTATGAGACAAGCATACAATTTTCCATTAATTATTCCATTTATTGAGTTTGCGGCTCAGCGGAGACCTGCAGAGTCTTTCTTCAGTCGGAGGGGGAGTCATTTATAAATAATTACACAATGTTTAGAGTCTTCAGGCATGTATAATATATCAAAGCGATTAGAAGGTGAATTGTTCCATTGTGGCCGTCCGCCCTGCACTTCTTTTCACTCCTCTCCTGGTTTGTCCTTCGTCCAAATTCAGCTCCTCGGGCCTTTTGTGCTGCTTTCTTTCTGCCTCAGCCACTCTATTGGCATCATTCTTATTCAAATGGACCTCAGCAGGAACAAAACCAGACCGGGCCTGCACACAAATCATCTCTGCCCCGGCTGCAGGGCCGGCACAAGCCTCCGAGAGGCCCCCAACAACCAGCCTGCAAATCCTAAACCCTGAATCCTGAATCCTAAAGAAGGTTCTGGATCCAGTAAACAGCTTCATCTACGTCTTTATTTCAGGAGAGAAGAGGAAGAGAAACGAAAACAAGAAAAGAAATTTAAATCCTCTGAAAGGGTTTAGAAAAAAGAAAGAAAGAAAGAAAGAAAGAAAGAAAGAAAGAATCCTCTGAAACTCAACTTTTATTTCAGTCAAAAAAACTAAAACAAATGTTTCAGAAGTTTTATTAAAAGAAATGTGTCAGATTATGAACTGAAGGTGGTGCTACACTTCAGACTGTTTGTTTCTTTTCTTTATGAGATAAAACAGAGGAAGTCCAGACCAGCAGAGAGCAGGAAGACTTCTTTGTTTGCTTCCTTTTTTGAGAAGAAGAAGAAGAAGAAACAGTCAGGTGGATTTCTGGTGATTTCACTCACTGTCACAGTGAAACATGAAACATGATGCTACATAAACACAGAGCAGACAGGACAACATTAAAGTACACACACATTACAACACAACATACAACACAACATACAACACAACATACAACATAACATACATCATACAACACAACATACAACACAACATACAACACAACATACATCATACATCACAACATACAACACAACATACAACATAACATACATCATACAACACAACATGCAACACAACATACAACACAACATACATCATACATCACAACATACAACACAACATACAACACAACATACATCATACAACACAACATACATCATACATCACAACATACATCATACAACACAACATACAACACAACATACAACACAACATACATCATACAACACAACATACAACACAACATACATCATACAACACAACATACAACACAACATACATCATACAACACAACATACAACACAACATACATCATACAACACAACATACAACACAACATACATCATACATCACAACATACATCATACAACACAACATACAACACAACATACAACATCAACATACATCATACAACATAAACATACAACACAACATACATCATACATCACAACATACATCATACAACACAACATACAACACAACATACAACACAACATACATCATACAACACAACATACAACACAACATACATCATACAACACAACATACAACACAACATACATCATACAACATAACATACAACAACACATCATATAAACACAACATACAACACAACATAAAACACAACATACAACACAACATAAAACACAACATACAACACAACATAAAACACAACATACAACACAACATACAACACAACATACAACACAACATACAACATACAACACAACATACATCATATAACACAACATACATCATACAACACAACATAAAACACAACGTACATCATACAACACAACATACAACACAACATAAAACACAACGTACATCATACAACACAACATACAACATACAACACAACATACATCATATAACACAACATACATCATACAAGAGGAGCTACATGAAGTGCAGAAGAGGTTCAGACAACAAACAGACGGAGGTATATCTGACTGTCTGTGGAAGAAACATCCTGACAGAGAAGAAGATGGAGACGGAAGAGGAGGAGAAGATGGAGGAGGAGGAGAAGATGGAGGAGGAGGAGAAGATGGAGCAGGAGGAGGAGGAGGAGAAGATGGAGGAGGAGGAGAAGATGGAGGTGTTTGGGGTTTTACGGCCTCCGTCACTTCAAAGTGGTCGAACAGCTTGTTTACAGTTTACTGCTGTGTTGTGATTGGCTGCGAGCTGAAGGACACGTGGGGGGCGTCTTTAAAGTTTGAGAATGAATCAGCTGATCTTTAACGAGATGTCAGAACATCAATCAACAGGTTATGATTGGTTATCTGATCAGCATCAATCAATTAATAACCCACTGATTCATAGAGCTCCTGTTAGACAGCATGTGTCAAACACTCAGAGAACATTTAGAGAACGTTCAGAGAACATTCAGAGAACGTTCAGAGAACATTTAGAGAACGTTCAGAGAACATTTAGAGAACGTTCAGAGAACATTTAAAGAACGTTTAGAGAATGTTTAGAGAACGTTCAGAGAACATTTAGAGAACGTTCAGAGAACATTTAGAGAACGTTCAGAGAACATTTAAAGAACGTTTAGAGAATGTTTAGAGAACGTTCAGAGAACAAATCAAATCTGAATTTTAAAATGTTTTTATTTTTATTTTTTGATTTCCTGTTGAAACAAAAAGAATAAAAACAGAAACAATGAAAGTTTCAAAGCTTCAGACTGAGGAAGAGTGTGTGTGTCTGGGGTGAAAGCTCTGACAGGATTAAGACTCAACAACACGAGATGTGACTGAATATAAATGAAGAGAAACACGTGAGGAAACACACACACATACACACACTCACACACACACAAACACACTCACACACACACAAATCTGCTTTTTAAATACGACATGATGTGTGAACACTTTAGTTCGTTTCTTTCAGAGACTAGAGACCAAATACTAAAGACTAGAGACCAGAGACCAGAGACTAGAGACTAGAGACCAGAGACTAAAGACCAGCGACCAGAGAGACCAGAGACCAAATACTAAAGACTAGAGACCAGAGACCAGAGACTAGAGACCAGAGACTAAAGACCAGAGACTAGAGACTAGAGACCAAATACTAAAGACTAGGGACCAGAGACCAGAGACTACAGACCAGAGACTAGAGTCTAGAGACCAGAGACCAGAGACTAGAGACCAGAGACTAGAGACCAAATACTAAAGACTAGAGACCAAATACTAAAGACTAGAGACCAGAGACTAGAGTCTAGAGACCAGAGACTAGAGATCAGAGTCTAGAGACCAGAGACTAGAGACTAGAGACCAGAGTCTAGAAACCAGAGACCAGAGACTAGAGACTAGAGACCAGAGACTAGAGACTAGAGACAAGAGTCTAGAGACCAGAGACTAGAGACAAGAGACCAGAGACTAGAGACAAGAGTCTAGAAACCAGAGACCAGAGTCTAGAGACCAGAGACTAGAGACCAGAGTCTAGAGACAAGAGTCTAGAGACCAGAGACTAGAGACAAGAGTCTTAAGACCAGAGACTAGAGACTAGAGACCAGAGTCTAGAGACCAGAGACTAGAGACTAGAGACCAGAGTCTAGAGACAAGAGTCTAGAAACCAGAGACCAGAGTCTAGAGACCAGAGACTAGAGACCAGAGTCTAGAGACAAGAGTCTAGAGACCAGAGACTAGAGACAAGAGTCTTAAGACCAGAGACTAGAGACTAGAGATCAGGTCCTGAACCGCATGTGTTCAGACCAGAACCAGCATTTTTAACAAGACGGTCCAGAACCTGGTCTCATCCACAAGCTCTGATTGGCTTGTTGAAGCATGTGACACTCAAACTCCACCTGATCCAAACAACCCTAAATCCAGACTCAAGGTTCAAGACTCAAGGTTGCTAAAGGAAGTTTTATTTTGAAAGGTTTGAAGGTGTTGATATGAAGGTCTCAGACAGGAAGTCAGACGAACATGTTCCATCATTCCACCTTAAACAGCATGTGGACTCTCAGTGGATGTTAAGGTGGACTGACGGCTCCACGATGAGCTGTGTGTTCTGGTCGTGGCGTTGCCATGACGGTGGCGCTCTGCAGATAAACGCTCGGTCCAAACGGTCCCTTTGTGGCGGCTAATGTTGAGTAAACCGGAGGTAAATTATCACCCTGAGCAAACACACCCAGACAAGTGAAAAGGAAGCTGCTGTTCCCAGAATGCATCAGGAGATTGATGGAGAAGGGAGGGAGGCCGGCGGGTCGAGGCCAGCGGTGAGCGAGACGGCAAGCGAGATGGTGAGCATTCAGGAGGCTGATTGACGACGACGTTCCTCCAGATTAAAACCTTCCTGAACAACAAGACGAAGAGGAGGAGGAGGAAGAGCTCCTGTGATGTCATGTGACACATGGTGGTGCACTTTGCTCGCTCTGTACAGAAACAGAGATCAATGAGGCCCTATAATACCCAGAATGCACTGCAGCATGGCCTTCATACAGACACAACACGTCTGTGGCATCACGGCCTGAGTGGACGAGCGAGGTTGGGTTACACTCAGAGAGAGGGAAAGAGAGAGAGAGGGGGCCATATGGTTCAGAGAGCGATAACTGACCCCAACAAAGGAGTGATTGAGAAGGAGCTGAGAGCCCTAATGAAGCTGTGAGGGGGGGCGGAGAGGATGGAGGTGGTGTATGGTGGAGGGTGGAGGATGGAGGTGGGGGCGGAGGACAGAGGAGGCTGAGCGGCCCTGGATGTGATTTGTCATACAATCTGAATCTTTAGGAGGGCCACAGCTCAGAGACCTCCTCTCCATATGTCTGCTTCGTTTGCATCTGAAAGCACTGGGGGGGCAGGAGGAGGGCAGGGGAGGGCAGGGGGTAAACTGCCTCTGCATCATCAGGTCTGGGGGTATTTGTGCTTCATGTTGTTGTTTCAGACCAAAGAAGAAGAAAGATGACAGTTTACCTCCTGTTGATCCACACTGACCTGTGATCAGGTGAACGGTGTCTCTGTCATTCGTACGTCTGTTCTCACACTATGTAACTTTGGGCTCCGGGTCGGGAGAAGCACGTAACGCCACGGCACTAAGTCACACACCACCAACTATTTCACTGATTCTGGTGAAACTGGATCATATTTTATGGAGGAAATGTTTTCTGGTTTTCCCTCTGATGTCCTCCGGCTGCTCCGCCTCAACTCTCTGTGATTTACAGAGTTTATGATGGACAGTGAAGTACACTGCTGACAGCTGTAGCTGCTGTTAGCTCATGTTAGCTCAGTTTGTCAGCCAGGCTGAGTGTTTGTACCACAGACATTTTGGACCACTGGGAAGAAGAAGAAGAAGAAGAAGAAGAAGAAGAAGAAGAAGAAGAAGAAGAAGAAGAGGTTTTCAGGCCAGACTGACTTTTAGTGGTTGGTGAGAGCAAGTTGGTGTTTTCTTAAGAAAACAAGAAAAACATGACAACGAAGTTCTCTGAAGACGGGTTGAACCAGAACCAGAACTGAAGGTTCTGCTGGAGACTCGTAAACACAGTACATCCTTCTTACCAAACAGCTTCTGAACTGAGGAGGACCAACCCGATTCACACGGAGAACCACCAGAAAAGTGCAGCAGAACTCTGAGTCTGTGTTTGTACTCTGTGGTGTCAGAACAAAGAGGCTCAGTCCGACCCAATGAGGATGAGGATGGTGGTGATGATGAAGGTGATGATGCAGATGGATGGGGGGGCGGTGCTGACACCAACATGCGGGTCGTGACCCGGTGTCTCTGTGCAGACATCTGTAGCTGCTGCACATTCCCTGACACATCGCTCCGTCCAATCAGCTCTCTGCAAGAATGTATGACCTGCACCCCAAGGCCACGCCTCTGACACACACACACACACACACACACACACACACACACACACACTCATCAACATGCATGGCTGTGGTCCTGGTCTGGCAGCAGCTGATCTATTACTGCAGCCTTTGTCTGTGCGACAGACCGAGACACTAAAGAAGAAGAACACAGAGAGGACAGGAAGTTCCTCCCATTAATCCAGAGACCAGGTCCAGGTCCAGGACGGGTCCTCCTCAGACTCCTCCTCAGACTCTGCTGCCACCTGATGGAGCAGAAACCTCCTGCAGGAGCAACCAGGCAGCTTTAACCATTCTGACCTCCTTCATCACCTCCTTCATCAGCTCCTTCATCAGCTCCTTCATCACCTCCTTCATCACCTCCTTCATCAGCTCCTTCATCACCTGCTCGGCTTTTTGTTTTTTTCTCATTTTTCTTTTGATGATCATTTTGTCTGTTTCAGCTTGTGACATGAATTTTTACATGAACTTTTCTTTTTAGTAAAATGTTTCCTCTCTCACGTCTTTAAACTGTGTTGATGCACTTTGCTCCCTCTGCACAGCTTCATGTAAAAATGTACACGTCCAAACAAACTGCTGTAAAATCATCACATCAATCTTTATTCCATAAATCTCTGAAACAACTTCAGACTTGCTCCAAACTACCAAACACTGAATAACTGTCCTGACTGTAACTTTAAATGTCAGTGTAATGATTTAATGATTCATTATTGATCACATAAAAAGGTGGATGTGGTGTTGGTGCTGATTACAGTCTTGGACATGTCAAACATTAACACACACTGATTTGACTGCATCAGTATTTTTCATGCAGTGTCAGATTCTCCCTCTGAACCATCGTGACCAAAAATGTCTCATTGACTTCCATTCAAACCACATTTATTAATCTGACTGTCATTACACGATCAAACCGTGTGTGTGTGTGTGTGTGTGTGTACATACCTGATGAGTTAAAGTCTTCCGGCCCGCAGAGGGCGCTGCTCGCTGCGCTGCTCTGCTCGCTGAGCTTCCTGTTTCCGGTGTGTCTCATTTCCGCCGTGCCGTGGAACAACAACAACAACACGTGTGTGCGTGTCTGCAGAGAGTCGACATGTTTCCCGCCTTAAGACAGAGAGTCGGGGACGTTTTGTTACCGGGAGATGAGTTCTCTTCTGAGGCCGACGACACCATCTCTCTAACGGATCACGTGAAGCCGGAGAAGGTGGTGTGTGGTCCGGGTCTGAGGCGGAGCGGAGACCGGCTGGTGGTGTGTAAGAGCGGCGTCCTCCGACACAAACAGCCCAACATGTTCTGGATCGAGTCCCAGCAGAGGAGGGTGAGCCTGGGGACACTTCACATGAAGCTCCACTGTCTGCGTATGGACTAACTGCACACACATTATTAACACGGTCCGGTTCGGTGGACCAGAACCAGTCCGGTCCAGTTCGTCACAGTTCTTAGTTTGTGTTCTGAGAGTCAGAGTTGGGACAGGTGTTGCAGCAGTGCATGCTGGGAGCTGAGTCTGTCTCTGTGTCCTCAGTATGTCCCGGCTAAAGGTGAGACCATCATCGGCATCGTGACGGTCAAATCAGGAGACATCTTCAAGGTGGACTGTGGAGGAAGTGAGCAGGCGTCTCTGTCCTACCTGGCCTTTGAGGGAGCCACCAAGAGGAACAGACCCAACGTACAGGTGAGACACACACACACAGACAGACAGACAGACAGACAGACAGGTGAGACAAAGAGAGACACAGAGACAGGTGAGACTGACACACAGATAAGTGAGAGAGAGACAGACAGACAGACAGGTGAGACACACAGGTGAGACAGAGACAGGTGAGACAGGCAGGAGAGACAGGTTAGACAGAGAGAGACAGACCGACACAGACAGATGATACCCTGTGTGTTACCTGTACAGGTGGGTGACCTGGTGTTTAGCCCCTCCCTCTCTGTGTGTTACCTGTACAGGTGGGTGACCTGGTGTTCGCTCAGTTCATCATAGCCAATAAGGACATGGAGCCAGAGCTGGTGTGTATGGACAGTTCAGGACGAGCCAATGGGATGGGAGTATTTGGAGGTGGCGGTCTGCTCTTCAGCGTCTCTCTGGGACTCGTCAGAAGGTGAGATATCTTCAGGTGTTTGTGTCCAGATGAACAGGTGTGTGCATACCTGTCTTCACCTGCTGTGACCTGCTGCCCCCCCCAGGCTGCTGTCCCCCCACAGTGAGGTCCTGTCCGACCTGCAGCAGCTGTTCCCCTGTGAGCTGGTGGTCGGGATGAACGGCCGTCTGTGGGTCAAGTCCTCCAGAGTCCAGCAGACGCTGGTCATCGCTAACCTGCTGCAGAGCTGCGACACCATGACGGCCCAGCAGAGACGGGAGCTGTTCAGGAGGGTGGCACAGGGGGCGCTGTAGACCACCGAGGACAGCTTCCTGTCTGTTCACACCAGTGAGGCGTTGTGGTGGAGTCGTCCTGTTCAGTTGGACCGGGTCACATGTCCAGCACATGAAAACAGAACCCGTCACCATGTGGCGTTCTTTTCCTGACTCGTGGTCTGAAGCCGGGTCAGGACTGAAGTGTTGATCCTGGAGCCGGTCTTCTGTCTGATTTATAGCATTCATACTGTTTTATAATCATTTGTTTTATATATAAAGAGTCAAATAGAACTTTGTGTTTTTTGTCAAATGATTTAAACTGAACAGTTACCGAGTGTTTCTGTAGCGTTGACCAAACGTTCAAAAACAAACGTTAGCAGTCGTCTGATGATGTCACTGAATCTGATCTGTCAGAGAACGATAAAATGGCCGACGTTTAAAATGACGGTCAGTTATATTGCAGAGACTTCAGTTAATCACTGTCAGACAAATTCTGCCCGGCAACCAGCTGCAGTCTATAAATAGCTCTACTGCAGTCGACCAATCAGAGCAGGCCATCAAACAGCAGCTGTGTGTCAGTTGAAACTGCTGACAGAGAGAAAGCCTGAAAGTTCACCTTCAAACGAGAGACAGCTGTCAGAGAACTGTAGGTCGTATCAATGAACGGAGAGGATGATGATCATCCTGAGGCTCTGCTGGACGTCTACATATAAAATCTGTGTGGATAAAGTTAAGAAATGTGACCTCTAGAGGTAGGTAAAGAAACCAGTCTGCTGTAGTCCAGAAGTTTCTGCTCTCAGTTAACATGGGAGTAAATGGGGCAGTTGGTGGGTGATCCTGACACATCTGACACCGAAAATACACTGCATGCGGAACGGCTCCGGAACGACCGCGTACTCCGCCGTCCGCCAACTCACACATAATCTGTTTGTGATGCACACTGGTGCGGCTCGCCGCCACCGAGGCACAAGAACGCACGAGATCTCGCATTCCACGTATCGCGCGATATTGCCGGCTGTAGTCTCTTTGACTCCTGCAAGGGCATTCCACGCCGCATCCTTATAAAAAGGATGTGAGGTGTCCATAAATTATAGGTTGATTTTGGACCTCCAGAATCAACTTCTCCACATCCATGGTGTCAACGGGGTGAAAAGACGCCTGAAAACCTCTTAGTTCTTATATTTTATATTTATATTACTACTTAATATGCCTAGGTTGTTTTTATTTATCTAGGTTGTTCTTTTCTATTTTTATTTCTACGTCATTGTGGTGTATATTATAACTACGGGTGAAACGCTGTTGCTGCAATGCAATTTCCCAGTTTGGGATTAATGAGGTATTTCTAATCTAATCATGTGGAAACTATAGGATCATGTGACTCACTCCAGCTCACGATTAACATTCCATCCATAAGCGTCCATGTTAAAGTTTTCCTAGAGACTCTAGCAGCGTTATTTTAGTGTTAGACGAGTGTTATTTTAGCGTTAGACGAGTGTTATTTTAGCGTTAGACGAGTGTTATTTTAGCGTTAGACGAGTGTAGGAACGAGGCGAACCAATCAGACGTTTGTCCATAAACATTTATTTCAAATAGATTTCAGAAAAAATAGATTTTTTTTTTACACTTTTTTTCTTTTATGTCTTTTTGTACAGTAACTTTGTTCATTTAAAAAACGACAAACAAACATGAAGCAGCTCTGACCACCCAACACAGAGGATTCTGGGAAAAGCAGAGTGGACAAACCCAACGACTAAAACTACCAGGCCTGACCTAAACCGGATCAGACCGGATCTAAACCGCTAAGTAAAATCTGTTTTTATAAAAGTGCAAATAAAAGCTCAGGAGGTCTACGGAGGTCTGGACCACGACAAAGATCTGAGACAGCGGGGTCACTTCTCACATCACTATAGTAACACTATAAAAGCCTAATGACTAATCAGAGATGATGGAACGATGCAGGTCAGGAAAGAGGAGCGAGCTCATGGACCGATCATATTAAAGACCTGGATCTGGATCAAAGATCTCAGACCTGGTCCTGGTCCTGATGTGGTTTTAGATTTTATTTGTTTACACGCTGCAGACACCCCTTTCATGTGAGCTTGCTCCTGATTGGTGGACAGGGCTGACTTGACAAGTTGATAACGACTGCCTGGATCCGGTCCAGACCTCAGAGACCGGTTTGATCTGGATTAAAGTGAATGCATCGAAACTCTCAGCTGATCTACATTCAGAGAGTTCAGACAGACAGGCAGGCAGACTGACAGACAGGTGTTCAGACAGACAGACAGGCATTCAGACAGACAGGTGAGGGTTGCAGTAACTATGGTAACAGACTGAACTTGAACATGCGAGCAGAACTTTGGCAACACGTCAGGCTGAAGGTCGAGTGGCGACTGGAAAATACGGCAGACATCTTGTTGATGATGTCACAGTGTGGACTGGGAGGTGGGCGGAGCCGGAGGGTCACATGACGTGTTTCTGGATACCCGGGATGAACTCCTTAGCATTTGGGTTCAGACTGCTGTGAATCTGAGAAGAGAAGAAGAAACACGACAGGAAGTGACGACAGGAAACCTTCCAGCTAATAGCTAACTAGCTCATTTTTGCATTATTTTAATTAAAAATACTCAAATAATAATAATTCATAATTATGAATAATAATTAAATTATAAATAATCATTTTGTCTGTGTTTATGTCAGTGAGACAAAACTTTACAAGGATTTCAGTTTTTTATCAGATTTTAAATTCCAGCCTCAGATCTGATAATATGTCTGTAAAAAACTGTGTAGAAAACAAACTTCCACCTGTTACCCTTCAGACATTTTTGGCACCATTGACTCCCATAATAACACAAACATTAAAACATAAAGTTATAACATAAACATTATAATGTTTATTTTATAATGTTTCTCTACTGAGCCATCTATTCCTTTAGGTCTAAGTAGTAATGACTTCATGAGCTTCTTTAATGATAAAATTATAACTATTAGAGACAAAATCCATCACCTCTTGCCCTCAACAGGCTTTGATCTGCTTTCTGATACAGCAAGTTTGGAAACAGCTGTAAAACCTGATATATATTTAGACTCTTTTTCTCCCATCGACCTTCATCAAATAACTTCAATAATTTCTTCATCTAAGCCGTCAGCCTGTCTCCTAGACCCCATCCCAACCAGGCTGCTCAAGGATGTTTTACCTCTAGTTAGCCCTTCTTTATTGGATATGATTAATCTGTCTTTATTATCAGGTTATGTACCACAGTCCTTTAAGGTAGCTGTAATTAAACCTCTTCTTAAAAGCCCTCTCTAGATCCAGATGTTTTAGCCAATCACAGACCGATATCAAACCTTCCCTTTCTCTCTAAGATACTTGAGAAAGCTGTAGCTAATCAGCTGTGTGACTTTCTCCATAAGAACAGTTTATTTGAGGATTTTCAGTCAGGATTTAGAGTGCATCATAGCACAGAGACCGCACTAGTCAAAGTGACAAATGACCTCCTAATGGCATCAGACAAAGGACTCATCTCTGTACTTGTACTGTTAGATCTTAGTGCCACATTTGACACCATTGACCATCAAATTCTCTTACAGAGACTGGAACTTCAAATTGGCATCAAAGGAACCGCCTAAGCTGGTTTAAGTCGTATTTCTTAGATCGATCTCAGTTTGTTCACGCAATGATGAATCCTCCATGCATACCGAAGTTTGTCATGGAGTCCCAAGGTTCTGTACTAGGACTACTTCTATTTTTATATATGCTTCCTTTAGGAACATTATTAGGAATCACTCTATCAATTTTCATTGTTATGCTGACGACACCCAATTATATTTATCAATCAAGCCTGATGAAACCAATCAGTTAACTAAACTCCAAGCATGCCTTAAGGATATAAAAAGTTGGATGACCTACAATTTTCTGATGTTAAATTCAGACAAAACTGAAGTTCTTGTAATTGGACCCAAACATCATATCTAAAAGAGCTCATAGTACCTTACTACCCCTCTAGAACACTGCGCTCTCAGGATGCTGGGTTCCTTGTGGTTCCTATAGTTTACAAAAGTAGATTGGGAGCCAGAGCTTTCAGCTATCAGGCTCCTCTTCTGTGGAACAAACTACCATTCTGGGTTCTGGAGGCAGACACGGTCAACACTTTTAAGAGTAGACTTAAGACTTTCCTTTTTGATAGAGCTTATAGTTAGTGCTGGCTCAGGTCATCCCTTAGTTATGGGTTAGGGTTCTGGGAGAGGGATCCCTCCTCTGTGGCTCTTCCTGAGGTTTCTTCCACCTTTTTTCCCTGTTAAAAGGGTTTTTTGTGGGCAAGTTTTTCCTCTCTCGAACCGAGGGTCTAAGGACAGAGGGTGTCACTCCCTGTACAGATTGTAAAGCCCTCCGAGGAAAATGTACTTTGTGACTTTGGGCTATACAAATAAAATCTGATTTGATTCGATAAAGTTATAACATAAACATTATAACAAAGTTATAACATAAACATTATTACATAAAGATGAGAATAGAAACATAGCTTAACTTAAACTTAGCATAAAACATGTTTTACATATGACGAACCTTTCAATCAAAGCTTTTGACTCAAAAAATAAAAATAAAATCAATTATCCACCATATGACATCATTTCCCATCATATGGCTGAGGGCTGCATTCCATACTGTTTCATTGAGACCTTTTTGCTGGACTGCTGGACTTGGCAACAGAATACATGACTACAACTAAAATTGTCTGTGTGTGTCGGTGTTGATGTAGAAGTGTGGTATGAATGTGTGTATTGAGAATATTATGTGTGTGTGTGTTTGTTAGTTTTAGTGATCATGTTTACTCAGCTGCTGCTGCTAACATATAAACACATGTAGAGACACGTTTGTGTGGACGAGCTCTGACTGCAGCTGCTGTCTGACCAGGGCGAGGAACATGTGACATTAAAGGGTTCAATTATGTAAGAAGTCATGTAAATCTGACAGTTATGATCAGGACTGAAGCTGCTCCAAAGATTTAATGCAGAGAAAGTGAAAGAAAATATTCACATATAATATTTTTAAAGCACTTTTTAGGAACTGAACATGAAGAGTAAAACATCATCATCATCGTTGTTAGAGCCATTTTCTGGTTCATGTGTGCAATTGTGTTTATATATTTTGTGTATTACCTGCAGGCCACAGTAGGCGGCACTCTGTACCGTAGGGTGCAGGAAATGCTTAAATAGAAGCACGGGTAATTACTCGGCAGGTGTGCTGCTGACTGGTGAAGCACACAGTTTTGACCGTCATCGTTGTTTGATTATTGCGTTGTGGCAAACATGTGAGCCTTTTGTTTGATTTGCATACAAGTAACAGAGTCAATGTACACCTGATGAAAAGTTCGGCTGAGGTCGCTTATTTGTTAAAAGAGCAGGGCCATGAATAAATGTTGGTGACTGCATACGCGCTCATGTGTCTGCTCATTCATTGGTCCCAGAAGACGACGGCCGTCCACTGCTACAAGTACCGCAGCAGCCCTCAGTGGCTTAGGTTCGTTTGTTGTTTTATTTTGATAGTCACAATAAGGGTTAAGTAGACTCACTAGCTAGTTATGTATGCTATTTCATGAAGCTTAGCTCGTTAAGTAGCGTTATGCTAACATTAGCTAACTATAGAAAGAGGAAGTTAACCGAAGCTTCCTTCACAGTGATTGGAGCACAGAGACATAAAGGAGGCGGTCACTCTGTAACGACAGCGCCTGATTGGCTGCTGCGGACCGTGAACTCACCACAACATCAAAGTCGGCGGCGTGAACGTCCGAGTCCAGAACCAGCAGACTCATCTGATCCTGGATCTGACCCACCGTCTGAGAGGGGAGGTCTCTGGACGGGATGAACCACTCCCACTGCTCCTCCTCCTCCAGCAGCTCCTGGATACAACGCTCAATGAACTCCTCCTCCCACAGCTCCTCCTCCACCTGCACACACACACACACACACACACACACACACACACACACACAAACATAATAAATTAATCAGTTATCAGCCTCTGATTGATGTTTCAGCTGCACGTTCACAACTGACTGTCTGACTGCTCAGAGACTGTCTGACTGCTCAGAGACTGTCTGACTGCTCAGAGACTGTCTGACTCTGTCTGACTGCTCAGAGACTGTCTGACTGTTCAGAGACTGTCTGACTGTTCAGAGACTGTCTGACTGCTCAGAGACTGTCTGACTGCTCAGAGACTGTCTGACTGTTCAGAGACTGTCTGACTGTTCAGAGACTGTCTGACTGTTCAGAGATTGTCTGACTGTTCAGAGACTGTCTGACTGCTCAGAGACTGTCTGACTGTTCAGAGACTGTCTGACTGCTCAGAGACTGTCTGACTGTTCAGAGACTGTCTGACTGCTCAGAGACTGTCTGACTGTTCAGAGACTGCCTGACTGTTCAGAGACTGTCTGACTGTTCAGAGACTGTCTGACTGTTCAGAGACTGTCTGACTGCTGTCCTGCTGGTTTTTCTGGATCTCAGACTGACTCTGACTCTGAAGCGGAAGACTCATTCAGGGCTCAGAGGAAAAGTCAAGCACTATTCAAGGCACTTTTCAAGGACTTTCAAGGCTCCACCTGAGGCCGATGACTCTGGTTCAGACTCTGGGCATCACTTGATTTAAACATGAAACACGGACATGTTAAAAACACGTGATGACACGTGTGCACGCGTCTCTGTGGTTCGTTATTTGAACTGATCATTGAACTTTAATTAATCGATAAACAGTCAAAAATCTGACCTGAACAAACGTCAATGAAATAAATGATCGATTCATTAAACAAACACACGGAGTATCAGGATCACTGTCATTATTGATTCATCAGGTTATTGATTTAATCGATCAGCGTTACCATGGTGACGACCTCAAACGTGTCACAGAAAGAAAACAGGAAGTACTCACAGAGTTTAGACTGTGTCACTTTAATGTCTGCTGACCTCACTGTGACCTCACTGTGACCTCACTGTGACCTCCACCTGCCTGACCCGGCTCTGACATCACAGACGCGGTGTGACACGTTAAATAGAGCCACACAGTTATTAATTAAATTCATTTAATGGATGAAATGATGTCAAACTTCAGACATAAATCTGACTGAGCTGATGAATCATGATGATTAATTTAATTATTCATAATTAACTGATGCAGCTTTAATGAATAAAACACCTCAGACTGAGATTATCTCACTTCAACCTCAGCCTCACCAGTCCTGGTCCCGGTCCTGGTCCTGGTCCTGGTTCTCACCTGCCTGTTGAACTCCTCCTCGTTCTCCATCCACATGTACTCCTCGAACGGGTTCTCCTCGGAGTTGAACTGGTTGTTCAGGATCACCTCGTTGCTGATCGTCATGTTCGGTTCGACGTGGTTCAGTCTCGGTCTTTCATGTCAGTCTCTCCCGAACCTGGATCACCGCAGTCCGACCGACGGCACTACGAACACAGAGACAGCACGTCAGATACAGCGGGTCAAAGAGGACCGGGTCAGACGGCGCTCGGTGTCCGGAGTGTGGTGCTCGGTGTCCGGTGTGTGGTGCTCTGTGATGGCCGCTGTGACAGACAATAACAGGCAGCCTGTCGCCATTTTAAACAGAGGACAACAGCTGACTAGCATCGACAGACAAACGTTCACACAGCCGTTCAGAAACGTTACAGTAACGTATCACAGTCACACTTTGTGTTTTAAAGAGTAAATTACCTGAAAATGAGATTCTTCCTGACGCGGAGCAGCAGACGGTCAAACTGTGTCGAACTCTGTCAGAACTGTCATGGCCGCGCTGCCTCTGTTTGTTTACATGTCTGACGTCACTTCGTGCTAGCTTCTGATTGGACGAATGCTTCTGCTGCCTTCATGTGCTGCGGAGAGTAGGAGTCCAGATATTCATTAATATTAGGCACTTCAGCGTCAGTTATTTGGTAATAAGAGACAGTGACCACTAAAACAGTCTGTGATTATATCATGTCGGTTACACTGGCTGTAATCACGTCATCTTTTCTGTCTGAAGTGAACTAGCTGCACAGCTAACGGAGATAACCGCAATGCCATTTTGTCTGCAGCTACGTGCTCTCAACACGATGACACGTTCTGTCTGGTTACACTGAAATAATGACTAAATGACATAATGACTGAAAACTTCAATCTCATTCAAATGTGACTGCAGTGACTTCTTATTTAGTTCCTGAACACGGAGTTTGAATTTACAGACGTGTCCTGAAGGCAGCACAGAAAATAGACAGGAACAGCTGAGCGCGGTCAGGGGGCGTGGTGAGGGGGCGTGGCCTCTGACTTGTTTATATACACAGTAGACGCGTGTGTACAGTGTGATGATACACAAACACACCATGTGATCCAACATGCATATCGTAAGGTGTATATATTTTATACAACTTTAATTTAATTTTGTTTATTTTTCTTTTATTTTATTTTAATTGTTTTCTTTTTATCATTTTATTTTATTTTGAAAGGTTGAAGTGTTCAAACACAGGCTGTGACAGACAGGGGGAGCAGACAGTGGACAGTGCAGACCGGCGGGGGGCGGTAATGTGTCTGTAAGGACACTGCCGTTTAACACAGACGAAGAAGAACACGGTCCCTTTATATCTGCGGCACCGCTTCAGTTCGAGCTAGCATGTCGAGCTAGCTGTTAACTACGCGTTAATAACGTTCAGGTGAGTTTATAACGTGAATATAAAGCTCAGGTAAGACAGTTTATAACATATATGTATATATAGAGAGAGATATTTCAGGTTACAGAGGGATTGTTTAAACTGCGTTAGCATTAGCATGTATGAACAGACTAATACAGGCTAATGAGGTATGCTAACGTTGTAGCCTCTAAATTAAACATGTCTGATCATTTATAGTTTTTATTATTAAAGTATCTTCAGATGGATGTTTTAATTAAGAAGAGTCTGAATAAAAATGTTTTTATTTTCAGTTTTGAAACTTTATTCGAATTTAATACCAGCGAGCTAGCACCGTTAGCTTAGCGCTTAGCTAAGGTGCTAGCACAGTCCTCCATTCAAAACCAGCACAAACTGCTAACTGTTACCTTCACTGTCATTTAATCTGAGTCACCAGGAGTTCTGGTCCGGTTCTATATATAATGACAGAGTTCGGGTCCGGTTCTGTGTAACATGACAGAGTTCTGGTCCGGTTCTTTCTTTGACACTTTGTTTTTATTCAAGTTTTCTTTTTTTTAACAATAAAAACAGCGAGAACAAACAACCAAAGAACATGAGCAGACAGACAGACAATGAGTCTCTCGGAATATGAAGTCCATCTTTATTATCAGTGTCTCTCTCAGCCTGCAGTCTGAAGGAGGTCAGCTCATGGTTCATGCAGTCGTTCTTCATGGTAGATTTGTCTGCAGCTTCCGTGTCACGGCCTTCTTGCTCACAGCAGAGACTCTTTATAAAGACAGTTGTCCTGGGCCAAAGGTCCAGCTGGGATTTAACCCAGGTACAGTGTGACAAAGGAAAAGTCAGCTTCTAGGCCAAAGCTTGTATTTGTGTTTATCCAGCAAATTCTTGCCAATATGATTGAACAATGGGGCCGGCCATTGACTGTCCACACCAGCATTTATTCTGTCCCTGCAAACACTGCTGCTGCTTAAATTTCAGTTTTGGAGTCACAAAAAATCTCATTATGTTCTTCCAGCAGAATTCTCTCCAGGCTCTCGAGTTGGTGGTCCTAGCCTGACCCGCCCAAATATCTCTGCAGTCATCCTCAGTTATCTCCAGGCCAGACTCATTTCTGCTTAACGTGGGAAGTGGAATGGTTCCTGGAGTTTTGTAGTCTTTTAAAAATGAGTGATATTAAATGTTTTCTGTCTTCATCAGCAAATATACTGATGAAGTTATTATTGTCTGTTTGTTTGATTTCTCTTCCCAGTCTGTAAGATTCTGAGATGTAAATAAATGACTGTAGGCAGGTCTGGTCGGGTTCTGTGTATAATGACAGAGTTCTGGTCAGGTTCTGTGTTGCCTCCATGGTTTCTCTCTCTGTTAGTCAGGATGTTTCATCATCATCTCCTCCTTCTGGTCTGAGGAGTCTTTAGTCTGTCCTGTCTCCTTCTCTAGCCTCCTCGTGTCCTCAGCGTCATCTCCTCTCCTTCACGCTGCCTCGCCTCTTCTTCTGTGGTCTTTTTGGAGGCAGCGTTTGAACCTGTGTCCTCCTCCTCACTGTGTTTCAGAGCGAGAAGAGGACACCATCTTCACACTTGCTCTTTCCTCCGGACGCCCTTAAACACGCCGCCTGCTTCCTGCGTCCTTCTTGTCTTGACTCGTGCTGATTGGCCGTGGAGCCTACGCCTCTTGGTGACGTCATGTCTCAGAAGTCTCAGTTGGACGGTGGTCAGAAACACTTCGCCGTGGGTCGGGGGCTCCTCGCCGCCGCAGAGACCTTGAACTTTAGCATGAATGAGCAGCGGTCCGGCCGGCAGATGGGGGGCGTGGCCTCAGGTGTTGGGGTGGGTGGCGGCGGTGGCATGGAGGGGAAGGATGGCGGCTCAAAGATGTCCCGGCGTGGAACTGGCAGCCATCTTGGCAACACCATGAAGCTGTTTGCGAGCTTGGGGCTGTCACCCTCGGACCTGGACGCGCTCGCCGAGATCCCCGAGGAGGACATCAGCGTGGAGACGTTACCGCACATCCTCATGACACTCAAGAGCCGCAAAGGAGACGCCGCAGAGCGCGGGCGCCGTCCTCCATGTCCTCTGATGCCGGCACATACCGAGGAGGACGGGACAGCTGGGACGACATGCACATGGGGAGGATGGGCGATCCTTCTCTGGGTCAGGGTTCTGCCCGGGCCCAGACCTCATCAGACTTTGGGTTTGGCTCCCTGCAGGACTCGGCGCCCGGCCGTGGCTTCAGTTTAAATTACAGCGGCCTGGGCGGCGGCGGGAGCAGAGAGGGGCAGTACTCTGAGCTTTCCCGCCGTGACTCGTACAGCGGGCTCGGCATGGGCTCGCAGGCAGCTGACCCGGTCTTTATGCAGCGGAGGATGGGCGCCCCGTCTAACGGGAAGGTCCAGGACTTTCTGGGAGTCTTGCCCGCCATGTTCCCCCACGTCTGCTCGCTTTGTGACTTTGACGTTCACTCCACCATGGTGAGTACGCCCCGCCTTCTTCTTCTTCTGGACTAACTTTAATGTCTTCTGTCCAGGTGAGACCCGTCCTCCGGTCCTCCGGGTCCATCAGGTCCAGTCTGCACTGTGTAGTCCTTCACAGCATGTTCATGCTCTCAGCAGCTCACCGTCTTGTCAGAAAAACATGTTCACATCCACACATGAGACACGTTAGAATATCTGAACCTGGACCTGGTCGGAGCCTCGGGAGGTTCTGGATCAGTTCTCTAGATTTAATGAATAGTTTCTATCAGCTGATCTCTGAACCACGTTCGTAGTTTGAATCCCTCGTTGAGTCTTTGACTACAAAGTAGTCTCCGGTTCTTGAACGCCCTCATACAGACATGTTACCTCCTCCAATGAGCGACGCCTGGCTCTGCCACCCGCACTCAGGACAATCCAAACGTTTCTGTCTGTTGTTCCTGGTGGAACGCCCTACCAGTTCCTACCAGATCAGGGCGTCCTCTCTACCTTCACAAACCTCCTGAAGACCTCCAGCTCTTCAGAGAGGACCTCCTCTACAACACTACCAACAGCTGGACATGACACATCTGTCCCCTCTACAGCTGGACCTTGGTTCTGTCAGTAGAACTGCACTAACACATAAGGAGATTCAGATTCATGACCTCGTCAAAACAGGAAGTGAGGAATAGCAAAGCCTGCTTTTTACTTCATTTGATTGGCCGTCTGGTTAAAGTGTGACACTGACGAGCGGAGCGACTCGTGATGTTTCTATGAATGTCCAAAAAACGCTAGAAAAATCATAACACCCAGGAGTTTCAGGAGAGTTTCAGGAACATTCTAAATATGTAAATTTTGTCTTTGTCATTTTTTCCAATCTGGTATTTTATTTATTAAATATACAGTTTCTGTGTCTGACTTCCTGTCAGCTCGATCTGTACAGATCTATCAAAAACAGAACAGCCGAGCGGAAACGTGCTTCTGAACCGGACCACGGTGGTTCTGATGGGTTTGAAATGAGTCGGAGGACATGATCTGTCAGTTTGAAGATTTAGAAATAAAACTGAAATTTTAACTTTGAACATCTGACAAACGCGAACCTCGCGCCAGGTCATATGATGGCGACGCTTCGTGGTCGAAGTCTTCTAGATTTACGCGATGCCCTGCAGAGCAGAACGCGCAATCGGGTCGCGGATTGACCACGTTCAGTCAGCTCATGTTTATTCTGCAGAGCGAGGCTGAAGACATGAGTCAATACTCAAAGAGTCAATCAGGGATTCATCACCCACAGAGTTTAATGAATGAAGGTAGAACCTGATCAGGTATCAAGTATCAGAACCATCCCTACAGATGAACTAATGTTAGCGACACTAGCGGTCAGTGACTCTCTGTTTGGACCTGCAGGAGTGGAACCAGCACACCAACGGACTGAGACATGCAGAGAACAGGCGTGTGCTGCTCGACATGTGAGTCATTGACACACACACACACGCCTCAGAGAACGTTCTGTTTATGGAAATCTAACATTGTTTCAATGTTTCAGGTATCCGGACTGGAACCCGGTCTGTCGTCGGGCAGAAGGTAAGAGACGCTGACACAAAGTCCGGTGACGGACTTGTGACGGAGTGTGATGGCTGTCTTTGGTCTCTCTCTCAGTGGAGGTACTCTGGACACTCCGAACCTGTCTGCTGGTCTTCTTGGACCCGCCCGATGTCTTCAGTCCAGACCGGAGGGATGAGCTCAGGCTGGGGTAAGACAGAACCAGAACATTGCCACAGTCTGCAGGAGGGGACACGCTTGTCTAACGCTTGTCTAACGCTTGTCTAACGCTCACTGTGTTTGTGTGTCAGGAGGAATTGGAGCTTCTGGTCTGTCCGGGAAGAACCAGCCTGGACCAAATAAGGTCAGTGTGACAGTGTAACTGCAGGTAACTCTCTAATGAAGCCCGGGGTTAGGATGCTGTGTATCGGACCGGACCAGCAGAGGTCACGTGGTGAACATGATCATGTGCTCTGGTCTTTGTGTCTCAGCTGAGGAGCCGGGTCGTCGTGGTGAAGTACGACAGGAGGCCGCTCAGCAACAAGACTCTGTTCGCCTTCACCGAGCCGTTCGGCTGCCTGAGGGAACACCTGGTCCTCAAGAACAAGGTGAGCACGTCCACCTGTCATGTGATCTGACTGGACCAATCGTCAGGTACTGACCCGTCTGTGTCACCTGACCTCTGTCAGGCCTTCCTGGAGATGAACAGTCACGAGGAGGCTCTGGACATGGTCAACTACTACGAGCAGAACCCGGCCGCTCTGTACGGTAAACCCATCACCTTCTACCTGTCCAAGAGGCTGCTGGTCATCGAGGTGAGACACACCGCCACCACCATCTTCACGCTGTGACACGCCCAACGCTCTGACTCTATTTTTGTTCAACAGAAAGACGCTCGCCGGACCGGACCATGGACGGACCTCTGACAGACCGATGGACCGGGCCATGGACCGACCCGCCAGAGAGGTCAAAGGTCAGAGCAGTCAGGTGGTGTTCTTCTCCAACCTGCCCAGAGAGGAGGAGAAGAAGAAGGAGCTGCTGACCATCGCTGGACGCTTTGGCCGTGGAGAAACACCTGTTCCTGACCGACCAGGTGACCTGACACTATCAGGACCAGATCCAGCACCGGGCTGACCCGAGTCTGTGTTTAACCTTCATGTCCATCTCCATCAGGCGTTCGTCAGCTTGGGACACGGAGGACGAGAGATGCTCGTCAAGTATTACAGCGTGAACCCGCTGACCATCAAAGGACGACCGATCCGCCTCAACATCTGCACCAAGTACAAGACCCTCAAGTGAGTCTGCACCTTTACACACCTGGTTACCACGACAACCACACCACCAACTAACCAATCCTGTTTCAGACTGATTTATGTGACCGGCTGTCAGTCACTGGCCAGATGTTCTTCATGTTTCAGTGTGAACCGCAGACAGGGGCGGTGGTGGAGGAGGAGGGACCTCCTCTGCCTCCTACAGCTCTGGAGCCAGGACCTCCTCCGGTTCTGTCAGGACCTCGTCTTCAACCAAATCGTCATCCAAATCAAGGAGCAGAGAGGAAAAGAAGAAGGAGGAGGAGAACAAAGTAAAGCCTGAGGAGGAAGAAGAGGAGGAGGTGTCAGGAGTGATGGAGGGAGACGATGAAGGGGGAGGAGGTAAGGGAGGAGCAGGTAACCGAGGGCGACGCAGAGGGGGAGGAGCCAGAGAGCACAGAGCCTGTGAAGGAGACGATGGAGGACTCTGAGAAGGCCGAGCAGGAGAAAGAGAAGGAGGTGAGGAGACAACGCTGAACACAGAGCTCTGCTCTGATTGGCTTGTGGTCAGCCAATCAGAGCAGATCACACCACGCCCCGCTCATGTCGGCATTTTCACATTCTCACAGGTTCCTGAAGGTGATGATGTCACTGATGACACGCGTGCAGATGTGGGCGTGACTGACGGTGATGCCAAGCAGGGGGCAGGGCCAGAGGGACAAACAGAACCAACAGAGAGTGAAGAACCTGAGAACAAAGAACCAAGTCCAGAACCAGCAGAGAGCAGTGAGCCGACGGAGGAAGACCCCTGCAGACGCAGGTACTGACCCGATCTGACCTAGCATGATCTACTATGATCTGTTCTGACCCGCTTTAACAAGTTTGATAATTTTTTAGTAGTTACTGACATCACAGAAAGTTCTTTAAGTCCGTCTGAGATGATTCATGAAGAACTCTTTGAGTCTGTTGAAGGTTCTGGTATCAACTGGACTTCTGAGACGTTTCTCTGAACTAAGAGAACTTCATTTTGATGAAACATCTTTAAGACACTCAGAAGTCCAGTTGATACCAGAACCTTCAAACAGTGGTCTGGACTCTGGGTCTGAGTTGGTTTTGTCTGACTGTTGATGTCATCGTGATTCAGATGGATCAGGACTTCCTGGACAACATGGAGGACTTTGTGACTCTGGACGAGCTGGCAGAGGGGCGAGGACGAAGCAGACAGAGAGTCCGACTCCATCGGTACCAGAACAGAAATAATAATAAGAATAATAAGAATAATAAGAATAAACTAAACTAACGCTCATCTTCTTCTTCTTCTCCTCTGCAGACAACTCGAGGAGAGGGGTGAGTATCTGTTGATACTGAAACAGTCTGTTCATCATTAAATGACAAAGTATCATCAGCGTAACACTTTACCTCCACCTGTCAGGGTATGAGGGTGGTGAACGTTGTCGGCTTCAGACGAGGTTATAACTTCCTGAGCGAGCTGCTGGGACTCGCCAAACCTTTCGGGAACGTGGTCAAACATCTGGTCCTGGACCTGAGACCGGAGGTACGTGTCGTGTTCTCGTGTGGATGCTGGTTTCACGTTTCCACGTTGAACTCGAAACCCTGACCAGTTTTCTCTCTTCATCAGGCGTACCTTCAGTTTGACACCGAGGAAGAAGCTCGAGCCATGGCCAAGTTTTACAGCAACAACAACGTGACGGCATCAGTGTGCGCCGACCCGCCAGGATCAGCCACTCAATGAGCTACCCAACCATCCAGGTGAGTCCAGGACACAGAATCCAGGATCAGAGATGAGGAGTTCTGTTCATGTTGACTCGGATTGGTCACTTTGCGTGTTCTTGGTATGTTTGTGGTTCAGTGCGGGTCCAGTAAGGTGGTCTATGTGGGTCAGATCCCGAGCAGTAAATACTCTGACGCCATCCTGAAACTGGCTGAGCCGTTTGGGAGAGTCAAGAAATACTTCCTCAACAGACTGAAGAGAGAGGTACACAACCAGAACCAGGACCAAGCCGAGTCCTGGACCTGTCTTTGATCTCTGATGTTTGTTCAGCATTTCTGATCCGATTTCTGTCTTCAGTGTTTCATCGAGATGGAGAACGCCGAGGACGCCGAGCAGATGGCTGAAGACTGTAAAGTCAACCCACCGAAGTTCAACGGAAAGCGCCTGACGGTCTACGTGAGTAGGAAGTACCGACAGCTCAAACACGGGTCAGTCTCTTCTTCTGTGGTGATGCCGACAAGTTCTGATCTTAATGTTTAAAAATCTGTTCTTGGTTGAACGGTTGGTTGTTTGTCTCTTTTTCAGTCATCGCTGTCCGGGCGGCACTAAGAGAGAAAACAGCAGCTCACCAACAAAATCCTCCAAACATCCTGAAGAACCTCCAGCCAAGAAATCTAAAGAGAAACCAGAAGAGGAGAAGAAAACAGAGGAGGAGAAAGAGGAAGAGGAGGAAATGAAGGAGGAAGAAGAAAAAAAGGAGGAGGAGGAGGAGGAGCAGGGCGGTGATGTGAGCTGTGTTGATGAAAAGACAGAAGAAGAAAAGTCGTCCGAGAAGCTTCCTGAAGATCAGAACAAGACGAGCTGTCCAGATGTGGTCAGTGACATCACTTCCTGTTTACAGATGCTAATGTGGCTAACATGTAGTGCTAATATGATTTGAACTGTTTGTTCTCCTGCAGGAAGTGAAACAGCAAGTGGAGGTGAAACAGAAAGAAGAGGAGATGGAGACCACCTCGACCAATCAGAATGGACAGACGGAGACGCCGCCGCCGCCGCCAGCTGAAATCAAACCGAGTGCAGCGTCTCTGCCGCTCCCGCCGTACGACCCGACAACCCCATCGGTGAGTCATTATGAAGCAAAGCCAGCTGCTGATTGGTCGATTAACCCTTTATGACCTCCTCAGACATGTTACTCATCTGATTACTTTGTCTGTTTTTCTTCTTAGTAACATTTTTAAACTGTTGATGCATTTTCACCATCTGCACACAAAGAAAAGTTTATTTTCATTTTACTGGATTCATCCAGATTCAAACATTTTCACACTGAAGGCTGATGCATGACTCGTGTGTCCTCAGTCAGCTGCATGTTCATCTTCAGCTGCTTAAACACACTGACACTTGTTTGTAAACAGACACATGAAACACAAGATGACCTTTGATCACACCTGAAATGATCAGCACACACACACACACACAGTTTGATAGTGTAATGACAGTCAGATTAATAAATGTGGTTTGAATGGAAGTCAATGAGACATTTTTGGTCACGATGGTTCAGAGGGAGAATCTGACACTACATGAAAAATACTAATGCAGTCAAATCAGTGTGTGTTAATGTTTGACATATCCAAGACTAGGGATGTAACGATGCATCGTGACACGATTAAAAATTGGTACAAATGTGTGACGATTCGCACGGTTGACAGAAAAATGAATCGCGATTCTTCGCGAATGCGAGAGAAGTAGGATATGTTCTTTTTCTTCTTTTTTTTAGAAATAGGTTACGCTATCTTAAAAAAAGTCACTGGTTGGTGTTATATTTGTTCAACGTCAGACGTCAAGTCACGTGACTTACGTCACTACGTAGGTATGGAGCACAGAATGAGGGAAGACATGGCGACGGTAGAGAATAGCTTTGAAATAGAGGATGCACTGAGCAGTTTGAAATCACCTGTGTGGCGGCATTTTGGATTCCCTATATACACAAATACAACCGTGAGAAATGGACAGACAAACCAAAACAGCATGTAAATATTGCAAGAAACTGCTAACATATAGCGGCAACACGAGCAACATGCAGCAGCATATTAGCCGCCACCACAGTGAGAAGCAAAGTAACGTTACGCCACCTCGTGAGCGAAAATTGCCGAGGGGCAAACCACCCTGACGAGGCTTTGCATCTCCTCTCCCCCATAACAACGCAAGAGCGCAAGCTCTACCAACTGAGCTAAATGCCGCCCCACAGATGTTTGAATCCACTCTGATGATGTGATGAACATGTGATCATTAAACTGTTTGTTTATTCTGATGAATCAAAGTTTAATTAGTCTGAACTCGACAATGATGTTTGTCTTAATCCAGGTGATCATTAGTATTTAATATAAATGTCTGTGTATGTGTTCAGGTGTTGAACATGTGAAGATGGGTTATTACTGCCGCGTCTGCTTCCTGTTTTACTCCAACGAAGAGACGGCCAAGAAGACACACTGCAGCAGCCAGCAACACTACGACAAGCTACAGGTGAGACGCAGCCACCCACACTTCCTGCAGAGCTCCACCCACACCACACCTGAGGGGTGTTTAAACGTCCAGGGAAAAAAAAAAAAAAAAAATTCAGAAACTGCAGAATCTTCAGGTTATTAAGTTTCCTTCAGTTTCAAAGTAAAACATCCACAAGCTCACTGCTAACAGGAAGCGCTAACAGGAAGTGCTTTAGATATATTTTACGTGTCCGTGTTTGCGGATGAAATGAAGCGTTGACGTAACGTTATTGTCTGTTTCAGAAATATCTGGAGAAAGAACAAACCAAAGCAGAGAAGAAGAAAGGGAGGAAGACGATGGCGTGAAGAGACTTTAATTTGACTTTTAATTTGAACTCTGAGCTGTCGTCATGGAGACGATGTTTACCTGATAGACAGGTGACATGTTGTCCAACTTGTGTGAATGAATGCCACTGTAAAAATAAAAGTTAAATAGATTTTTGTTTCATGTTTGTTGTAAAAAAAAAAAAAAAAAAAGGCTTTTTGATTTGAAATAAAGTGTCAACACATTTTCAACCCGCTGTAAAACATGAAAAATGTCTGTGAAAGAACTCAAATATTTTACAGTGTAGTCATGTTCTTCTGCTCTGTTAGCTTAGCATAAAGACTGTAAACAAAGGGAAAAGGTACTATTTCCTGACAAACAGCATATCCATCCGCTCCATCAGGAGCTGAGCGGAGGGATATGAGTTAGTCAGAAAACAGATCCAACTTGAAACGACAAACTGATTTTATGTTAATGAGACGTTAACAAATCAGAGAGATTTAAAGTTTGTTTGAATTTTCTGAATGTTTGTTTTTATAAAATAAAGTTGTTTTTTTTCCTCAGTGATTTTTTTTGTTTGTTTTGAATTTAGACTTTAAAGATTTTCAAATAAAAAGTCGACAAGTTAAATCTGCAGCTTTATTTTAAATTTACATTTTCAGTTTGAACAAAAAAACTCAACGATAAGAAACTGAACATCAAGTTTCAAACCGTCAACCTGCCGATGACGACGCCTCGAGCAAAATGTTTTCTTCCTCTGACCTTTCTGCTCAACGTTCAAGAAGAAACATTTCAGACGAAATGTACGAGTCACATGATGGCGCCCGGTCAGCTCGTCCATGGATCTTTACCCGTCTTCTCCTGGAAAACAAAAAGTACTTTGTCAGCTGTGATGTCACAGGAAGTCACAGACTTACCTGTAGTTTGCTACAATTAGATGTGACATCAGAGGAAGTTAGAAACTCACCTGGTACTTCCTGTAGTGCGCGGCGGTGCTGCAGTGCTGCAATTTGGCTTCGTCCTCGTCGGCGTAGATCAGCTGACACAAGTTACAGAAATAACCAACGACTGGGCGGACAAACTCGACTCCTGCAGGAGACACAAGGCGTCAGTGAACGCATCACGACCAATCCTCCAATCAGAAACAAAGGAAGTGAACTGGTGGTGTTCTTACCAACAGGTCTGGTGGGTTTGTGCAGGTCTACAGCACCTCCTTCAGGTCCTGGTTGTGTCTCCTCAGGTTTCTAAAAACAGACCTCAGATCATTAGTGAGTACCAAGAGAGACCCGCTGTTCCAGACAATACCGACCACCCCCAGACTCAAATGTTCTGATAGTGGTGGTACTAACTACTTTCTGGTCCAGGTAGACCAACAACCAACTGATGCATGCAGGTCTTCAGTTGTACCTTTCCAGTTTGTGGTTTTGGAGGATCTCCAGTAGAGTCCGGTTGATCTGGACCTGGTCGAGATGTCTTCTGCTCTTTCTTGTGGATCTCTGACTTCTCTTCTGGAGCTTCTTTCTTTTTTGCGGACGCGAATCATTTTCTAGTCTCTTTTTTTTAATGTCTCGTTTTCTGAAGTCGTTTCATCAGACGACAACTTCTGCTCTTCCAACTTCTTCTCTGGTGTCCTGAAGGTATTTTCTGACGAGTTTTTGCCGACTGATTCCTTTTCTGAAGACTTCTTATTGGCGGTTTGTGCACCGACTCTCTTTGCTTCGTTTTAAATGATGCCTCATTCTCAGGACTCTTGTTGGACCTTAACTCACTCTCAGGACTCTCGTTGGCCCTCAAGTCATTCCCAGGACTCTCGTTGGACCTCAAGTCGTTCTCTGGACTCTCGTTGGACCTCAAGTCGTTCTCTGGACTCTCGTTGGACCTCGACTCGTTCCCAGGACTCTTGTTGGACCTCGACTTGTTCTCCGGACTCATGTAAGAGCTCGACTCATTCTCTGGACTTGTTCTAGACGCTGACTCGTCCATTGGAGTCTCCTTCCTCCCTTCAGACCTCCTGTTGGTCTCATCCCTGTTTAGTCTCTCGCTCCTCTTCTCTTCATCCAGTTGAACCTCCCACCTGTAAAACAGGATTCAGGGTGAGTGACCACAGAAAGCGGACCGGTGAAAACGATTAAAGGGGGACGGTTTAGAGACTCTGACCCGTCGGTGAGTCTTCTGTGATTGTCGGAGATCTGTACAGAGACTTTGGAGCCATTAAATATCACCGTTCACTGTTCAGCTTTTCAACGGCTCTCAAAGCCTCTGAAGAAGTCGACATCTCAATGAAACTCTGAAACAAAAAACACGTTAGCTAATGTTACTTTCCGATGGTGACACAAGCTGAACGAGGACCTCCTCTGTACCATGGAGACATAGATAACCAGCTAAGCCCCACAAAGGCAGTAAGATAGACTCACGCAGCCCAGAGGTTTGACAAAGCATCGCACTGGTGTCCCAAAATCTTGGACCAGCCCAATGAGGTCTGCATCTTTGCAGGAATCCATTGGGAGGTCTCTGAAGTGAACCACCCGGGGGGACTGAGACCAGAACCAAACACAAAATCAATCAAACATGTCGGACCAATGAAACCGGATCATGATCATAAGGAGAAGTTCTTACTTTGTGTTTGTCGTCTTCTTCTTCTACAACAAAAACAGATTCAAACAATTAAAACTTCATCAGGACCACAGAAGGCCTTGAATTTACATAATTTCAGACTTTTCCAGGACTTTCCAGACCCTCTGGGTTTACCTTGATCATCAGACAGCTCTTCTTCCAGCTCGTCCAGAGTGATGCAGTTCTCCAGATCTATAGGGAAGTCCTCCTGAAACCAGAACACATGAAGACTTCATAAAATCTGAACCAACAGTTCAGACAAGGAAACCTGAAACGCTGGCCCTTCATAAGCCCTGCCCCTTTTCTCTGTGCTCCAGTCATATTTTAGAAAACTTCAGGCAACTGCTCAACTGTGATTGGAGCACGGAGAGAAAATGGGGGAGGGGGTTAAGAAGGGTCACTGACAGACTGACATAAAATGAAGGATGAACTCTGCTGATGATGGTTGAAGTCATTTCTGGTTCCAGACATTTAGACCGGTCTCAAACAAACCCAGAGCTAACAGCCGGTTCTGGACTCTCTGAGATGGACATCTGTGAACCTCAAACCTTCTTTCATCTCTTTTATTCTCTTTAAATGAGTGTTTGCACCTCCTCCTCTTCCTCCTCGTCCTGCAGATCTTCTCCATCCTCTCCGATCACCTCCATTCCCTCAATGTCGCTCTCCTCAGACGACCTGAAAGTCCACAGCTTCAGTTTCTGTTCAGACTCATCGGACTGTAAACCAACAAAAAACACGATGAACTCACTCTGCCTCCTCCTCAGACTCTTCTCGCTCCTCAGCTTCAGCTTTGGAGTCTCTGAGGGGAACTGGATCAGGATTAGGAGGTGGAGCTGGATCAGGAGCTGGTTCTGGATAAGGACCTGCAACAGGAGCTGCTCAAGATCAGGAGCTGGTTCTGAAGCTGGTTCAAGATCAGTCCTGGACTCTGTGTCTGTGGAGAGAAGACGTCTTGACTTCAGTTGTATTTTTCTGTTTAATAATAAAAACAGCTGACTGTAATGTTTACTCACCAGTCCGCTCCGTTTTCTCCGTACCACCGACCCGCCTCTGGAACTGGACTTAGATCTCGACCTCTCTCTGCTGGATTTATCTCTGGATCTGGACCTGGTCTTCCTTTCTCTGGATCTGGACCTGGTCCTGGTCCTCTCTCTTTGCTGGACTTTTCTCTGGATCTGGACCTAGTCCTGGTCTTCCTCTCTAGAGATCTGGACCTGGTCTTCCTCTCTCTGCTGGATTTTTCTCTGGATCTGGACCTGGTCCTGGTCCTCCTCTCTCCCTCTTCTTCCTGGTCGTTACTGCTCCTCTTCCTCTTGGTCGTCTGGTCTTCTTCTCGGCCAGAGTTCCTCGTCCTCTTGGTCGTTGGTTCCTCCTCGTAGCTCTGAGCTGATGCGACCCGCCTGTAGGACAAAGAGCTAGCATCAGTACTGACCAATAATCGTGAATCAGAATCAGTTGATGTCCATCAGGTCCGTCAGGTTGGTCATACTCACATGAGGCTCTTGTATTCTCCAGAGAAGGACACTTTGATGAGGTCACCGTTGATCCTCAGAGTTCTGGTGGAATAATAATCGACCATCTTCTGAGCGTCCGGACAGTTTTTCATCTCCACGAACGCCTGAAAGAGAAACTCATTGTCAAGAACCCGATTCTGAACCCGATTCTAAACAGATCTATAGAGGATCAGCAAGTCCATATGTATGTATGTACATGGACGGAGAGAAACAGGGTGTAGAGCGGCATGCAGCGTTTGACAATGCTGATCAGGTCTGATCGCCCGTCCTCTCCTGTTGGACTCGGACTGAAACTCAGGACCCGAGAACTCTGAGGAGACGCAAACACTAAAGTCACATGACTTCATCTGTTCTCATGTTTCTCTGCTGTATGATTGTAGGAACCACCACAACAATGGAGCTCGTCGTGTTTCTTGAGTGTGAGGTGCTGATTGGATGAACTTGTACCTGGAGGAAGCTGAAGGTGTTGGAGATGCTAAACTGGATCTGCTCTCCATTCACAGT
>CM071611.1:26741881-26759542 GCA_036365135.1 Miichthys miiuy | reverse complement strand
TTGCCTCCTCCAGCCGGCCACGCAGGTCAGCCGCCTGACGTTCGCGGTGTCGCAGCAGCTCCAGACGCTCCTGCTCGCCAGTCTCCGCCAAAAACTCTGCACAGGTTCGCTTCTCCAGCTGAGACGCCTAACGCTTTGTGGAGGATCCACACCAGCTCCTGGACAGGACACAGGGTCACTCAGAGCTACAAGCTAACGCTGACCTAACATTAGTCAGAGAGCTAACGTTAATTAGCTGTGCTAACCTTCTGAGCTTTGACCTCCTCCATCAGCATCTGTTTCTCCTGCTGGAGGCGGACGCCGGTCTGAGGATGAGGAGTCTCTGCGGAGGACCTGCATGGTGGACGAGCTGAGATTCTTCCTCCTCCTCCGGCTGTCAAACAGCGAAGGTGACTCCCTGCCCTCCGTCGGCAGCACCTGAGCTGCCAGCTCAGCCAATGGGATGGCAGGAGGCGGGGCAGGAGGCGGGTCCGGAGGCTCAGCAGGAGTCCTGGATGCTGGAAGGACAGAAACTATGAACACAACATCAAATACATGAATACAACGTATATCTATAGTCACGACAGGTAAGTCTGATGTAGTCGTAACTGTCGTAGCCTCACCTGTTGTACCTGTGGTAGTTGTGTCTGATGTAGTCTTACATGTCATAGTTGTACCTGTGGTACCTGTCGTAGCCTCACCTGTTGTACCTGTCGTGTTGCTGTCTGCAGAGTTTGGAGTCCACGGTGGAGCTTCTACATGAAACACACTCTGACTCCACTCCTGAGACGATCTCTTACGCAGACTGTGGACTGAGTTTCTGTACACACAGGAGGAAACAAAAGCACAAAGGCTCATGGGAAATGTGGTCTTTACTTACACACTGAAGCTTTAAACCAACGAGTCACTCACTGGATCTCGATGAACGGATGTTTGATTGACATGTTGGCAAGCGGCGTTCGTGACGGTACGTTGGCCGCCTCCTCCCCCACCAGACCCAACGGACTCTTCAACACCGGCAGGAAGTCGTCTGCAGCAACCAGGAAACAGAAATCAGTTCAAGAGAAACCAACAAGAAACAACACAGGGTGAGAACCACACAGACAGAACAGGACCTCACGGACCTGATCAGACCAGGACCCAGCTGAACTGAACACCAGAACCAAGACAGCACAACACAGCAGTACTACACATACTGTCCTGAGGGGGGAAGCACAACAATACAAAGTGACATCATCTGACACTGCGCTGCGTTGGCCAATCACACACATTCCTGGTGGATTAGTTAAAATAAAGCTGATCCTCCAAAATCCTTCTGGACTCTGTTTGTCCTCCTCAGCTGCTGCAGCATTAATACTAATAATACAGAGCAGAGTCCCGCTGAGAACCAGGTCCAGAACCAGGTCCAGAACCAAGTCCGAGTCCACTAAAGACCATCATGATCAGAGAAAATGTTCATGTTCAGCTGTTTGATGATGATTCAGTGAAAAACTTCAAGAGAAACTTTAACTTTGTGACAAATTCTGAATCGTTCTTGTAAATTTGCCTGATCAACATTTAAGTAAATCTGAGAAAGAACTTTTATTGATGACAAAACATAATTTTACAAATACAGTATCAGGAACCAAGATAGGAAACTTCTTTAAAAAAACTTTATAAACTTTGTGAAACGTCTTCGACACTTTGAGCTTGACTTGTTAAGTGTCCTGAGGAAAAGTGGAGGAGATGTGATGAGGAGTTAGGAGAAGTGTTCAGAGAGTCAGACTCCGTCATGATGGTGATCTGTGTTAAACTACAAAGTAGTGTGATGGACTACAAACAGCTCCATGTTAGATGTTGGTGCTCTGCCCGTGTTATTTGATGCAGGATATATAAAGATGAATGTAAACAAAGTGTTTGTCACAGTGAGAATGGTCGCTCATGATGATCTGCAGGACGCTGGACGTCCGTCACAGTTACAGACTGAATGTCACTACATTGTTTTACATTCATTTCAATGGTCAGGACAACTTATTAACAACATTTGACAATGTTTACATGTTTGTCAAACAGCTCTGTGTGTGAACACAGCTCCACAGTCAACAACAGAACACACTTCATGACATCATCACGTATGTTCATATCCACACGCTCTGTTCATAAACTTTGTCTGCTTCTCCATGACTCAGCACTTTCTGTTGCTGCCACTGAAGCTCCTTTCCTCCTTCAGAGGATTCAAACAGCTGATCATGGTGGACTGTTTGTAATGCACTCTGCAGCCTGCAGGAGGCACTGATGTCATCTGCTCCTGGTCGGTGAGTCAAACTGAGACTTGAATCTGCCGACGAGCCCGGACATGAGCAGAATACCTGAGAACCAGAGGAGCTGCTTCAACGCTGCACAAGACTCAAAACAAACAGCTGATCACAGTCTCAAAGAACACCAGCAGAGTTCGGCAGAGTCCAGCAGAGTTCGGCAGAGTCCAGCAGAGTCCGGCAGAGTCCGGCAGATTCTGGCAGAGTCCAGTCCAGCAGAGTCCAGCAGAGTTTGGCAGAGTCCAGCAGATTCTGGCAGAGTCCAGTCCAGCAGAGTCCAGCAGAGCTTGGCAGTGTCCGGCAGATTCTGGCAGAGTCCAGTCCAGCAGAGTCCAGAAGAGTCCAGCAGAGTTCGGCAGAGTCCAGCAGAGTTCGGCAGAGCCCAGCAAAGTTCGGCAGAGTCCAGTCCAGCAGAGTCCGGCAGAGTCCAGCAGAGTCCAGCAGAGTTCGGCAGAGTCCAGCAGAGTTCAGTGTCCATGTCCCTGTTTGTTTAACATCTATTTTCTGTGTGTGTGTTTAATGTGTGTGTGTGTGTTTCCTCTCATTCATCCACCTGCAGTCACAATGACATCACATCCTGTCAGCGGCATGATGTTGTCACTGCAGTCTGACTTAGACCAAAAAGAGGAAATGTTCCTCATCATCTGTAACGCATCACATCCTGTTTCCTGCTGCCCCACCCTGCTCATTAAACACTTCCTGTCTGCTGACACCAGTTTAACCAGCGACTGGACTAAATGACCATCCAGGTCCAGAACCAGGTCCAGAACCAGCTCACACCAAGGGACGCCTCCTCCTGACAGGGACCACAAGGAGGCAGCCCTGTCTGTGCTGGACTGCTGATGGAGGTCCAAGCAGGCGTCCACATGTGGTTGAAATCTCGTCCATCCTGCTGAGGCCCACAGATTCATGGCAGCAAGTCCTGATGACTTCCCACCTCCTGTGCTCACCCCCACCATCATGAACAGAACCAGACGAGAACCACAGAACCACCTGCAGAACCACCCGTGACTTCAGTTCAGCACAAACACCTCCCCCTGAACACCAGAGTCTAACAGAGTCCTACAGAGTCCCACAGGGAGGTCAGGAGGAGTTAACTGTTGTAGAGAAAAGTGAGTCACACTCAGTGAATCGTCACCCTGAGCCACTCCCTCGCCTGAAGGAGGGATTTCCCAACTCCCCCGAGAGGAGGAAGGTTACCACAGGACTCACCCACTTTATGGACATTATTACAAATTACAAATTACAGCATGACGTACCAACAACTGGATGAGTCTGAAACTATTTTAGAAGACAAAAGAGCTACAGATACAGACCAGTTAAACCTTCATCAGACCAGTGTGAACTGGTTTTAGGGTCTGGGTCTCACCTGCAGTGTTGTTGTTGTTGTTGGTTGGGTCTGGACAGGTGGTCGTCTGTCTGTGCTGCCAGCGTTTCACCTGAAGCTGCTGCAGCCAATAGAGCATCAGCTCCTGGGTCACCGCCTGTGGGGGGCAGAGTTAAACAGGTAAATTGGATTGGACGACCTCAGACTGCAGGTTACCATCACAGTGAACAAGGCGGTCTCTCACAGGACCACATGGATGCCTACCTTGAGTATGAAGGTGCGTTCAGGTGTCTTGATGTGGAAGGTGCCCCCCTCGGCCTTCAGCGGGTAGGTGAAGGTGGCACTGCAGAGCTCCACCCTGCCGAGCGCGCCACATCCTGTGGCGTGCGGTAATAGAACAGCTGGTTCTTCTTGTCCTCATAGGTGAACCACCGCAACTTCCAGGCCTTAAGTGGACCCCCCTGCTTCAGCAGGAAGCCACACAATTTGGGCTCACCTGTCGAAGAAACCAGAGGGCGGGGCTTCACCTGGTCACAGAACACCTCAAGGGTGAGGGGCGGAATCTGGGACGGTGGAGCCAGGGTTGGCACTTTAGTTGGATCGACTACTGAAGACAAAACCTGAGAAGAAGATGGATGGTTCTGTTCGTCTACAGGAGGAGGATGGGCCAGCTGGTGGTTGGTGGTTAAGGTGCTGTTCTCTGGAGGTGGATCCTGGTGATTGGTGGGTAGGATGCTGTTCTCTGGAGGTGGATCCTGGTGGTTGGTGGTTAAGGTGCTGTTCTCTGGAGGTGGATCATGGTGGTTGGTGGGCAGGATGCTGTTCTCTGGAGGTGGATCCTGGTGGTTGGTGGTTAGTGTTCTCTGGAGGTGGATCCTGGTGGTTGGTGGGTAGGATGCTGTTCTCTGGAGGTGGATCCTGGTGGTTGGTGGTTAAGGTGCTGTTCTCTGCAGGTGGATCCTGGGGGATGGCGGTTAAGGTGCTGTTCTTTGGAGGTGGATCCTGGTGGTTGGCGGTTAAGGTACCGTTCTCTGGAGGTGGATCCTGGTGGTTGGTGGTTAAGGTGCAGTTCTCTGGAGGTGGATCCTGGTGGTTCTGCTGGTCTTTGGACTTACAAATGTGGAGCACAACCACCTCGAAGGTTGAGGTGAAAACAGAATCCTTTGAGGGTGGAGGTGGACTAGGAGGAAGAGCCTGCTCAGAGTTCAGGTGGTTTGCAGGACAAATATGGTTTTGGTGTTCCTGAGAGTTGTCTGGTTTTGGATCTCCTGGTTTCTTTTGATCTGTACAATGAGCATCTGGTCCGCTTGGAGGAAGTTGATCTGGTTTTGGTTGATCTTCTGGAGAATCTTTTGTCTCCTTGTTACCTGTCGAAGGTGAACCCCCCAGTCTTTGTTGCTTTGCAGGAAGAGGATCTAGTTTTGTTGGATCTGGTTTAGCTGTCGAAGGTTCTTCTGGTTTTAGTTGATCTGGTTTAGTTGGAGAATCTTCTGGTTTCTGTTCTTCTGATGAAGGATCCTCATGGTGTTCCTCTGCAGTCTGTTTGGTCTCTATAGGACTCTGGTGTTTCTCTGGAGGACTCTGGTGTTTCTGGGACTCGGACAGACTGACAGACTCTCTGTTCTGCCTTGCAGCCTCCTCAGAAGCTGAGATCCAATCAGGTGGTTTAAGCATGTCCTTGTCGGTGTTAACAGGAAGTGAGTGAGACGAGGCAGCACTGGGATTTCCTGCCACACTGCTTTCATTCATCTTTCTAAAAGAAACACAAACAGAGAGAAGAGGAAAACGACGGAGAGGAAGAAGAAATATTAATTAAAATCTACACGATGAATCTGACGCGACAAAATGTTGAATTATTAAGATAAGAACACACCCGCTGTTCATGGAAACAAGACACATGAAGAAAACATGAAGACACCTTTCAGGAAACGTTTAAAAGACTTTAAGGAAACATTCAAAGTGTGTTTAAACACCTTAAAAACAAACATAAGAAACATAGTTATAGATTAAAATATGTTTATTCTTTCTACACGATGAATCTGACACGACAAAATGTTGAATTATTAAGATTTATTGTATTTGTTGTCATGATGTCTTCATTATTTGTTTCAGGGAACACGACAAACTTCAGTTTAGTTTTCATATTTCATTTAAAGTTTCTTATGTTCCCTGAAGGAGATGATGACAATGTGCTGACCATAAATACATTTAAATAATAAATCATTTACTTTTTCTGCAGGAGGACCTGATTGCACTTCTTCTTCTTCTTCTCCTCTGTTGGCCTGAGTGGACACAAACACTCTCTGAAGGTTCAAACTAAATTATTTCCACATTAATGAGACTTAATGACAGGAAGTGGCTCAGAGCCAGGACAAAACAAACACAAACACATTTGTACTTATATGTATACTTGTGAGGACCCTCAGTCACATAAATACACTCTTGTTTCCTGAACTGAACCCCAAAACCAGATCTGAACTTCCAAACAGACCCTTAAAAACATGAAGACAGGACAGAATATCGTCACTTTGTAAACTGTAGCTGCTGTTAGCTCCGTTTGTTAGTTAATGTTAGCAGTTGTCAGTTTGTTAGCCAGGTTGAGTGTCAGTATTTGTACCACCAGGAGGAAGAAGAAGAAGAAGAAGAAGAAGAAGAAGAAGAAGAAGAAGAGGTTTACAGGCCCAGCAGTCAGCAGCTTCTATGGACATAATGGCAGAGGAGAAGAGAGTGAAGAGGACGTTGACGGAGGAAGCTAAGAAGAGAAAAGGAGAGAGTGGCGAGCAAGAAGCCGCGGACAAGAGTAAATCTGGGACTGACTTTTAGTGGTTTGTGAGAGCTTGGTGAAATAAAAGGCTGAAAGACAGACGCCGAGCTGGGCTGACTGCTGTTGGACTAGTCAGTAATATTAGCTGCTGCTGTGTCTGCTGTTGGTGACCTGGTTGATGTTTGGCTGTTAGCAAAGTTGTCGACTCGCTAGTTTTTGATTAGAAGTAATGTAATCAGAACAAATACTCGAGTACAGCTGAACATAGTTACACAGTGGGATTACAAACCGCTTCAAGATAAAGATCTTTTCAAAATAAAATCAAGTGACAGAAACAACACAACACTGATTCTATCAGGAAGTTATTTCTCTCTCACACACACACGCGCGCGCGCGCGCGCACACACACACACACACACACACACACACACACACACCGTGTCCTGACCTGTTTCAGACACACCTGACTGTTCACCTGAAGGGGCGTGGCCTGAACGCACCTCGCTGGGTCTGGATCTGGTTTGAATGTCAGCTACAGCAGAAGAAAACAAACTCAAACTGACACTCTGTTTTTCCTCCTCTTCTCCTCTCCTTGTTCTCCTTCTCCTCTGTCTTGTAGTTTACTCCTGGTCTCTGGTCTTCCTCTTCCTTCCCTCCAGCCGGTCGCTCCGATCTGCTCAACCTCTCATCGAACCACAACGATAACACGCAACACATCCGGTTTGTTTATTTCAAAATAAGAGCTTAGACGGTCTTTACAAAGGTCCTTGCTCGAAGCTTTTCAAAATAAAACCTTTTTCTAGCTGAGACTTCTTCAAGAGACTCTGCTGCCACCTGCTGTTCATGGAAACAAGACACATGAAGAAAACATGAAGACACCTTTCAGGAAACGTTTAAAAGACTTTAAGGAAACATTCAAAGTGTGTTTAAAACACATTAAAAACAAACATAAGAAACATATATATATATGATATAGATTAAAATATGTTTATTCTTTGAAAGCTGGAAACTCAGTTCAGGTGTTCAGACAGTTTGATCTACAGGTGAGGACAACGTCTGCATAACCTGAATATGATGTGAACAGGTGAGTTGTATATAAATTCACCCTCGGTACAGTTGTCATGAACGGGGAAATTAGCTACAGAGACCAAAACTGTTTTTTTGTACCAGGCTGTAAACATGTTTATTTCTGCTGTGAAGTTGGACATTTGAACATGGGGACTTATGGAGACTGACTCAGTTCTGGAGCCAGCCTCAAGTGGACGACAAGAGGAACTGCAGTTTGTGTTTCACAGACATGGAGGATGCTGATTGTACACAGTGTAGTCCTAAAATCACTTCAACGACGGTCTACACCCAAGCAGCAGCCTCCAGTGCTGGGAAATGAAGTGGAAGTGCTAAAGACTGCAGTTCCTCTTTGATTGACAGGTGGGTGTGGTCACAGATGGCTTATTAGAGTAACCAGGCCACACAATAACCAACCTGAACTTCATTCAGCTGATTAATTGGTGTTAATGACATATAATGTTAAAACATGAGGACAGAAACTCTTCATCACACATGGACACTTCAACTCCTTTCAGAGCTTCGGCTGTGACTCAGCTGTTGAGCCTGATTACAATTTTTTTCTTCAAATCAAATATCAATAAATCAATGAAGCCTTAAAGCTGTCAGTCGTACTTTGGCTGAAGTAAAGTTTGAACCTACAGTGACTGTTTCTGGACTGCTGGTTGAATAATTGTTGGTTGTAGCCGTGACGTGTTTCAAGTTTGAAGGTTTAAAAGTGAATTAACAGTAAAGAGTTGGGGTGTCGTTTAGCTCAGCTGGTAGAGCGGCCGCCCCATGTATGAAGGCTCAGTCTTTGCCGTGGCAGCCCAGGGTTCAAATCCGACCTGTGGCTCTTTCCTGCATGTCATTCCCGTGTCTCTCTCTCTCTCCACATTCCTGTCACTCTTCAGCTGTCTCTATCAAAAATAAAACTTGAAAAGGCCATAAAAATATCTTTAAAAAAAAAACATTAAAGAGTTGTTCAGTCCTGAAATGCAGCACATCACTGTGTTATAAATTATATTACAGTTAAACGCTGTAATCCTGCAGGAGCATAGTAACAGATCACAGTAAAAGTACTGTGAGGTCACAATACACAGCTGTTGTTTCACAGTGATTTACTGTAAAATGACAAACTGAATTATGCTGCAAAGAAAAGTCTTTATTGAAGAAGAAGCGCCTCAAATATGAACCACAGCATGTTGAAAGAAATGTGTTCAATTATTACTACATGTGGCTGCAGTCATGAGTGTGTTTGGATGTGTGCTACATGATAAGAGCTACATCCAAACAAAAGTCAAAGGTGCACATCATGATGTCATCGGTTACATAGAAGTGTGATGATGTCATCAGGTAATGATGAGAACGAGGAGAAGGACCATTTTCTGGGCAGATCCCGTCCATCTCACTCAAAACGTCTGTTTTTCTCAGCCTGAAAAAGAAAACTGGTTTTACGTCCACTGATAAAAATGTTGTTCAGACAAGTCATGTATAGTTCTATTACTCCATGTACATTACAATCTAATATGCTGCATGTGTTACCTTTACATGTTTTAGATGGAAGTTTTATTAGTGAATGAAATCATTAATTAAAACAATAAAAGTCTTCTTAAACTCAAAGAGTGAAGAATAAAGTTTAAAGAATCAAACACTCAGTGATTAATGCGACACAGAACACATTTGTTCCAGTAGGTGACGCCATCACTGCCGCACACTGGATCATAGTTCAGAGAACATGACTTAGTCTCAGTTATGCCCTCACAGGAAAGCTGCACCAACAAACAAAAGATGTAATTCATCTTCTCACAGATATTATGATAATATTTCTTTCCTTCGTGTTCAACACTCAAGTAAACTAAAACAAACTAAAGACAGTTTTCCAGTTTTTCAGCCCGAACCTGTAGCTCAGACAGACTCACCTGTTCAATTCAGCTTCAACATGATGACAACAAATATGTGCTCCAAGGTGAAGAACATGTTTGACTTCATCTACTATTGCTGCTGCTGCTGCGTGTTACTGTCAAACACTAAAAACTAACTGTGTGACCAAACATTAGATGTCATGTTCTGACAGCGTGCTTGTCTCTGTAAATGAGACTTTTACAAAGACTTTTATTTTGAAGGTACTCTTACTTTAAAAGACTTGTTGGCTGTGTGTGTGTGTGTGTGTGTGTGTGTGTGTGTTCATGTTCAGCTGCATAAACAGCTGTTTTTGTTTTTGAGGTCATGTTTGTAAACAAACACCTCTTCAAAGACACATGAAACACAAGATGACCTTTGATCTTCACACCTGTCAAGGTGTCACCTGTTTTCTCACTTCAGGTAAGGCTGCTGTTCTTATCTCTACATGTTTCTACATTATGCAGCTTCCTCACGGTACAGTGACATTTCTGTCCATTAAATAAGACAGGAGAAACATAATGTTGTCTTTGATTTGACTTTACATCATTTATTTTTAACCATGATTTCACATTTGTTCAAATGCAGATGTTAAGCTACTGTCTTTGGTTAAATGTCATTTTATTTGATATAAAACTTTTAATTTTTCTTAATTATTATCTCTAATTTATTTACCACTGTAATTCTACCATATATTAAACTTTTGAAAACAGCAAATTACTGTAAAGTTATGATAGGCATTGCAGTTAAGACGTTTTTTTATTATATAACTGAAAGTTTGTCATACGGCACATCCGCCGCATCACGAATGCATCACATTCAATTCAATTTATGAAGCGCCAACTCAACAGGGCTGCTGGAGACATCATGTCAGTCCCATTGCCTCGACATCATACAGTTCTTGCTGAAGCTCACCTGGTTTTATTGATTCCTGCATCTCATATCCCAGGTCACAAAAACTCACTTTCTCCTTGTTCCAGATACTCACCCCCTGAGTTTCAGCCACTGTTTCACTGTTTTTAGGAGCTTTGTTTCCGGCTTTGTCCCAAACACACATCAGCATGTTAATCAAAGGACTCTGAAAGGCTGAACCACGTCCTACGCTCAAGAGTTAATATGACCCTTTTAACAAACTTACGCTCAAGAGAGTACCCCTCACTTCAGACCTCCTTGTCCATTGCATCAGATCTAGAAGTCCAACCATCATCAGAGTTCACAGCATCAACCCTTAACTACAAACCAACAGACTAAAATACAACAAGACAATCCAGTCTGGTCAACCTCAACACATCTACTTCTTTCGACTGAACTCTTCCAGTCCGTCTATTTGAAGCCATACGTCACTACGTAAACTCTAGACAGACAGTTACGCTTCCCATCCTGACCATTTGTTCATCACAGAGTCCGGTAAAGTGGCCACATGCTTTGAGTTTCACTTCACAATGTTTATATGTAAAGATCTAAAACGACGTCACAAACACTGACTGTCTTCTACCATCGACCCACCAGCAGCCTACATCGGTCTCTGAACACCTCCATCCATCTATGACCTGGTTTCATCTCATCCCTCCTACAGGACATCACCTGGGAGCTCCATCCTGCATCAGTGTTATCATAAGATAGTCCTTTATTGATCGAATTCTGCTGTGACAGCAGAGTTTACCCTGCGGCTGATTATTTCATGATAATATTGTTGACTTTTCTTCTTTTCTTTCTGGGAGCTGCACTTGTTTTTTTCTGCTCTTGTTTAATCAGTTAATCATGTGAATATGTTCTTATTCAGACTTGTGACAGAACCTTATGACTTTGTCTGGCACAGCACAGAGCCCGTCCGTATAAGACAACAGCATGCCAACACCAAACATCACAACCACAGAGGACCGCCACACAGACGCATCAGCAGCCAATCAGATGCCAGAAAAACAGACAGGTTCAAGCTCCTCTCAGAAGTTTCATTTCACTTTGTGAGTTTACATTTACCATGTTTGTCAGGACTCTTCTGCTCGTCAGTGTGGCTGCTTTAATCTGTGCAAGTAAGATTATACCAGGTGAGGTAAGACTGGACCAGGTCAGGTGTGTAAACAGGGTCAGGTGCACAGTCCTGATAAACTTTACTGTGTTTTTCAGATGCTCATGGAATGAGATCCAGGCACAGGGTAAGAAACAAACCAACATCATATAAACTCTGTAATACCACAGTAACTTAAATAAAGTGTAACTACACCGGTCCAATGAAAAGATGGCCACGAATCATACTGATGTCTTTTGATGTTTTATTTTCCCTCCGTCTCTCTCTGGTCATCAGACATCGTGAAAACTACAAAGAAATAAAGACACAAACAGTTTCAGGCTAGTGTGCTAGTGTCGGATGCTCAATAGGCTCAAACATGTTAACATAACAGAAAAATCGTCTCAGATGAAATCACTGAAACATTTTACATCGTTCATATTGAAACACATCAACCTTCATATCATACACAATATAGCTAACTGAAATATAACTACCATGTGCGCCTCTTGGACCATGTCATGCAGAATAAACGTTACAATGGGCTGCAGGTCTTCTCTCTGTATCTCTGCTCTCTCTTCTACATACAATGACACAGTTAGGCTCAACCAGACTCTGATCATGTGACCAGTTACTCTCTGTATTCACAACATAACCTTACAAAGAGGCTGTAAATATCTACCGTAACATTTTAAAGAGGTACACTTTAATATTTAATATGACCCTTTTAACAAACTTATTTATTAGAGTTTAATTATTTTTAATGTTTTTATCAACTAAGTTAACTATGAATTGTATAACATGAAATAATATAAATAATTCTATGAAACCTGTCTGTAGGACAGTTACACAAAGTAAAGTAACTTTAACATGATGAACTCATGTCAACACAATGTTCCTTTGGGATTCCTGCTCATTAGTTCTTTAGTGTTTGACAGTAACACACAGCAGCATCTGATTAACAAAGGATTATCTTATGAAAACACTGATTCAGGAAGAAGCAGAGTGGATCTCAGGTCAGTCACATATAATATCTGTGAGAAGATGAATTACATCTTTTGTTTGTTTGTGCAGCTTTCCTGTGAGGGGATAAGCGAGACTAAGTCATGTTCTCTGAACTATGATCCAGTGTGCGGCAGTGATGGCGTCACCTACTGGAACAAATGTGTTCTGTGTCGCATTAATCGACGTAGTTTTCTCTGGTCCCTCCCAATGTGACCAGTGATGACATGTTTAGCCGCATGTCGTCATTTCACCGCTGGCTGTCGAGGTGGTGTCCAGCAAACGATGTGGGCTTCATTGATAATTGGACACCTTTCTGGGGAAAACCTGGTCTGATTAGGAGAGACGGCATCCATCCCACTTTGGATGGAGCAGCTCTCATATCTAGAAATATGGCCAAGTTTATTAGTCGACCAAAACCGTGACAAACCAGAGTTCAGACCAGGAAGCAGAGCTGCAGTCTTACACGCTTCTCTGCGCCTCCATTAGAGCAGCTGCCCACCCAGTCCTTTAGTATAGAGACTGTGTCTGTCCCCCGTCCACCTACATTATTTAAAGATAAAACAAACAGAAGAGGAGTTCATCATAAAACTTAATAAAAATTAAATCAACATCTCCAACAGTCCAAAATAAGACAATTAAATGTGGACTCCTGAATATCAGGTCCTTGTCATCTAAAGCTGTCTTAGTCAATGAATTAATATCTGATTATGATATTGATTTGTTTTGTCTCACTGAAACCTGGCTGCAGGAGGATGAATATGTTAGCTTAAATGAATCCACTCCTCCCAGTCATTGTAATACTCACATTCCTCAGTACCGGTCGAGGTGGTGGAGTTGGAGCCATATTTGACTCTAGTCTATTAATAAATCCTAAACCTAAACTAAATTATAATTCATTTGAAAGTCTTGTTCTTAGCCTCACTCACCCAACCTGGAAAACATTACAGCCAATTTTATTTGTTACAGTATATCGAGCTCAGGTCCTTACTCTGAATTTTTATCTGAATTTGCAGAATTTTCATCAGGCTTGATCCTTAAAACAGATAAAGTAATTATTGTAGGTGATTTTAATATTCATGTGGACAACCACAATGATAGTCTCAGTACTGCGTTTATCTCTCTATTAGATTCAATCGGCTGTCAGAGTGTAAATAAACCGACTCATTGTCTGAACCACACTCTTGACCTTGTTCTCTCATATGGCATTGAAATTGATCATCTAATAGTCTTTCCACAGAATCCTCTTCTGTCTGACCATTTTTAATAACCTTTGAGTTCATATTACTGGACTATAAGCCTTTTGCAGGAACTCTTACAGCAGATGTTTATCTGATAGTGCTGTAGCCAAATTTAAGGAAGTGATTCCTTCAGTATTGAATTCAATGCCATGTCTCAATGTAACAGAGGACCTGCCTGCTTCCTTTAGCCCTTCACAAATAGATCATCTTGTTGATAATACTACAGGCTCTTTACGGACAACTCTAGACTCTATTGCACCTCTGAAAAAAGACCATTAAACAAAGGAGGTTAGCACCATGGTATAGCCAGCAGACTCGTAAATTAAAGCAAGAGACACGTAAATCTGAACGCAAATGGCGTGCCACTAAACTGGAAGAATCTCGTCTAGTCTGGCAAGATAATCTTAAAACATACAGGAAGGCTCTCCGTAATGCCAGAGCAGCCTATTACTCTTCATTAATAGAGGAGAATAAGAACAACCCCAGGTTTCTCTTCAGCACTGTAGCCAGGCTAACAGAGAATCACAGCTCTATTGAGCCATCTATTCCTTTAGGTCTAAGTAGTAATGACTTCATGAGCTTCTTTAATGATAAAATTATAACTATTAGAGACAAAATCCATCATCTCCTGCCCTCAACAGGCTTTGATCTGCTTTCTGATACAGCAACTTTGGAAACAGCTGTAAAACCTGATATGTATTTAGACTCTTTTTCTACCATCGACCTTCATCAAATAACTTCAATAATTTCTACATCTAAGCCATCAACCTGTCTCCTAGACCCCATCCCAACCAGGCTGCTCAAGGATGTTTTACCTCTAGTTAGTCCTTCTTTATTGGATATGATTAATCTGTCTTTATTATCAGGTTATGTACCACAGTCCTTTAAGGTAGCTGTAATTAAACCTCTTCTTCTAGACCCAGAGGTCTTAGCCAACTACAGACCGATATCAAACCTTCCCTTTCTCTCCAAGATACTTGAGAAAGCTGTAGCTAATCAGCTGTGTGACTTTCTCCATAACAATAGTCTATTTGAAGATTTTCAGTCAGGATTTAGAGTGCATCATAGCACAGAGACCGCATTAGTCAAAGTGACAAATGACCTCCTAATGGCATCAGACAAAGGACTCATCTCTGTACTTGTACTGTTAGATCTTAGTGCCACATTTGACACCATTGACCATCAAATTCTCTTACAGAGACTGGAACATCAAATTGGCATCAAAGGAACCGCCCTAAGCTGGTTTAAGTCGTATTTCTTAGATCGATCTCAGTTTGTTCACGTCAATGATGAATTCTCCATGCATACCAAAGTTTGTCATGGAGTCCCACAGGTTCTGTACTAGGACCACTCCTATTTAGTTTATATATGCTTCCTTTAGGGAACATTATTAGGAATCACTCTATCAATTTTCATTGCTATGCTGACGACACCCAATTATATTTATCGATCAAGCCTGATGAAACAAATCAATTAACTAAACTCCAAGCATGCCTTAAAGATATAAAAAGTTGGATGACCTACAATTTTCTAATGTTAAATTCAGACAAAACTGAAGTTCTTGTAATTGGACCGAAACACCTCAGAAACTCTCTTTCTAGAGACTTAGTTACTTTAGACGGGATCACCCTGGCCTCCAGCTCCACCGTAAAGAATCTTGGAGTTGTTTTTGATCAGGATTTGTCCTTTAATGTCCACATAAAACAAATTTCGAGGACTGCATTCTTCCACTTACGTAACATCGCCAAAATCAGACGCATTGTATCTCAAGTGGATGCAGAAAAACTAGTCCACGCATTTGTTACTTCTAGGCTGGACTATTGTAACTCTTTGCTATCAGGTTGCTCCAATAAGTCTCTTAGGACTTTGCAGTTAATTCAGAATGCTGCTGCACGTGTTCTGACAGGAACCAAGATCAGAGATCACATCTCTCCCATTTTGGCTTCCTTGCATTGGCTACCTATCAAATCTAGAATAGAATTTAAAATTCTTCTCCTTACTTACAAAGCTCTTCATGGTCAGGCACCATCATATCTAAAAGAGCTCATAGTACCTTACTACCCCTCTAGAACACTGCGCTCAGGATGCTGGGTTCCTTGTGGTTCCTATAGTTTCCAAAGTAGATTGGGAGCCAGAGCTTTCAGCTATCAGGCTCCTCTTCTGTGGAACAAACTACCATTCCAGGTTCGGGAGGCAGACACGGTCAACACTTTTAAGAGTAGACTTAAGACTTTCCTTTTGATAAAGCTTATAGTTAGGGCTGGCTCAGGTCATCCCTTAGTTATGCTGCCATAGGACTAGACTGCGGGGACTCTCCTCCTCTCTCTCTCTCTCTCTCCTCTCCCTCCCCTCTCCTCCTCTTTCTCTCTCACCATCAGTGGACATACATGTCTCATTAATGCATGCTACTAACCGAACTTCCCCGGAGTTTTTGTGCTCTGTCGTCCAGCAGGTTCTCGTGAATCGTGGCTGCTGCTGTGATCCTGCGCAACGTCCACTACATATATTATTACTGTCATTATTGCTACCATATCTGCTACTGTGGTCATTTTATCATTCATTGTAATTCATTGTCATTTTATCATTCATTGTAATTGTACAATATGTTTGTGTTGACTTGTTCTGTACACGTGACATCTATTGCACGTCTGTCCGTCCTGGGAGAGGGATCCCTCCTCTGTGGCTCTTCCTGAGGTTTCTTCCACCTTTTTTCCCTGTTAAAAGGGTTTTTTGTGGGCAAGTTTTTCCTCACTCGAACCGAGGGTCTAAGGACAGAGGGTGTCACTCCCTGTACAGATTGTAAAGCCCTCCGAGGCAAATGTATTTTGTGACTTTGGGCTATACAAATAAAATTTGATTTGATTTTTGATTTGATTAATCACTGAGTGTTTGATTACAGTTTTTCTCAATTGCTAAAACACTAAAACCCATTGGCTGAACAAAGTTCTCAGTTACCTGAACTCATTACCTGAACTCTAATTGTGCAGTCTGTTGTCACCTTAAACCATTTCACATGGTAAAACACAATTTGATCTCACTTACACTTTTCAGAAAAACTCTAAACACATTCTCATTCTCAAAACACTGACTTGTTTGGTGAAAAATAAGAAAATAAATATTTCAATAGTGTTTACAGTTTTTTCCAATTGCTTAAACACAATTTTGCAAACTAGGCTGGTTTTATACCAAAATACCAAAATACCAAAATACCTCATATATCCCGCAAAATGAAGCACTGCAACCAAAATCAAACTTTTGCACTAGATGGCACACACTTCATTCGTATTACAGATTTGTGTCTAACCAACTACACACTGTTGGGCATAATGAAAAGCACTCTCATCTTTAGTATCTTTGCCATCATACTAACAGTTCAAACTGTAGAGAATTCTTCAGATTGTTCACATGCACAGAAATATTTGCAGATACACACACGTGCTATTGAAATATTTATTTTTTTATTTTTCACCAAACAATTCATTGCAACATATGCACAGCACATATATTTACACTGGAGTGAGCTAAAATATGCTCACAGAACAGGAAGCTGAAAATACAATTGCAGAAAATGTGCAGAAAATTAAAATAAATAAATAAAGAGGAAAGCAAAATAATTCGACAACACTGCTCTACCCCAACCTCTCACTATTCCTCCCCCTCTCATTCTCACCCTCCCTCTTCCTCTTCCTCTCTCAGCAATGTCTTCCATTGTTGTAAAAGAAAAATGTCACCTGTGGTCTTGTATTGCTTACTTCCTGATTGAAGTGTTAACAATTACATAACACCTGTTTGGCCAGGTGGCACATATAGTGGCCAATGAGCTCATGTAGTGTCATTTTAAAAGGCAGTGTTTTGAAATTGCAAACATGTGACCTTATTTCAGATTGTTGTGTCCTATGCAGAGAACCGCGTTCAGTACACTTAAAAAGCCATTTCGAATTGCAAAATGTGCGTAAAACAGAAAATGTGTTCAAAGTTTTGGAGATTTACTCCCTGTGTGTCAGTTTAAATATTTGTGCTATCCATGCCATTTCAGTGTGTTAGCAACTGGAAAAAACTGTAAACAAATCATATGGCCCTGAACATTGTGCTTTCCATTT
>CM071611.1:26710381-26741381 GCA_036365135.1 Miichthys miiuy | reverse complement strand
AGAACCATTGTTTTTTCACAGATCCAGGTATTTTCAGTTTGACATGGTTTATCATTCCAGTTGTTTACAGCATCGTAGAACTTTATTTCTCCACAGTCTTCATCCATGCCGCCATGACTGTTAGGCTCATTGATGCCCCAGTAGCTGAAAACCGCAAAACAAAGAATAATAAATGTTACTTTTTAAGATTGTTGCAGGTGTATTAGAGTGATTCTAAAATTGTGTTAACCTTGTGGTCAGCGGAGTCCCATCTACCCATCTCCATGTCCCCTCTTTTTCTTGGTCATTCAGTCCAATCCACATGTGCGTGCGGAAACTTCTTGTGAAGTTCTTGTTTAGAGAGAAACAAACAGTCATCTACATAAATGAAACACACAGTATCTGCAATCCTCCACCTTGGTTCTTTGCTTTTATTTAATTTTTCATTGTTTCCGTCTACACATGCATAAAGACACACACATACACTCATACACACCTGTTCTTCTATGCTGTTAATAATTATCAGGTCAGCACCTCTCTGTTGACAGTCACTTCTGCTGTCTTGCCAGGATTTCTCCAATGTAGAAATGTAATAGAAACTGTCGTTGAAATACACCCATCCTTGGTGAGAATATTCATCTGTTAAGAAATAACAACAAAAGCGTTTCAATCATAATAAAACAAGAATACACATCTACTGATGCAGATAACACTTTATTTAAAGGACCGGCATGCAGGATTTAGTGCCATCTAGCACTGTAACCCTGTCATTTTGCCTCTTCATTCCTAGTGTGAAGAAGTAACTTTGGTGTCCGTAAAACCTGAAAAACGTGAAATCTTGAGTCATTATCTACTTTGTCCCTTCTTGGCTACAGCAGAAACATGGAACTACAGACAGTATGGACAAAACCTGCATCGTCTCGTCTCTATGCATATTATGTTCCTTTTATGACATATTTGGTAAATAGAGCTTCCTAAATCTAACACTCTGGACTTTAATTAGCATTTAAGTATACAAACATTTAATAAATGATTTATAAAACCCTATAATGTAATGGGTATGTAACTATAAGGACCTTTTTAAGTAGCAGCATGTATAACATCTGCTATAAGACATATTAAGTATTTTTATCTAATGTTTTACTACATTATTATTACTTTTACTACACAAATACATTAATAAATGCTTATATGTGCTTACAACTAAGTGCTACGCTGTGCACGTGGTAACAAGAGATATTTGATAAATGTTTCCAGATAAGGTAATGAAAGCCAGTACTTAAAAAATGAAATGTGTATTTCTGATTTTACAGTAATCCACTGGTGTACAGGATGTGGTTGCTGGTTACATTGCACAACCATGGTTATGCTTAAATATGGTAAATGTTCCAGTTTGCATGGTAGCTTCCTCTCACCCACTCTTCTATCAAAGCAAGAGCCATCACTTCCTTATGTAAAACTACACTTAACGGCCATATTTAGTTTAATCCTTATACTCACTGAAGATGGTCAGCTTCTTCTTCAGCTCATCTCTTTCTTTAGTCACTTTTCTTAAAACAGCCACAGGATCTGTCGTATTATCTTCAGGATCATCTGAGAGAGCAGAAAGATTTACACAGTCGACCATGTTTCAACACTGATGGTATCTCAGATGATAGCATATCACAGCAGGTCCATACACCACCAACATCATGATAATGGAAATCTAAAAAGCAAGAAACATTTGAAATCTGCCTAAAGATTAAAAAACATGAAGCATAAGCTAAGAAACGAAAAAGTCCCAGTCTTGCTTTTTTCTCAGATTATAACTTTTCAAACTTCCGCTCAGCTAATGCAAAGGGAAGTTGTGAACAAGCATGAAACGATTATGCTGTACTGACATTTTTAATGTGGGTTTAAATTTTCTCTCAAAAAAAAAATAAAAATAAAAATGAAGCATTAACTTAAAACTCCCCACCTTTTCTTTTCTCATCTTAGACTGTAACATTAGTTTTCTTGCAAAATCATATTCTTGGCAGTGACCTTCACTAAACTTCCTGAAACTTGATGCTTTTTCTGGCTGTTAACAAACCACAAGGCAAGGGAAGTTGTGAACATACAAACACTACTGCTTTTTAACTTGCGTTAAAATTTTCTTTCAAGGGAAAAAATATGAATCATAAATTTAAAACTCCCTGATCCCCATTAACTTTCTTGTAACTGGATAATCATATTCCCAGCAGTGACCTTCACGAAACTTCCTGAAACTTGATTCTTAAACCTAAAAACTCAGCAGTGAATGGCGAGGCATCTTAGGTAAAAGCCAGGCTAAAAAGATAAGTCTTAAGTTTAAAAAAAAAAAAATGTATACACAGGTGCAGTGCCTGTTCCAGAGACAGGGGCTGCAGTAGCTAAAAGCGGCCTCACCATACTTCTTTGTAGAGGTGCTGGGGACGACTAGGAGTCTGTTTAGTAAAATATTATGATCAACTGTGTCAAAGACTGCACCAAGATCAAGTAGAACCAAAACAGAGAGATGGTTGGAGTCATTATTGATTCCAATATCATTCAATACTTTGACCAGTGCAGTCTCTGTGCTATGGTGCTCTCTAAAACCAGACTGAAAAGTCTCTAAGATATTATTAATTGTAATAAAATTATTAGTTTGTTTAAAAACTATTTTTTCTAAATTTTACCTATATAACGGGAGGTTTGAGATTGGCCTGTAGTTGTTAAAATCTGAGGAATCTAGGTTAGTTTTTTTAAGTTGTGGTTTGACTATTGCCGTCTTTAAAACCTGGGGAAAGTGCCAGTAAATAATGAGTGATTAAAGATATGTAAAACTTTCTCTAAAAGGCAGCTAAAAACAGATTTAAAAAATGAGGTAGGTATGGGATCAAGTGTGCAAGTGGAGGTTTTAGCTCTGATACCACCTTACTAAGCGCCTCAACATCAATCTGGGTAAAAGAGTGCATGGGATAGTTAAAGTACTTAGTGCAATCTAAAACATTAAAAGACCTTGCTTGATTGATATTTGTAAAATGTTATATATTCAATATATTGAGTAGACTGTGGTAGCAAACTATGAGTAAAAGTTTAAATGCAAATGCAGCATTGCCTGTGCAATTACTCATAGTTGTTTTAATTACCTTCTGATAAAAATATACTCTATATATCACTGAGAGCTGGTGAATGTCATAGCTTGTAACTGTACTCAGAGTGTGGTGGTCGCCACTTTCACATTCTGCTCTTCTAATAATAAAATATGATGGTAAATTTCAATGTTTGGTAAAATCGCAGAAGTTACTCACAGAGAGAAAGACGCAGTGAAATGTTGAGAGCCGCTTGTAAGATACACAGGAGTCCAAAGCTCACAGCAACAAGTCTATAAAGATTTCCCCCTGTGTGCAGAAACAGAAAACAGAAAGAGACGTCCAAAAACAATATTATTATTTTTAGGCAGCCAGGCCTAAAGATTGTAGAGTCTATCAGATGATTTTCATGTCACTTCTTCTACACTGGTTCAATGGATACATTAACTAAATGTGTACTTTGTTTACAAATTGGTGTCCTTTATTTACACATCTATGATTAAAAATAACAAACTTTCTGGAAAATGTATTGCATTTCATGGCAGTTTTTCAGGTTGTACTAAAAAAACCAAATGTAGAGCCTTGGCAGAAGTGGTTTCTTTTCTGCTTTTTAACCCAATAAAAGATGAAAAAGCATTATTAACACCTTTAATCTGATTGTACTTCATGTGTATTCTTACCGAAATGTCTTTTTGGATGATTGTTGAAAGTTCCAACGTTGTTATAAATGTGGTCATCTATTTCCTCCGACATGTTCAGATACAATTCTGAAGCAGCAGTCTGGAAAAAAAGACATCGATTTGCTTCCAACAATAAATTATTTCAGAAGAGTTCTTGTCTTGCTGGTTTCTTCCTCCTGACACTTTCAAAGTAGCATTCATTCATCTGTAATCAACATGGTTTTCTGTTTTATCTCTGACATCTATGACACGTGGTTTGCACATTCAGTCACGTGAATGAAAACATATAAAACTGGAGGATATAATACGTTTTATCATAATCAATTAAAATCTGTGGCTTTACATCCAATCTTTGTTATTTTTCCTGCAACTTTTGATTGTCTGTTCCAACATAATTAGTTTCTCCTGTCTTGTCTTGTCATCTTGTCCTCTGTTGTGTATTTAATCTCTGTGTTTAGAATAATAATAATAACTAGAAAAATTTCTAAAGAAATTTTGAGTGTGCCCGACTCTGGCCCGTCCCCATGCATTATTATTCACACTGCTGAGCAAATTCAGATCAAGAGACTTCAGCAAAGTCAGTCAGAGGCAGGCTTGAGGTTGCCAAGCAACCAGGGTGAGCTGCAGGTCAGAGCAATTAGGCACAGGTGCGTGCATGCACTCTGTGTCTCCCTGAGTGACACAGAAAATCTCCAAATGAAGCCCCTCGAACGGTTGGCGAAATCTCCCAAACGGTGTGTCGTATCCAAAAGCCGAAATAACCGTGAGCGGGGGAATCTTGTCGACCAGTTCTGTGTCAAGTTTGAGAGCTAAATGTCAAAAACTCTGGCCTCAATCATGTGGTAAAGAGCAGGTGCTCCTGCCCTTCCGAAATTTCTCCTCTCAAATTAACATGGGAGTAGATTGGGGAAAACACGGGTGTTGCTGCCGAATCTTTGCGTGTCCCGCCAAAACTATAAGGCTGACAGCTTCAGTAGTGTTATCACTGCGACCGACACGAATTTTCCTACGTTTTGATGTACAAATCATGTCTGTAGTGTGACATTTGCGGCCGTACTCGCAATTTACAAATTTTTTTTTCGATTAATTTTTCTCTCCCTCTCCACTCTAGCGATGACATCACGCACTCTAGCTCACGCAATACACACCCATTCATTTTTTTGGCGTGGTTTTTGTCGATTTTCGCAAAACCGTTTGCAAACTCTTAGAAAAGACATAGCATTCCCGGCCGAGCGGTCGTTTGATACCTTTTTGTGTATGCGAAAAACTCTGGGAGGAGTAGCGAGCCAAAAACGGCGTAAGAAGAATAAGAATAAGAATAATAACTAGAAAAATTTCTAAAGAAATTTTGAGTGTGCCCGACTCTGGCCCCGTCGTCCCCATGCATTATTATTCACACTGCTGAGCAAATTCAGATCAAGAGACTTCAGCAAAGTCAGTCAGAGGCAGGCTTGAGGTTGCCAAGCAACCAGGGTGAGCTGCAGGTCAGAGCAATTAGGCACAGGTGCGTGCATGCACTCTGTGTCTCCCCCTGAGTGACACAGAAAATCTCCAAATGAAGCCCCTCGAACGGTTGGCGAAATCTCCCAAACGGTGTGTCGTATCCAAAATCCGAAATAACCGTGAGCGGGGGAATCTTGTCGACCAGTTCTGTGTCAAGTTTGAGAGCTAAATGTCAAAAACTCTGGCCTCAATCATGTGGTAAAGAGCAGGTGCTCCCTGCCCTTCTAGAAATTTCTCCTCTCAAATTAACATGGGAGTAGATTGGGAAAACATGCACTCTGTGTCTCCCTGAGTGACACAGAAAATCTCCAAATGAAGCCCTCGAACGGTTGGCGAAATCTCCCAAACGGTGTGTCGTATCCAAAAGCCGAAATAACCGTGAGCGGGGGAATCTTGTCGACCAGTTCTGTGTCAAGTTTGAGAGCTAAATGTCAAAAACTCTGGCCTCAATCATGTGGTAAAGAGCAGGTGCTCCTGCCCTTCCGGAAATTTCTCCTCTCAAATTAACATGGGAGTAGATTGGGAAAACACGGTGCTGCTGCGAATCTTTGCGTGTCCCGCCAAAACTATAACACTGACAGCTTCAGTAGTGTTGTCACTGCGACCGACACGAATTTTCCTACGTTTTGATGTATAAATCATGTCTGTAGTGTGACATTTGCGGCCGTACGCAATTTACAAATTTTTTTCGATTATTTTTCTCTCCCTCCACTCTAGCGATGACATCACGCACTCTAGCTCACGCAATACACACCCATTCATTTTTGGCGTGGTTTTGGCGATTTCGGCAAAACCGTTTGTCTTAGAAAAGACATAGCATCGATTCCCGCCGAGCCGGTCGTTTTGATACCTTTTGTGCGTCACGACAAAACTCTGGGAGGAGTAGCGAGCCAAAAAAGGGCGTAAGAATAATAATAATAATAATAACTAGAAAAATTTCTAAAGAAATTTTGAGTGTGCCCGACTCTGGCCCCGTCGTCCCCATGCATTATTATTCACACTGCTGAGCAAATTCAGATCAAGAGACTTCAGCAAAGTCAGTCAGAGGCAGGCTTGAGGTTGCCAAGCAACCAGGGTGAGCTGCAGGTCAGAGCAATTAGGCACAGGTGCGTGCATGCACTCTGTGTCTCCCTGAGTGACACAGAAAATCTCCAAACGAAGCCCCGAACGGTTGGCGAAATCTCCCAAACGGTGTGTCGATCCAAAATCCGAAATAACCGTGAGCGGGGGAATCTTGTCGACCAGTTCTGTGTCAAGTTTGAGAGCTAAATGTCAAAAACTCTGGCCTCAATCATGTGGTAAAGAGCAGGTGCTCCTGCCCTTCTAGAAATTTCTCCTCTCAAATTAACATGGGAGTAGATTGGGAAAACATGCACTCTGTGTCTCCCCTGAGTGACACAGAAAATCTCCAAATGAAGCCCTCGAACGGTTGGCGAAATCTCCCAAACGGTGTGTCGATCCAAAGCCGAAATAACCGTGAGCGGGGAATCTTGTCGACCAGTTCTGTGTCAAGTTTGAGAGCTAAATGTCAAAAACTCTGGCCTCAATCATGTGGTAAAGAGCAGGTGCTCCTGCCCTTCCGGAAATTTCTCCTCTCAAATTAACATGGGAGTAGATTGGGAAAACACGGGTGTTGCTGCGAATCTTTGCGTGTCCCGCCAAAACTATAACACTGACAGCTTCAGTAGTGTTATCACTGCGACCGACACGAATTTTCCACGTTTTGATGTATAAATCATGTCTGTAGTGTGACATTTGCGGCCGTACTCGCAATTTACAAATTTTTTTTTCGATTAATTTTTCTCTCCCTCTCCACTCTAGCGATGACATCACGCACTCTAGCTCACGCAATACACACCCATTCATTTTTTGGCGTGGTTTTTGGCGATTTTCGGCAAAACCGTTTGCCGAAACTCTTAGAAAAGACATAGCAATCGATTCCCGGCCGAGCCGGTCGTTTTGATACCTTTTTTGTGTACGTGCGACAAAAACTCTGGGAGGAGTAGCGAGCCAAAAAAAGGGCGTAAGAATAATAAGAAGAATAAGAATAATAAGCGCGGTGGATAACATATAGTGTGCGCCTTCGGGCACACTCAATAAGCGCGGTGGATAACATATAGTGTGCGCCTTCGGGCACACTCAACTAGAAAAATTTCTAAAGAAATTTTGAGTGTGCCCGACTCTGGCCCCGTCCGCCATGCATTATTATTCACACTGATGAGCAAATTCAGATCAAGAGACTTCAGCAAAGTCAGTCAGAGGCAGGCTTGAGGTTGCCAAGCAACCAGGGTGAGCTGCAGGTCAGAGCAATTAGGCACAGGTGCGTGCATGCACTCTGTGTCTCCCCCTGAGTGACACAGAAAATCTCCAAATGAAGCCCCTCGAGCGGTTGGCGAAATCTCCAAACGGTGTGTCGTATCCAAAAGCCGAAATAACCGTGAGCGGGGAATCTTGTCGACCAGTTCTGTGTCAAGTTTGAGAGCTAAATGTCAAAACTCTGGCCTCAATCATGTGGTAAAGAGCAGGTGCTCCTGCCCTTCTGGAAATTTCTCCTCTCAAATTAACATGGGAGTAGATTGGGAAAACGTGGGTGTTGCTGCGAATCTTTGCGTGTCCCGCCAAACTATAACACTGACAGCTTCAGTAGTGTTATCACTGCGACCGACACGAATTTTCCTACGTTTGATGTACAAATCATGTCTGTAGTGTGACATTTGCGCCGCATCGCAATTTACAAATTTTTTCGATTAATTTTTCTCTCTCTCCACTCTAGCGATGACATCACGCACTCTAGCTCACGCAATACACACCCATTCATTTTTTGGCGTGGTTTTTGGCGATTTTCGGCAAAACCGTTTGCCGAAACTCTTAGAAAAGACATAGCAATCGATTCCCGGCCGAGCCGGTCGTTTTGATACCTTTTTGTATACGCGACAAAAACTCTGGGAGGAGTAGCGAGCCAAAAAAAGGGCGTAAGAATAATAAGAAGAATAAGAATAATAAGCGCGGTGGATAACATATAGTGTGCGCCTTCGGGCACACTCAACTAGAAAAATTTCTAAAGAAATTTTGAGTGTGCCCGACTCTGGCCCAGTCGTCCCCATGCATTATTATTCACACTGCTGAGCAAATTCAGATCAAGAGACTTCAGCAAAGTCAGTCAGAGGCAGGCTTGAGGTTGCCAAGCAACCAGGGTGAGCTGCAGGTCAGAGCAATTAGGCACAGGTGCGTGCATGCACTCTGTGTCTCCCCCTGAGTGACACAGAAAATCTCCAAATGAAGCCCCTCGAACGGTTGGCGAAATCTCCCAAACGGTGTGTCGTATCCAAAATCCGAAATAACCGTGAGCGGGGGAATCTTGTCGACCAGTTCTGTGTCAAGTTTGAGAGCTAAATGTCAAAAACTCTGGCCTCAATCATGTGGTAAAGAGCAGGTGCTCCCTGCCCTTCTAGAAATTTCTCCTCTCAAATTAACATGGGAGTAGATAGGGGGAGACACAGAGTGCATGTTTTCCCCAGAGTGACACAGAAAATCTCCAAATGAAGCCCCTCGAACGGTTGGCGAAATCTCCCAAACGGTGTGTCGTATCCAAAAGCCGAAATAACCGTGAGCGGGGGAATCTTGCTGACCAGTTCTGTGTCAAGTTTGAGAGCTGAATGTCAAAAACTCTGGCCTCAATCATGTGGTAAAGAGCAGGTGCTCCCTGCCCTTCTGGAAATTTCTCCTCTCAAATTAACATGGGAGTAGATTGGGGAAAACACGGGTGTTGCTGCTGAATCTTTGCGTGTCCCGCCAAAACTATAACACTGACAGCTTCAGTAGTGTTATCACTGCGACCGACACAAATTTTCCTACGTTTTGATGTATAAATCATGTCTGTAGTGTGACATTTGCGGCCGTACTCGCAATTTACAAATTTTTTTTTCGATTAATTTTTCTCTCCCTCTCCACTCTAGCGATGACATCACGCACTCTAGCTCACGCAATACACACCCATTCATTTTTTTGCCGTGGTTTTTGGCGATTTTCGGCAAAACCGTTTGCCGAAACTCTTGGAAAAGACATAGCAATCGATTCCCGGCCGAGCCGGTCGTTTTGATACCTTTTTTGTGTACGTGGGACAAAAACTCTGGGAGGAGTAGCGAGCCAAAAAAACGGCGTAAGAATAAGAAGAATAAGAAGAATAACTAGAAAAATTTCTAAAGAAATTTTGAGTGTGCCCGACTCTGGCCCAGTCGTCCCCATGCATTATTATTCACACTGCTGAGCAAATTCAGATCAAGAGACTTCAGCAAAGTCAGTCAGAGGCAGGCTTGAGGTTGCCAAGCAACCAGGGTGAGCTGCAGGTCAGAGCAATTAGGCACAGGTGCGTGCATGCACTCTGTGTCTCCCCCTGAGTGACACAGAAAATCTCCAAATGAAGCCCCTCGAACGGTTGGCGAAATCTCCCAAACGGTGTGTCGTATACAAAATCCGAAATAACCGTGGCGGGAATCTTGTCGACCAGTTCTGTGTCAAGTTTGAGAGCTAAATGTCAAAAACTCTGGCCTCAATCATGTGGTAAAGAGCAGGTGCTCCCTGCCCTTCTAGAAATTTCTCCTCTCAAATTAACATGGGAGTAGATAGGGGGAGACACAGAGTGCATGTTTTCCCCAGAGTGACACAGAAAATCTCCAAATGAAGCCCTCGAGCGGTTGGCGAAATCTCCCAAACGGTGTGTCGTATCCAAAAGCCGAAATAACCGTGAGCGGGGGAATCTTGTCGACCAGTTCTGTGTCAAGTTTGAGAGCTAAATGTCAAAAACTCTGGCCTCAAACATGTGGTAAAGAGCAGGTGCTCCTGCCCTTCTAGAAATTTCTCCTCTCAAATTAACATGGGAGTAGATAGAGACACAGAGTGCATGTTTTCCCAGAGTGACACAGAAAATCTCCAAATGAAGCCCTCGAGCGGTTGGCGAAATCTCCCAAACGGTGTGTCGTATCCAAAAGCCGAAATAACCGTGAGCGGGGGAATCTTGTCGACCAGTTCTGTGTCAAGTTTGAGAGCTGAATGTCAAAAACTCTGGCCTCAATCATGTGGTAAAGAGCAGGTGCTCCCTGCCCTTCTGGAAATTTCTCCTCTCAAATTAACATGGGAGTAGATTGGGAAAACACGGGTGTTGCTGCTGAATCTTTGCGTGTCCCGCAAAACTATAACACTGACAGCTTCAGTAGTGTTATCACTGCGACCGACACAAATTTTCCTACGTTTTGATGTATAAATCATGTCTGTAGTGTGACATTTGCGGCCGTACTCGCAATTTACAAATTTTTTTTTCGATTAATTTTTCTCTCCCTCTCCACTCTAGCGATGACATCACGCACTCTAGCTCACGCAATACACACCCATTCATTTTTGCCGTGGTTTTGGATTTTCGGCAAAACCGTTTGCAAACTCTTGAAAAGACATAGCAATCGATTCCCGGCCGAGCATCGTTTGATACCTTTTTGTGTATCGTATGACAAAAACTCTGGGAGGAGAGCGAGCCAAAAAAGGGCGTAAGAATAATAATAATAATAATAATAATAATAAGCGCGTGGATAACATATAGTGTGCGCCGGCACACTCAATAATAATAAGCGGTGGATAACATATAGTGTGCGCCTTGCACACTCAATAATAATAATAATAAGCGCTGTGGATAACATATAGTGTGCCTTGGCACACTCAATAATAATAATAATAATAATAATAATAATAATAATAATAATAATAATAATAATAAGAATAATAATAATAATAATAAGAATAATAAGAATAGTACATTTTATTTAAAAGCGCTTTTCTGGATACTCAAAGACACTGTACATAAAAGAACATCAAAGCAGCAAAGCAACATAAAACAGTACACTAAAAACACATTTGACTAAGCTAAACATTAAAAGCTTAACATTCTTTCTTGTGTTCCTGCTCCTTGTGTCCACTGCTCGGGATTTTCTTTGTTTGGACTTCTGTAGTTTAAAATTATCTTGGATTGTTAGATTAGATTTGATTAGATTTTATTTTTGCCTGGACTCCTTAGCCACTTTATTATTTGTGTTTTTCTACTTGTGCCGTAAGTTATTAAAGTTCCTTTTTTTTTCTCTTTAACTTCTTCTTTTTGGGTCCACTTCTTGAATTAAAACATGACACAAGGGGGGAACTACTGGCGTTCGCATGTTCCACATTATGGCAACAACATTATACCTATTAAATCATAGAATTGAATAGAATAGTTACTTTATTGATCCCTCGAGGGGAAATTATTTTTTCAAGTTTTTAACATGCATCTTTACATCTTATGTTTGCTTCATTTATTTAAAATTGTTTTTTTTTTCTGATTTATTAGGGATTATTTGAAGGGTTGTTGTATTATCATGTTTTGGGTTTCTTGAGTGGATTATTATTATTATAATTATTATTATTAATACTACTACTATTACTATCAGTATTTTGGGTGCTTTTGTTTCTTAGTTTTTATCCCTTGTTTATTTATTTATTTATTTATTGGGACCACAGGGGAGCAGTGCTACATCATTTCACACAGTTATTATCAGCGATAGATAGATCTGGCCTAGTTTATTAGCTAGTTGTGCAGCCAGCAATATGTTGTTTTAATTTTTTTAACCTGGTTTACTCTTTTAAATGTATTATTAAAATAAAATAGACTGTGTTGTGACCAGTGTTAACTCTAGCATAATTAAATTGAAATAACTAAATTCCTGGGATTGAGGTGCCCCCAGGTGGCATTGTCAATCTTCTATTTATTTATACATATACACATACATTTGTAACCATTTAAGAAGGACAATAGATATGCATTGCTTTTGAACTGAAATGTATTCATTCAACTGCAGGACAAATAACAAGGATCAACACAGCATGCATTAAAACATTGTACCATAACCTCATTAGTGGAAATTGTTGACCAATGATTAATTTCTTACTAGTGGAAATATTTACAGAACATATCTTCAATTGTTCTTACATCACAGATATCATAAATTAACTTCTCTATTCAATTCTGACTAGTCCAAATCAAATTATTGATATGCCACCTTAATATTGTAACAAGTAAGTATTTCAGGTAATTTTTGATTTCCAAAATACAATTGTAACTACTGAAAATTATATTTGACGCAGGAATTACTATTATATCTACAATTAAAGATACCTGTAAATCAGTTTTGACTAGCATGTAGGCTGCTGTATTTCTTCACAAAGCCACACGTTTCAGCACCTACTACATTGTTTTACACATATTTGTCAGGAATCGGGACACCCGGCTTCAGGCCTGGACAACCTGGGACATCTGGTCACCGTATACGAGAGGACACTTCTGCAGTCTTCTTTTGCACATGGGGGCACTGGGGAGCCCCACCCCAGTACACGTAATCTCATTCTAACTATTTAAATATTTGGATAAAACACAACCCCATTATGATCAAATAGGTTGAGTGTGAGGGGGCTCTGATTTTTTCAAGATTCAGGTAAAAAAAGACAGCAGAAAAACCCACATGTATCACTTTGCCAAACCATGTTTCAATGCTTGTTACATTTTGTTTTTGAGTTTGGACCAAAAATGCAGAGGCCAGTTTTAAGCATGCTGGAACACACAAGAGTAACACTTGTAAATCATTAGAAGCTCAAACGGTATGAAAGATTAAGCCATAGCATGTTACCAACTACAACAGGGAACATGATAACCAAACAGTAAAACAAGTATAACCATGTTTTAGTGTTGTCTTTACAGTTTAGCTGAAAGTGGTAAACACATCATATCTTCAAGTCTTCAATAACCAGTAGCAGTTGTTGCGGTGTTTATGCTGACTTACAGAGCCATTTTCTTTTCACACATCCACAAATTTTCTTGTTCACATACTACATCATTCCAGTCAGGTGTTAATTCTACACAGTCTTCGTTTCTGCCATAATAATTGTTAGGTTCCCCAGAGTGCCAGAAGCTGAAACCAAAAACAAAAAAGCTTTTAACAAAGAACATAAATCATTCAATGAAACAGTTAGAAGTTTAAGGTTAAACAACAATTAAAAATCCATGTTTTGCTGACTTTGGTATGCTATACTCATTTAATAGAAACCCAATGTCTCCTATTGTGCTTTGAAAGAAGTTTAAAGACCATTCATTTCAATACTAAAATTGATTTCATTTGATTAAAGAGAAATGTGTGTACCTTGTTGTCAGTGGCGTGCCATCCACCCATTTCCATACTCCCTCTGTCTCTCTGTCAGTGAGTCCAATCCATATGTACTTTGGGTATTGTCTTGTGAAATCCTGGTTTAAAAAATACATTAAAATACAGTAATCCACTATATAGATACTATACATATATATACCAATGTTAATCCACCCTTAGTGACCTTGTATTCATTTAATATTTTACTCTTATTTTTTTAGTCACATACCTGTTCATCTTTGCTGTTGATAATCACCAGGTCAGCACCTCTTTGAAGACAGTCGTCTCTACTGTCTTGCCAGGTTTTCTTAACTGAAGAAATATAATAGAAACTACTGCTGAAATACACCCATCCTTGGTTCAAATAGTGATCTGTTGATAAAAAAAAGAACCAAAATATCTCAATAATCAACAAAAGAAAGCCAAAAAAGAAGGTATAAGGGAAGGGAAAATTAGCACTATGATCACAGATTAACCAAAGATTTACTGTACTTAACACAACTTTCATTCATAAGGCAAAAAACTTCAGTAGCTCAAAAAAGCGCACTCAGCGTGATTACTCTTTAAGTGGTGTATGCTTGTCAAATTATATTGTTAATGCCACTCCGTATTGTAATGTATGTTTTTATGTAGATGATACTGACTTTTATCTTAATCTGGAAATCGTAAACCTACAGTCTGCTCTTGATACATTTGAGATCTCTCACCCAACATAACATGCCTGATTACTGGTATTAATAGATTTATCATCATACTTACTAAAAAGATTCAGCTTCCTGTTTAGCTCGTCTCTCTCTTCAGTCAGGGATTTCTGTTGTGAAGCTGCCATTTTAAGTCAAGAGGTTATGATAATTTTACAACAGAATCGGAGCCACAAAAGATCCTTTTAAAACAGGATGTCCAAATTCTTTTTATTTATTAATGATAGGTATAGTTAGTTTAATGTTTTTCAACACAAACCACTCTCTCTTGCAGCAACAAATCACAACATAATATGTGCTGAACAATAGCAAAGTTTAGAGTCTGAAATTTGTGACAGTTCATTTTATTTTAATATTAAAAATGAAACATGAACTCAAATCTAAAATGTCATATATTTAAATCTCAAATCTCTCACCCAACATAACATGCCTGATTACTGGTATTAATAGATTTATCCTCATACTTACTAAAAAGATTCAGCTGCCTCCTCAGCTCGTCTCTCTCTTCATTCAGGGATTTCTGTTGTGAAGCTGCCATTTTAAGTCAAGAGGTTATGATAATTTTACAACAGAATCGGAGCCACAAAAGATCCTTTTAAAACAGGACGTCCAAATTCTTTTTATTTATTAATGATAGGTATAGTTAGTTTGATGTTTTTCAACACAAAACACTCTCTTGAAGCAACAAACATTATATTTTAATATTTAAAAGGAAAATTTACTCTTGACATGGAGTTAATTTTACTTTAGAATTAAAAATGAAACATGGACTCAAAACTGGAATGTCATATACTCTTTTCAGATCTCAGATCACCCAACATAACATGGATGATCACTGGTATTAATAGATGTACCTTCATACTTACTAGTAAGGTTCAACTGCCTCTTCAGCTTGTCTCTCTCTTCGTCCAGGGATTTCTGTTGTGAAGCTGCCATTTGATTATGATAAGTTTGCAACAAAATCAGAGCCACCACAAATGTCCACAACAAATCCCTTTAAAACAGAATTTCCTAATTCTATTTATTTATTAATGATAGGTATAGTTAATCTGTCAGCACAAACCACTCTTTCTTGCACCAACAAACCATAATGTTATATGTGCTGAACAGTTTTTATGTAGATGATACTGACTTTTATCCTAATCTGGAAATCGTAAACCTACAGTCTGCTCTTGAGATCTCTCACCCAACAAAACATTCCTGATTACTGGTATTAATAGATTCATCATCATACTTACTATAAAGATTGCAGCCATGAAATTGACATTTTGAAAGGAAAGATTAAGTGATCTACACACTGATTCAATTTCACTGTCTCATTTTAGAATAATATATAATATAATATAATATAATATAATATAATATAATATAATATAATATAATATAATATAATATAATATAATATAATTAAAGACAACTCACAGACAGCGAGACGCAGAGAAATGTTTAGAGCAGCCTGTAGGATACACAGGAGACAAAAGCTCACAGCCACGCATCTTTGAAGTTTTCCTCTTGTGTCTGAAACACACACACACACACACACACAGAGAGAGAGAGATGTGTATAGTGGTGGAATTAGAAGGAAGGCACAAAAAGCTGTTTGGCAAGATAGGTGCGACAGTATCCCGAACCAATGGGAGTTTGGTAATATAAGTTACCAAACGTTACTAAAAGTTACGGAGATAGTAATATAAGTTATGTATCTGTGTTTTCTAAGAGGCTGACCTTCCACCCTCCAGATCATCAGCACTATCTTTGAGCTCAGTCTCTACTTGCCAGAAGGGGGCTGCTAGCAGGACAGTATGTCTGCAACATCAACATAATTGCACACCAGTTTGATTGCCAGTGCTGTTGCAATTGACTGGGTCAGGCATGGTGGTGCAGTGGTTAGCACCTATTAAAGATCAGGGGTATGAGACTGAACTAAACAGAAGCACCTGGAGCTGTTATCTGCTAGCTGGGGTGTCAAGCTGCTGAGGCCATTAGTGTGTTTTGGCCTAGTCACGGACATTAGCTATAAATCAACAAATTGCTGTCTGATTTTGTTCAGTTTCTTACATTGTTACATGACATGCGAGTCTCCCTGCTCAGTCCTGCACAGTCCTGCACGCGACTTCAAACCCCGCCGGGAGCGTTTCAGAAGCGGAGCGTTTAGCCCACCAGACTTTGTTTACTTGCTCATATTTGGCCGTTTTCCCGGTGTATGTTCTTCTAAATATGCTGCTACGTGTGTAAATATGCTACGTAGTTAATTCGTTTCGCTTTTGTCTGTTTGTACGACCGGCAGTTTGCATGGGGTATTTTATTTTGAAAATCCACCGGATTCTCTTTGCTTTTTCTGTGCCTGGCTTCCGCCCGCTCGAGGTGCTCTGTGTGAATGGACGCGTGCTGCTCGCGCCAAGCCCCCCAAAATAGACCAGACGCGTAATTCACGCGTAGCTGAGCGTCGAGACGCTTCTGGGACGCGTCTGAAACGGACCACGACGGAGCCGGTGGGGTTTGATACATTGACTAGAATGGTCGCGTATTACTCGCGATGACACGGTCCCGGTGTTTTTTTCCCCCAAAAAACTTTATTGAAAGAACAAACAAACAAATAAAGAATTCAGTCATACTAGTTCACACTGTACAATAGTAACATAGCACCAGCATAGTTACATGATAGTATAATAAGGATATAAAAGGGAAAAGCATGAAAACAGAAAAGCAAAAATAAAACTTAGATGTGACATACTTACATATAAAAAAAAGTTCTAGTTATAACTGTTGTGACAGGTTATTGGTTGAAAATATCTGCATGAATATTCATTATAGATAGACATTTCTAATTAGTAATTAACTTAAGAGACTTAAAATAATAATCAACTTCAATCAAAAATAGCTCAAATGATGGTGGGTCCCGGTGGGGTTAGGGTTGGAGTAAAGGGGGTGAACATAGCTTTTTCAACTGGACATAGCTTGGGCCATTTTGCACAGCACTTAAAGCCATACATTCACTTGGAAGATAAAAGAAGGTCTGACTTCTGACCTGCTCTTCTGATAAACTGATGTATGAAGAACAGGGGAAGGAATCTTCAAAGCAGTCTGTTTCCTACTTGTATGAGAAACTGCCGTCATTTGTGAAGGGGATAAGCATGCAGCTACATTATGATAAATGAGGAGACTCCACAGAATGCTGAAATGTATAAAACTTAAGTGTGAATTCAGCAACATATGGTGTGGTTTTTTGCACAATCTAACTGTGAACACTTAAACAATCTAAGTTAGTTAGTTAGTGGTGCTCTGGGGTTTATTTTGATTTACTTTACATGAACTAATAGTTTAGAATTCAATGCAAAATAAATGTTTTCAAATGTGTTACTTCTATGGTTAAAACAACTAAGCACGAGAAAGCCTTTGTCTCTTACCAGGCACTGCAGTAGCCACTTCATCACATTCACTGGTGTAGCTCTTCAAGGTCGTCCTGGATGAAGCAACAGGGAGGTCTCTGATTTCAATAGTGATCTCTGATTCGTCTTCATTGACAAACATATTTTACTCGTTGGTATGCGATAAAAGTTTTAATGGTAGCTTCTTAGACTGTCTGACAGTCTTCTGCTTCCTTTTTATTCTTAGCAAAGCACTCTTGTACTTCCCAGTTTTGAGCAAGGTTTCAGCTTGATTCATTTTAAATGATAATGCATTCATAACACTTTATGACTACATTCATGAACTCACATAATGCTTTCTCATGCACTCTATCAACATTATAGATATAGATGAATTATTAAGTTTGGGTGTCTTATGGATGCTCTTGACTTGTTATAAACTAGAAGGGTACTGATGAGGCTTATAATACTTTTACTTTTACAGTACTGTAACAATTCAACGTGGTTTGTGAAACTTGTGAGGCTAATTAGGATTAGCATGTTAGCATGCTAGCCACATTAGTATAGCTCTCATTATGTTAGCAGTCCACATTTCTGTGTATTGGCAGTGTATTTGGTGTTGTGCGCTGAAACATGAAGCTAAAACTACCACAGTATGATGAAGTTTATGAGCTTTTGGTTGATTACAGTGACTGAGGAGACCTTCTGTGAATTTGGATTGTTGTTCTGGCCCACTTTAAGCCCTGATGACATATACAATGAACATTGTATGACATATACAATCAAAGCAGTAGGCTGTTTTATTGCAAGATTATATATACATGCTAAATATTTCAAAATCTTACACAATACAGTAAGAACAAACTATATGAATCCTTTGAGAGGATTTGAGTGCAAACAGTTACATCTGTGAACACGGCGTTACACATTAGTCTATAATGAGACACGAAGACACTGTTAAGAAATGTTCCCATGAGTCCCACCTGCTGGACATTTAAGTAAGTGGAGCATATCTTTTCACGTTTTCTGTTCAATCTCTACTTAGATTGTCTATTAAATCAGACAAAAAAAATATTCCTGTTGCTTGTTGTTGATGTCCTTCCTTTTTTTTTTTTTAAAGCAGCCATTCGTTGACATTCAAATATAAGCATGATATTCATACATTTGTTAAGGGTAAAATATGTAAGATATTTACTGTATTAAATCATAAAATTAATATGCTGTGTCATCAGAGATTAAGGAAACATGCTCTACTGAAATACAAGGTTCTTCACAAATGACTGTATTCAATATATTTCTTATTTTGAAATTTGTAATCACACAGTTTTAGGAATTTATTTATGCTGAATGTAACTGCTGTAAAACAATTAGATAGTAACGCTCCAGTGTTTTGAATTTGAGCTGTGGTGCCCATTTTTAACCAATAGATGTCTGTATTCTGCACAATCTTACAAATTGTACCTTTAAATCTTAAAAGAGGCTGAGCAATTAATCAGTTATGATTATAACACACTTCTCAAAAGTCACCTCTGATTAAGCTGTACCTGTTGTTCTTTAATGCAACTTTTACAAGCTATGCAATTTAACGCTCATGTTAACTTTAAAAACTAACTGGACAAGCTTGTTCCTAGCTCTGAATCCCGGAGGTCTCAATTCAAAGCTTTTAGAATGATGAAATTATGTTTAAAAGTTTAAATTGGAGATTCTGAAAAATTTGTTTATTACTTGTCTAAAATTACACACAAGTTCTGTTATCAGTCTGAATTATACATGAAGTAATGAGGATTTAGTTATCAACCATTAGAGTGTTGTCATGTGACCTAAGTATGGGAATCAGGTCACATGGAAACAGTTGGATGGGTGTGCTTGGGAAAGGGTCACCGCTTGTTTCATCCTTGTTCAAAAATGGCATCTGGTGTTGGACGTGGAGGTCTTCTTCAATGTTACTCTGACATTTGTTGACAATCTAGAGTTGAAAATAAAAGATAATCTGATCAATTCCCTGGCAACAGCAATTATTACATATTGCTTCCTCATTTTTGGCACCTAACTACCATTTATTGAAATTACAGTAGTTTGTTTGTTTGATTAGCCTCAGACAGCTGAAGCATAACACATTCGACGCACTGATATGCATACACAAACACAACAATTCAACTCCTCGAAGTTAAGCCAGAAATGCTGTTCAGCTCCCAGCCATACATGAAACAATACAGTTCAGCATCAGATTTTCAGCAGCCATCTCACCATCACCACAATCTCTTCAGAAATTGCATTCTTTAGTTACCTTCCTTACCAAGATTTTTCTGAAGATCATTTTTCTCTTTGGTCAGGGCTTCAAGTTTTTTTTGCAGTTGGTCTTTCTCTGTCAGCAGTTGTTTTTTCTCTATTGTCAGATAGTCGTAATTGGCGTCTAATTGTTCCTTTTCTCTTGTCAGATTTTTGTAACTGGCCTGTAACTGTTCCTTTTCTCCTGTCAGATTGCTGTGTAACAGGGCCATCTCCATTTTCCACTCAGAGTTGCTCTTGGTAACTGTGTTAACACATAAAAGAAAGTAAAGAAAATAAGAAATATTCTCAATCAGTATTATCTTCTCTGGCTTTTTTCCCCAGCATGCTAACAAAGTACTCACATAGGAAAAACAGAGTTATGACTCCAGCCAAGAGAACAAGACCCAGCAAACCTAGAACCACTGCAGCAACTCTGCAGCAACTCTTCTTCACCTCCTCAACATCTGAAAGTAAGATATAATGTTTATCACATGTTTGTTTATATTTCACTCTCAAATCAAATCAAGTCAGTCTTTGTATTGTCTCACTGTCATCATTATATAACACATTACAGACAATGATCACACAAAAGCATAGAACATGTGTTTTTTAGCTGATATGGCTTATGTTTATATTCAGGAACATATTTGCATAGCCTTGTATGTTGCCAAAAAAGTTGCCACACTGTGTAAAATGTCAATAAAAATATAATGTATAATGTTCAAAACATTAAAATCCCAACATTTAATTGAAAATGGCACAAAGACAACTTGTCAAATGTTGAAACTGAGAAATTCTATTGTTTTTGGAAAATTAAATGCCTATTTTGAATTTGATGCCAGCAACAAAACAATAGAAAAGTTGTGAAATGCTGGTGGAATATCTCACAATTAATCAGGTTAACTGGCAACACATTAGTAACATGACCGGGTATAAAAAGAGCATCCCAGGATGAGAGGCTGAGTCTGTGTGAAATAAAGTTAAAAATACACTTTCTCAGCTTAAAATGACACGGAATCTGGGAATTTCATTGTCAACAGTATTTAGTAAGATTTATAAGAAATCTCTGTACGCAGAGGACACTGGACGGCCGAGATATTCAGAACTTCAGACAGACATCAAAAACAGACCATCATGGCATGATGGCTAACCTGCACATTTGTGAAGGCACCATTAGCATACATTAGCAATATATACAGGTTTTGGAGGAACATCTGTTTTTAGAGACAAGCTTGCTTATTTCAGCAAACCACATTCTGCACCTGTTACAACAAATTGGCTCCGTAGTAAAACAGCCCGGGTGCTAAACTGGCCTGCCTGCATTCTCAACTTGTCACCTAATGTTTGCTGCATTATAAAATATAAAATATGACAAAGGAGACCTTGAACTGTTGAGCAGCTAAAATCTTCACATCAAGCAAGAATCATAAAACATCCCCCGTTCAAGATTACAGTAAAGTCTCATCAGTTCCCAGATTCTTACAGAATGTTGTTAAAAGAAGAGGTGATAAACATGACCCTGTCCAAACTTGTTTGAAATGTGTTGCTGGCATCAAATTCAACATTTTCAATTAAATATTTTACACAACATGGCGACTTTTGTTGGTTTATAATTTCTTCACACACTCACACAGTTTCTTCTGTTCTTTAGTTAAAACTATCAATAGACACTGACCAAAAGGTTCACACACTTGCTGTTTGACTCCCCTTCATTATTGTTTCTCACACATCACGTTTCCCAAGATGTTTTTGAAAATATTGTCTATTCTGTCTGTGTGTGCCTGTGTGTATGTTTGCATGTGTTCATTACCTGAGAGCGCAGGTCCAGTTATGTTTGGCTCCAGAGTGTTGAGGAACATATTTTCATAAATTTTTTCTGAACTTTGCATCTCCCTTTTGCTCGTGCTGGAATGACCTGCAGGTCTCTCTACATTGACATATATAGACAGTTCATCCATGTTATGCTGTGCTCTATACAGTTTCTACACAGTTTTGTCCTGTGGTGCCTGAAGCCATCAAAGTCTGCAGAGCGTGCAGACTAACACATTCTAAAAAAAGGTAATTATGCGTCTGATTCTAGTTAACAGGAAACTGCGGGTGTGAAATTTTTTAGGTGACCACCCTTACCCTTTAGCCTGTAAGTTGCAGCTGCATGAAGGTGCTTTCCTCTTTGGTTAGTTTGGTTAGTTACTAAATTAAAGCATCCATCTGTAGACCGAAAGATATTAGAAGTTTAGAAGTTCAGTATTCACAACTGTAGTCTGTTGCACTTTGATGATATTAGATATATTAGACAGAGGTAAGCAACCAAAAGCTGCAGACTGCAAAGTTTCCAATTGTTTTTTCTCCTTCACATGATCATCACAGTTTTTTTTTTTTTTTTTTTTTTTACTTCACTTGATTTGAACAGCTCATTGAATAACATGTTTTCTCACAAGCCCAGATGTAAAAATTAACTGGCTCTGTGGTCTTATTTGACAGTTTCTGGGCTGATAGGCACTCCAGATAATCAGATGTATGTCCATGTAACCCGCGTATAGTTAACCACTGTCCCTTGTCGTTCTACACCAGCGCTGGAAAGGTGCTGGGAGTGGCGATCTCTCCTAATAGACAATCTTTGTTTCTTCCCTCGATAACGGTGTCAGTCCGGTGAAGTTTGGAGTTGAACTATTAGCATAAAGAAAAGTTGAACTTGATAACTAGGAGTAGAAATTAATCTTTGAGTGACGAGCTGACGGAGGAGCTGCAACCTTGTTACGGATGTTTAGGACATTTGAGATCTCGGTGAGTTAGCGGCTCGGTACCTGTCGAATTAGCATGCTAACTAAATTAGCAAACCATGCACGCAGATAAAAACCCTGAACTTCTGTCAAAACCAGTGAAGATAATCTTGATGGAGATATGATTATGTATGACAAATGTGATGATAATGTTGTGTGCTCTATGAATCCTGCTCAATTACCACTCAGGTAATGTGTTGTGTGTGATTTTGTTTAATCGCCATTTAGCTTGTGGGCAACTAGTAGCCGCACGTGGTGTTAAGGCATGTTTCCATGCTGCTAAAATGTATAATGAGTTAGGTGTGGAGTCTTGCTAGTGACCATGTTTTGAACTGTTAAAAAAAAGTAGTTATAGTAATAATTGTGGTTTCGACTGTAAAATGTGTATCCAAATTGTACTGCATACTGTGGTATAAATTGAAAGTATGTTATGTGATATGTGAGTTTATGCACCTTGAGGTATACTGTAAATTGCATTAGTGTGTCTATAGTTATGAGTTGAAGGAAGAGGGGAAAAAAAGGACATTGTTGAACTGGGACTTTTGTAACGAGTATTAATGGACATTTATAATGGACTCGTGAATAGTAACTGTCCTGCATATTTGTGTAGACTGTTTTTTTGTAGAGCTTCATCTGGATCCAGAGTTGTCGCCGTCCGCCGTCTCATCTGCTGCCTCATCCACATCTTCACTCCGTTGTCATCCCACCTTCACCCTGGGAAACATCTTCATCTTCCGTCAATCCACTCCATAACCATCACCTTGGACAATCTTGCTGGACATTTGTTGTAAAAGAGTGGTAGGACCTTTGAGTGCACTCGTTTTATTTTCCCTTTTTTTTAAATTTATTTTTTCCTTATTCATTTTGTTTCATTCATTTGAACTTTGAACCTGAAACATTTCGTGAGATCTCACAGGGGTTATCTGACCTGTTTTTTTGGTTATTGGTAATTTTGAAATCTGTTGTTACCAGTTCATTGCTTATTCCATATACTACTGACAGGTAGCTGATGACTGGTCATATCTTTTTTTGCCTTTTTGGTCAGTTATTTTCATATGCTTAAGGTCAAGTTCATATAATGTGATATCCTGATTTTTGAGTGTCTTATTGACAATAATACATTCCTATTTTTTTCCCCCACAACCTGTTCGTTGTTGTTGATTGTTACTTGGGGTGGATGTTTGTTTATTTAAACAGTCAAACAAATAGATTACAGCCAATCTCCTCATCGAATCTAGATTAGAAGTTGAACCCCTGTTTTCTACTTAAAACCCATAAAGTAACAGGTGCAGGGGGTTACAGCCACAAATACTGAAAAAGTTCAATTTTGTTGCAGACAGAGGATTAACTGTAAGGCTGCATGAAGGGATATTATCAGATAAGGATGTTTTGAAGAGTGACCCATACAAAGCACCTCCAGTGGAGCTTCAGACTCCACTGGAAAATATAGAGCTGGAAATGAGGATAATGGATCCATTTTAATAAAAAGACCAAAGGTTTATTATTAGGAAATGCACAATAAAACTTTCAGTAAATTAAAATCTTCTTCAGTCCTTTTGTTACCTTGCTTGAGCAGGAGGGGTTTAAAGCATGTGTTGTGCAAGATGAAAAAAAAATTATGACTCACTAGAAGGCTTAAGATAGAACTGTCACTCCCATTTCTACTCCAGTTCTAGTTGTGCTGCACTCTAAATCACACTTTCACACTTTACATCTATCGAAATGGTTATAATGTCCATGGGTAGAGCTTATTTATGCACATGTACAGAGATATAGTACTATGAAATAGCTTCCCAGAATGTAGAGTATGTGAAATGGGAATTTTTTTGTGCACTCAAAATTTCAGCTTTGCTGGGTTTAATATGCCGAGTTATACGGTTATTATCTTTTCACAGATCCAGAAGTTTTGGTTTTCACATGATATGTCATTCCAGCTGTTTTCTATATCATGGAACCTTAATTCTACACAGTCTTCTGCTTTGTTTTTATTATCATTCGGCTCTCCAGGGCCCCAGTAGCTGAAAACAAACACACAAACAAACAAACAAACAAACAAAGCAACATGTTAGGTTGTGGCTATGTTCTAGTTCAATTAAAATGTTCCCTGAGATTTGTTATAGACATATTTATCAATCAAACATAAACATCTAATCATCATTTAAATAAAAGAGTAATGTTTGAACCTTTCAGTCAGTGTAGTGCCATCCACCCATTTCCACACTCCTTTGGTTTCTCTCTGTCAGTCCAATCCACGTGAGCTTGTGGAATTTTCTTGAGAATTCCTTGTTTACAGAGAAAAAAGTAATCAGTAATCAACAAAAATCAAGCTTACTTCAATTCATCTTGACTTCACATTCATTACATTTTAATTTCTCCTGCTATTGTTTAACCACAAACTCATTCACGCACCTGTTCTTCTTTGCTGTTGATGATCATCAGGTCTGCACCTCTTTGCAGACAGTCATCTCTGCTGTCATTCCAGGATTTCATGACAGAAGAAACGTAATAGAAGCTGGGATGAAAATACACCCATCCTTGTTTGAAATAGTGATCTGTTACGATAACAGCAAAAGTCATTATGTATTAATTATCATAAAAAGGTAAGTTAATGTAATAACTCTATTACATATTATATTTAAATGATGAAATAATAATTTGATTTTATAGTGGCTTTTAAATAAACCTTTGCTATTCATTTCACTAATGTGCTATGTGCTTTAAAGTCTAGATCCTTTTAGGTTGCCTATATTGTGGAATTTTTGTTGACACTGTCATAGAGGTATTAATTAAACTATGTTTTAACACTGAGGTCACAGTTATTTTCCATCCATCCATTATCTGTAACCGCTTATCCTCATCAGGGTCACGGTGGGGCTGGCCTATTCCAGCTGACTTTGAGCAAGAGGCGGTACACTCTGGACAAGTTGCCAGCTTATCCAGCCAGCCAGCTTATTGCAGGGCACACACTCACATTCACACCTAGGGCCAATTTAGAGTCACCAATTAACCTGTTATGTGCATGTCTCTGGACTGTGGGAGGAAGCTTCTTGCTGTGAGGCAACAGTGCTAACCACTGTACCACCGTGCTGCCGACAGTTAACTTTGCATTTCTAAAAGCATTAATGTTTTTTTTCCACACCTTGTTTCCACCAAACACAACTCGTGATGTCGCAGCGTTGATGTTTTGGTCTGTTCTCCATGTGGCTTCATATCTGACCAGGAACGTTTCAGCAGCGGAGTGTTTTGCCCACCAGACTGCGTTAACTTGCTCAGATTTGGTCATTATTTCTTGATTAATATTTCTTTACCATTGTTGAGCAGTACGTTTTTTGGCTTTTGTCTGTATTTATGACTGGGACTTTGCACAGGATGTGCATTATTCTGAAATTTGACCCAATTCTCTATGTTGTGTCTGTGTCATGTCATTGCACATTGCATTCTGGGTCGTGGTCACCATATTTTAGGATTCACTTGCCTGTATACATTCACGTCACCCACAGGTTTCTGATGAGCTGTTGTGAAGCTCAGAGTGTGGTGGCTCTGGTTGCTACCATCTTGGTGGTCTTGCCTCTACCAACTCCCCATTATATGGCCAAAGACCTGGAACGTGGATGGAGCTGAGGCGGGTTGAATGAATCATAGTTGCTCAAACAAGCAACCTATGATGGCACCCACGTGTCAATCAAAGTAGGGATGCTCTGAATTATGCATAACTTTAACCCTTAATATAAAAAAAACAGGTGAGTTATATATAAAATCGCCCCAGAGTTATGTGCTCACATGTCACAAATGTGGAAATTAGCTATAAAGATCAAAGTCTGTACCAGACTGTAAACATGTTTATTTCTGCTGTGGCCATTTTAACGTGGCTTATTGCGATTGATAAGTCAAGTGGCTGTTTGAGAAACTGCTGTTTTTGGTGTTATGGAATTTTCCATCCTTAGGTTACACAAGGTCACGTGTGGGCCTTGAGGTCCTCGGCAGTAGAAATTGGTTGGCTTTGCTTGAGAACAGCAGGTGCCAGCCTATCTCAACACCAGAGTCGGTGACCAGAGTCGAAGAGACCTAATGTTGCCTTCCTAGACATAATAGATAGCTTGCTGTTGATTTCCCATGAACATAAACAGACAACAGTGGTCTGGAGCTACATTCAGAATGTGCTCACAGTAACACAAACGTAGGTAAATACATTCTTTTCGACTAATTCTGGGTGTATAGTATTTGTGGTGTTATCTGTAGGGTTTAAACTCTGACCACCAGCAGGAGTTTGGCAGAATGTGAGACTTTGAGAGTGTCTCTAATTCTCCTTGGCCAAGCGTCAATAAATATTACAGCATAAGACATCAGAGGCTCCTGAACACTTTCTTCCCTCCTGACCTCACCATTGACCTTTGAGTTCAGCAATTTCTCCATAACATTTGGCACTTAGCGTTTGCTTCACTTCACACCTGACTTAAGTTTGCTAGCAGGATGTACGGCTGTCAGTGCTCTGTCATACTTGCATTTTTATTGGTTGATTATGTTACTGTTACAGTGAAGAGTCGTATAATTGGTATGATGAGTTTTTCTCCTCATACTTACGAAAGTTAACCAGTTTTCCCCTCAGCTCTGCACTCTCTTTGGTCAGGTAATTGCAGCTGGCCTCGTCTGAAAGACCAGAAACAATTGAGAATTCATGGTTGTCGAAACAAACATTACTGGCCAGGTGGACTTGCAGCAATTTTGGGCTCAGTATCTTGCTCAAGCACACTTAGAACACATAGACAAAAGGAGATTGGGGAACAAACCAAAGAAACAAAACGTGTCCATGTAATTCAATGTATACTGGACTATAAGCAAGTTTACAGATTAAACGTTGGGACTTGACTTTCATTTCATTTTCATGTCAGAAATATGAAGTATGAACTTCTCCTAGCGCTACCAAAACTGGACATGCTAAATCTATCCCCTCTCGTACTTTCACGGTACTTATTACTGCACTAACATGTCCTATAGTAAGCACTGTACCTTGATTGTATCCTTTTTTAAAAAGTTGCTTCGCATAAAAGCATCTGCTAAATAACTACATTTAAATGTAATGTAAATGTAACTAACTGGAAAGTCCCATCCTCTTTGTCTTCTTCTTCTCTAGTACTGTTATTATGACTTGTGATTTTTAGGACTTTTCTAATTCTCAACTTCCTCAAACTTGCCACACAATTTCTTATGCAATAATAAACAGTTATCAGAAAATGGCACCTTAGCTGAATTGAAAGCACAAACAGAGAATTATTATAAGAGTTGTTATGTCTTTGTCAATCAAGTGATCAATGCAGATAAATAGAAACAACACAGAGAAAGTGTCATGTCTTGTAATTGAAATGATTTGGCTGTGAGCCAGGTCCTTTTTTTCTGATCTTATAATAATACAGAATTTAAAAGAATATCTGGAAAGAAACACAAAAGTAGAGAGACACAGCTGAAACTGACTTACCAAGAGCAAGACGCAGGGAAATGTTGAGAGCACCTTGTAGGATACACAAGAGTCCAAAACTGACAGCAACAAGCCTGTAGACTTTCATACCTGTGTGTAAAAATCAGACAGACATAAAATAAGTGCTCAGTGGTCTGCTGGAAGAAGCAGGTTACAGAGTTATCTGGGGAACAGTATGTAGGCCAGTGACCTGGCATCTGGGTTTTACAACCACACAAATCCAGACCAATATCTCTACAGAAGCTATAAATAAGGTAAATAGTAGATAAATTAGGTTTACTAAATCATTAGTCAGGCAGTTCTGTAGTTCTGTATTATGATTACTTCAAATTGAACCATGTAAATTAAATGTAAACATATAAATGGCCTCCATTGCAAAAGAGACTGAATAACATCACATGAAAGCAGGTCAATGATATTTTCACATGCACACTAAAATGAGAGAAATGTATTCTTCATTAGCTATTCTACAAATAAAATTCTGACATATATATTTTAAAATTACACATTGCATATCCACATTGTAGTAACTGTTCGTTAAACTGTAGATTTTCTGTCTCACCAGGAACTGCAGCAGTAACTCCACCATCCTTGCCAGAGCAGCTCTTCAAAGCATCGGGTAGATTCACATAGTCCATAGTGATCTCAGATTCTTCTTTATGGACAAACTTCACCATATTTCACTTGCTGAGTGGAAGGTGACAATGGTGATGGAACAAAGACTGATGTGAAATGTACTTCTTCTTTTGTCCTCTTTGCCAACAAAGCAGAAGTCTTCCCCTTTTTTACCTTTGCAGAACATGCTATGAACTTTATTATTTTTATATATATATATATTTTTTTAATATTACACACCTATTACATGTGACCACATTTCTCTCTAATATTTGAGAATAATTACACTGTATTAAAGTAAAATTTCAAAGTATAAATAAAAAGGGAAATAATACGTAGTCATGCAGCTATGTGACAAAAGAATTACAACATTGTGGATGACGAAAGTGTCAAAGCTCGAGGGAATACACAAACAGGGCCGACCCTAGGCTTTTGGTGGCCCTGAATTTTGTTTGTGGTTCCAAAACAATTTCAGTGAATCACCATATTGAACACACTAATAACTGAATGAACACAAACACACACTTATATACCTGTTAAGTTTCTAGCTATTTCATTACAACAACTTTTTTGCTTAGTGTAGCGCAGATACACATCACTTTTTCCAGGTCTTTCTTTCATATTTAGTGAAGTTGGCAAAGCATTCATGTACCCTGGGAAATTTATGTTCCTGTATGAAATTATGTGGTGTGTTGTTTCTTAATGAGAAATATCTGGGAGTGTCCAACTCTGTAGTGAGGATAGTCAGGCTCTGTAAGCGTGCTGTTTTATCAGAGGGTGGTCACCCACGTCAATATCATGGTATAGCACATTAGTTTGAGTGGGGATGTCGCCAAAGAGGGTTGGATAAGTTTGTATGAGCCTGCCAATATCAGACCTGGCAGAGTCAGACAGGTGCGCCAGATGGGTATCTAGATTTGATAGGATTTCTGAATTTCTAAGGCGGGCACATGAAAGGAGCTGCGTCTGTCATTCAGTCCGTCATCATGGGGATCATATGGGGCTGTGCATCAGACACCACGGCAACAGGAGCAACTATGGGAGATGGAGCACTCTTCTCCCGGTCAACATATGTCTTAAGCATGTTGATGTGACACACGCGAGTTTTTTCCTGCGATCGGGAGTGTGGATTACATAGTTGGTCTCGCTGAGCTTACGTCAACCACATATGGACCGGAAAACTTTGCCTGCAGACTAGAACCAACAAGAGGTAGCATGAAGGTCTGCACGACAGACTTTGTCAAAATTTGCTTTCATTTTGGACTGAGCAGTGGAAAGTGAATCACGAGCCAAATCGCACGCGTGATGCAGTCTCTCCCTAAAGGAGCTAACGTAGTCTAGAATGTTGTCACTCAAACTAGTTTTGTTTGAGAGAAATTTCTCTCGTAACAGGCATAGAGGGCCGTGGACGATGTGGCCAAACACCAAATCAGCTGGACTGAAACCTAATGACTCCTGTACCGTTTCCCCTCACAGCGAACAACAACAGCGACAATCCCTCATCCCACTCACGATTTGTCTCAGTACCATATTTGCGAAGCATACTTTTTAGAGTAGTGAAATCTCTCTAATGCACCCTGACTCTCAGGATAAGCGCTATAAGTGTGGTGGTTCATATTTAGCTCGGACATGACCTGGGCAAAGATTTTGGATGTAAAATTTGTTCCTTGGTCACTTTGAATGCGCCTAGGAAGGCCAAATGTGGAGAAAAATTTGACAAGCGCTTTTACAATGGCACGGGCTTTTAATGTACACAATGGGACAGCCTCAGGGTAACGGGTCGCAACACACATCACAGTGAGAATGTACTGGTTTCCAGACTTTGTTTTTGGCAAAGGACCCACACAGTCAACGACAATATGTTCAAATGGCTCTCCAACGGCAGGGATTGGCTTTAATGGAGCTACAGGGATTGCTTGGTTTGGCTTACCTGAGACCTGACAGGTGTGGCATGAACGGCAAAACTTCACAACATCTGACTTAAGTCCAGGCCAAAAGAAATAACGGAGGATACGATTATAGGTTTTTCTAATGCCTAAATGACCGGACATGCTACGGTCATGAGCCAAACTTAGCACCTGGGGACGAAACTGCTGTGGCACTACAATCTGAATGACATACTCATGTGCTGGACCAGAACGAGGGGACCAGCGGCACATCAGAACCCCATCATCTATTAGGTAGAACCCAGACTTATTACATTTTGGATCTGTAACAAGAAAAAAAAACGAGACAAAGTGGCATCAGTTTTCTGTGCATTCATTAGCTGTTCTTTGTCTACTAAGAGAGTCAGAGTTTTAACATCAGGCTGAAGCTCCACAACGACAGTCTCTTTATTGGCTGAGG